>CM055128.1:326340345-326914936 GCA_029206835.1 Rana muscosa
TCCCACCACAGGAGACAGTTGGAGGAGAACCTTCAGGAGAGGCAGAAGGACAGAAGGACAGAGCAAAAAAGAGACAGTGAGTAGAGGTCAGCATGGTGCAGGGACAACACAAGGGGAGAGGCTGTTGGCTGTAGCAGTGCTCTCTGAAGACAGCAGTGGGCTTAGTCTTCATCCTTGCTCTGGGGAATCCACGGAAGTGTGCCAGTCGGGCAGGACTGGCTCAGAAAGTCAGTCAGGAGGACTGGTAGGAAGATCAGTCAGGCGTGGCTGGTGGCAGCCAGGTGGGCTAGCAATTTCTGCAAGCAAGTAGAGCTGGGATCAGTGGCCACAGGGAAGCAGTAGGATGTCGCGATCTTTAATACTTTGTCACGGGACTGAGAGTTTCTGCCTGTAATGGGCCTTTGCTGAGCTAACAACAAAGTTATTAGGTCCCCCCCCAAGAGAGCAGCAGGTGTTTTCCTGAGAAAACCAAGTTTGTGCAGGAGGAAGGAAAAGTGGATTTTTTGTAATTGGGGAGGAATTGTCCCTTTATTCATAGTCCTGGGCATCCCATAATTTCCTACCCCATCCAAGTTATCATCCCCTAATAAAACATCAAAAACAAGCTATGGACTGTTTTCTGTGTTGGAACACATTAAGAAAATGCAGTGTGGGGGGCGCATGCGCGGCATGGGACGGAGCAGCAGCTTCTAGAGAGAGCTCCGGGTCTCACAGGGCTAAAAGCCACATTATCGGGGCCATAATCACCGGAACGGAAACAGACCAACAACACCCCCGCACATAAGAATCTGTGCATGCAGTCTTCTAAGAAGAAAAGTCGGAGGAGCAGCCAGAAGCAGAAAAATTTTACCCATTACTGCCTCAGATCTCTGAAGCGTGGCAGGATGGCTAAAGATGGCGCTGACACGCTGCCCTCTTCACCTTCCTCATTCCCTGCTCAGCCTCAGATACAGCCATCTCAGTCACCGCTGGATTCGAGTTCAACAGAGAACTGTGAGTACCCTCCACTGACTAAAGCAGATTTGGATGTGAGTCTGGAGGCCATGTGCTCTAAACTTATACATAAATTTCAAGCAGAGATTCAGAGGTCCACTGACACATTATCCCAAGAAATAGCTGCATTAGGGACAAGAACCGATTTGCTAGAAAACAAGCACGATGAGCTGTCCATAGCTTTCAATGACTTATCTAGGGAGCATGATTCACTTTCCTCAGCCTTCATACAATTACAGGAGCAAGTGGAGGATTTAGAGAACAGGAATAGGAGGTCCAACCTCAGAATTAGAGGGGTCCCGGAATCCATTACAGATCTACCTGTATATGCAAACAAGCTTTTCCATAATCTGCTCCCAGAACAGAATGTTCAATCATTTATCTGTGATCGCATACACCGTGCTTTAAGGGCAAAACCTCCCCCCGATAAACCCCCTCGAAACATAGTGTTATGCATGAAAGATTTCCTGGTAAAGGAAGATATTATGAGGGCGGCCAGGGGTCTGAGAAACATTGTCCTGGATGGAGTACAAATACAGATCTATCCAGATATCTCACAAGCAACCCTAGACAGACGCAGGAAGATGAAGGAAATCACAACAGTGCTCTCCACGGCGAGGATCAGATATAGATGGGGTTTCCCTTTCAAACTGATTATTCCCCATAACGGCACCACTTACGTTGCCTCCACAGTCCCAGAGGGTCAAGACATCCTAATCAAACTGGGTCTGATGGATGCAGGCAATCTCCCGCGCACCCCATCCTCGTCTCGCCCAGCTCCCATCTGGAACACCCCAGCTTCACGGGCAAATAGTCGCAGACTCAGACAGGAAGCCGGACCACTGAACTTCAACTAAATCACTACTTTTTAAAAGTTTTCTGGTTCTCACATGTTCTTCAGTTCTTCCCAGAGTTATTCGTCATTTTTGGACTCTAACCGGGTTTTTTTTTCTCATTTTCTATCACTTCTCACTCAAGTTTTCTATATACCCAAGTCACTGCAATAAGCACAGGCTTTTTTTTGATATGGTCACTCATTTGTGCGTAATGTGTCAACGGAAAAGTATTGTTTTTTTTTTTTTTTCCTCTTAGCACGGGTCATTTACGGTGAGACACTGACACCTACTGACAAGACATGGTACTGCAATCCCTTTGATATTTATATCTCTCATGTATAATATTCCATCCCTTTCTTCTCTGAAGAGGAGTGGGAGGGTTGAATATGGTTTCTGTGTTAAGACTAATTATTTAATAGATCATTAGTTCTTGGGACTTTTTATTTTCCTAGTCCATACTAATGTTTGTAAATTGTTTGTACTGTTTAGATTTATACTACTTTTTTCTAAACTACCTATTTTACAGGTATACCTCATGTTTTAATTACTGTCACCCCAGGCATAATATCGAAGTATATATTGCTCCACTGTTCTCTGTTGCAACCCCGCCTTGTCCACGGTGCTAAAGTATAGTGCATTCTCTTTTATAAGGAGACTTATTAACATCAATTTTTATCTAACACAGGTATTTACACAAAAAAAACACATCTTGTGTGGCTCTCCACCCTATGACGCCATGATTTTCCCCCACTCAGTTAGAGCATTCCCTCCCCTCAGAGGGTTAGCTCATTTTCAACTGAAATGCGAATACATTTGTTTCTTTATATCTTTGTTTATTTCACCTTTCAATAAGCTCCCGGTTCGCATTGGTAAGTTGACAAGACTGAGTCTTGGGCCAATTGGCCCGTTATTATTTCATGGTAGGTTAGAGAAAATAATTTTTCCTAACCCCAAATGTTTTATTAACTTTGATATAGGTTCCATTTCTTGTAGCTTTATTACGTTATTTAAATCTGGTACAATGCTTTTTTTAACCGACAGATTAGACACAATAAGAATAGAGTCATCTCTACATTTGTCTCTAAGCATCTTGTTCTCCATGGTCAGGTTCATAACATATGTTTTTTCATTCTCCTCCCAACGTAGAAAACGTCAGATATCAGCCTTCCTGTTGCTTCCCCAAAATTACACACCCACATCATGACCATTAAAATAATATCACACAATGTACAGGGATTCAATTCCCCTAACAAAAGGAAAAAGGCCTTTTTGCAATATAAAAAATTGAATGCGAAAATAGTAATGTTGCAAGAAACACATTTTATGTCAGATGCACACCCCACATTCTTTCATAAATCATTTAACCAATCTTTCTATACCACTTCCACCTCTAAAACTAAGGGAGTTGCAATATTTTTCCATCACTCTTTTCCCATTGAGGTTCATCAAGTCTTTAAGGATCAAGACAGTAGATTCATTATTATTAAAGGTACATTGGCAGGGAGAGACATTACAGTGGCTAACATATACGCCCCTAACGACACACAAACCACATTCTTCACACAATTTTTCAACACATTACAACAATTTCACTCACCACATATTATTCTAGGCGGAGACTTCAATTCAGTTCCTCAACCAAACCTCGATAGAAGCAAACAGAATCAGAACTCCAAAACCTTCTCTAAAACAACCACCACACATATAAATGACCTGCAATTAATAGACTCTTGGAGGGCGTTAAACATAGGCGCAAGGGACTACACATTTTATTCACATCCGCATGACTCATACTCCCGTATAGACCATATCCTCTGTACCCCTATAATTCTAGCTAATTCCCTAGACGCTACAATACACCCTTGCTCTTGGTCAGACCATCATATTGTTACCCTGAGTACAAAATTCATAGGCCTCATTTCCACCCCATACTCCTGGAGACTAAATGAGTCTTTGATTTCAGATCCCGTTCACCAACAGGAAATAGCTTCAGAAATAGAAGAATATTTCACTACTAATGCTACCCCTGATGTCTCCTCCTCTACATTATGGATGGCCCACAAAGCGGTCATGAGGGGTCATCTTATTAAGAGGGCAGCACAATGTAATAGGACCAAATGGGAAAAAATCCACTCCCTCACTAGGGACCTCCATAAATTATATAAGGACCATAAGCACACTCATGACCCAGATATCTATAAGTTGATCACTCATAAACGCAACGAATTAGATTCCCTTTTAACATTTAGAGCAGAAAAAGCGCTCCGCTGGTCGAAAGCAAAATTTTTCTTATCATGCAACTCCTATTCTACGATGTTCGCCCGCAAACTTAACCAGTCAATAAAACCTACACACATCTATAAGCTCAAAAACAGGGCAAACCAACTGATTATACACCCTCAGGAGATACTCTCCATATTCAAAGACTTTTATTCCGACCTTCTCTCAGCACCAAACACTCCCATTCCTCCCTCCTCACTTTCTTGGTTTGATAACCTCCCCTTTCCAAAATTAACCCAAACTCAAATAGATACACTAAATTCGCCATGTTCAGAAAAAGAATTGACTTGTATCATTAAATCACTTAAAAGAAATTCAGCTCCAGGCCCGGATGGCTTTTCATCCTCATACTTTAAACAATATCACCTACTCCTAATCCCTCACTTGGTCAAACTATATAACAACATTCTCACAGGAGGACAATTCCCAGAGGAGATGCTATTAGCCAACATGTCACTCATCCCAAAAGCAAATAAAGACCACACTTTACCCCAAAATTATAGGCCAATATCCGTTATAAATAATGACCTCAAAATTTTTAGTAGACTCCTAGCCAATAGACTCGCCAAAATTATCCCTACACTTATCTCCCCTTACCAATCTGGATTTATCCCTGGTAGACAGATCACAGACAACATTAGACTGGTCTCAAATATTATCCAAGACGCGAACATACATTCTAGACCTCTTTTAATGCTTAGCCTAGATATTAATAAGGCATTCGATAGTGTCTCTTGGAAATTCTTAGACCTAGTACTACGTAGATATGGCTTCGAAGGTGAATTTGTACATGGCTTTCATGCACTTTATCACAACCCCTCAACTAGAATTAGGTTACCAGGCTGCAATTCAGAGTTTTTCAAAGTAGGTAGAGGTACGCGTCAGGGCTGCCCCCTCTCCCCACTGTTATTTGCACTTGCAATCGAACCATTAGCTACAGCCATCCTACTCAATGCAGGCATCAAAGGTTACACATCAAACAATAACACATACAAACTGTGCATGTATGCAGATGATATGTTAGTATTCCTCTCCCAGCCAAATACTGCTTTACCTATTCTTTTACAAACTCTCAACATCTTTTCGTCCTTATCGGGCTTAACAGTCAACGTATCCAAATCGATGGGCATGCCAATCAATATTCCAACTTCAGATTTAGAATCGCTACGCTCCTCTTTCAGCTTCTCCTACACATTGGAGTCCCTTCCGTACTTAGGAATTCATCTCACTCCCAAATTCAATGAGCTTGTTTCCAAGAATTACATACCATTGATGCATAAATTAAGAGCAACATTAAAAATGTGGAAATCCTATAAGATATCATTTTTAGGAAGGATCACAGCAATAAAAATGACTTTACTCCCGAAGATCCTGTACTTATTTAGGGCTCTCCCTATTAGACTGAATAAAACATTGCTCACGAAGTTCCAATCAGACGTTAATAGATTCGTCTGGTCGGACTCCCATCCTCGCCTTTCAAGATCGATCTTATATAGTCCTCAAAGACATGGTGGTCTTGGCCTCCCAGATTTTTGGTTGTATTACCTATCAGCTAGATGGTCACAAATGGCACAGTGGCACATCCCCAACCCAAAAGTTCCATGGGTTGATTTTGAAAAGAACTCCATTTTGCCATTCTCCATCTCAAGTTTACTGTGGGGAAACAAAATTCCAAACTATTCTATTGACCCCTTAAATCAAATAGTCTCACAGTCATACCAATTATGGAAAACATACAACCAGAAATTTAATCTTAAGTCCAAAACCCCTCCACATGCATCTTTTATAAGCGACCCTAAATTTCCCCGAGCTGCACGGGTCCCAACAGACTTCTCTTGGTGGATAGACAATAACCTTACATCCCTTTCCAATTTTATAGATGGTACAAACTTCATTTCCCTCCCCTCTCTTATCTCTAAATCCCAAATTCCTGAAACTGAATGGAATAGATTTTCTCAGATCAAACATTTTTTTGACACGTATTTTCAAACCTCGAATATACAACCCCCATCCTTTTTCGAGACCCTCTGTCTTAAATCCCCCAGAAAGAGAGGTTTCATCTCGGAAGTATACGTCAACCTACTTATCAACACAGACACGAACAAACTTCCATACATGATGAAATGGGAACAGGAGGTAGGCTTCACATATCCTTCTGTGAACTGGGACAACTGCATCAACAATTTGCACAAAAGTACCAAGTCTATAGCCATTAAAGAGACAGCGTTGAAGCTATTCACTAGATGGTACTATACCCCTATTAAACTTCACACCATTTTTCCTACCGTCTCCCCTTTGTGCTTCAGAGGATGCAACTCCACCGGCTCTTTTACACACATCTTTTGGAGCTGTGAAAAAATCACTCATATCTGGAAGCAGTTGGAGAATTTTGCCTCTAAAATTGCAGATAAGAACATCACCTTGACCTTACATAATTGCCTTCTATTCTCACCCATTATAGGACTCTCTACTCAAGGTATTAGACTAATACATACTATATGCGTAGCAGTCCACTGGTTAATTGCTTTCCATTGGAAATCCCCATCAGTTCCTTTAACACAACTCAAAACTAGAATCAATAATATAATTTTGATGGAAAAAATCTATCATACTGTTCGGAACACAAATCAGGTTTATAAACAAAAATGGGACCCCTGGGTCGCACATAACAAGGAGTTCCTTAACCCAGATCAACATGCCTCTCCTTAATTTTTGGTTCAAACATATATGCACATCACTGTAACTTCGTTTATAGAGCCACTCTTCCTTCTTACATGTATATATATGATGCAAATTGTATTTCTACGTTTCTACTTTATACAGTCCATATGTATATCTGACGCTATGGAATTGATTTTTTTACTTTTGTCATGTCGGTTTTGTACCACCTTTTAACCCAAATAAAAAACGTTTGTAAACAAAAAAAGAAAATGCAGTGTGACTGGCTGTGCAGCAGCGGGGACCCAGGACACTAGTGACTCCTGTGGGGGTAGTGCTACACTAGACACATGTGATAGATTCAATATATAGTTTATTAGGTTTTATAATATTATCATTTAGAACAGTTTTGTGTATTTGAATTTCAATTTTTTTTAGCATGCCTGATAATACAGATAGCCAATCCTAACACAGAGCGAGCCGCTGAATTCCTGTGTAGCGACCTCTCCCCTCTCGCCCCTTCTCGTTCTCGGCTTGTTTGTCTTGTCTAGGGGGATTAACACAGGAGGGAGGGATGAGATACACCACGGCCCATGTCCTCCATAGTGTAAAGGTGAAGGCCAGAACCATCGGGCCTTGTGTGTATGTCCCAGAGTCAATCCTTTACTGAATGACCCCCTTTGCTCCCAGTAACCAGAGTTCCACACACTGAAAACGGTCCAACTCGTATTTATTCTTCAGCCACAAATAGTCATACAGCACAGACAGGTTGGGACCCTTTAAAACAGTTCAGTATTAATGGGAGTAGGCCGAGGCACAATTCTTCTAATTACAGCTGACCACTGTGGTGTCACCAATGGCGAATAGTCACTGCCACTGACTAGGTAATATAGAACATGAATTACCTTCGCTAGCACAGCCCCTGTCAGGGGAAGGATATCTGTCCAAGGGAGTCACCGGAGGCCTCTCTGTCACCAGCGATGCTGCGCCGGACTCTCCAGAGAAGTTCCGCTCACCGGCCTCCTCGTCTCAGACACGGGCACCCAAGGAGTTAGGGCCCCCTCGGATTCCTCCACCCTCGCGGAACTCAGTCGAAGGTACTGAGCCCCAGGCATCCGCCATAGTACCTCACCCCAGGCTAAAGGTGCCTGAGATGGACTCCATCTCCCGCTCCGGCCAGGTCAAGGGCACCTGGGCCCGGAACACCGGAACGCCAGCACCCAAGCTGAAGGTGCCTGAGTGCGGCCGCGTCCTCCGACTCTGAACCCTGAACCAAGGGCGCCCGCCCCCTTTATCCTCTCTCCCTTTGCATCACAGCGGGTTCCCCGCCCCGCCGTACCAGCGCCAGGAAAGGACAAAAAGGCACAGTCTTGCGGTGTAAGTTCAACTCCGGCCCAGGGCGACAACGCCACCTGCAGGCCACAGGGAACCTCACATCACCAGAGTCCTCCAAGAACCATAAAAAAGGTCTCAGAATCCCTAACAATCAGTGCATCCGGGTTACACTACCACCCAGATGCCTCCCCTGAATTCAAATACCTGCTACACCTGTCTCCCCGAGACAGCAGTACCGTCGCTATCTCGGCCGGGACTGTTCTTTCCCTGGAACTCCTTTCCTAAAGGTGGGCGGAGCTGGGCCTACAATGCAGCAACAGGGCCTCGGGCTGAAGGTGCCCGAGGCCTAAACACCTTGCATACCTCGTGCCATGCAGGCCACGAGGCACACTCACTGGACCAGAGGTCCCCCCTTCACGCCTTGGGGTCCCTCTGGAATTGCCTCACGCCAAATGGCGTCTGCCCCTTTTGTACCCTCTCCCAGCATGCACAGCGGGTAGACCACGCCCACTGCACGGCTACCGAGAGAGGACACCCAAGGTGCTGTGATACCCCCGTAGTCCAGCCCGTGCCGGCGGTGACAGTACCACCTGCAGTATCACACCCCGAGCAGAACAAACAATTGAAACATAATTGGTCTGAGCCTAACTACCGGCTCAGACTCCCCTTAAATTTCCACATAGCGCCCCCAAACATTGGGGTGGTGCTACATACAGATAGCCAATCCTAACACAGAGCACTGAATTCCTGTAAGGCAGAACTTTTCAGGAATCCACTTTGTAGAAAAGAAAGTGAAACTTCCTCAATACTTATCTCTGTTTATCTCTAGTAACCAGGTGTAGTGGCAGTTTATAGCTTTGTTCTTGACACATTATTGATGGATTATCAGAGGAATTTGCACTGATAAGTAAAACAAATTCTGTTCACAATGAACAGTTCTTGACATGTTAAGGACCGATCCTTCGCTTTGACTTACCCTCTATCCAACTTACCCACCTCCTTGTACAATTCTAATAAATAACGACTGACAAGGTTGTGGAGTAAAATTGGCCTTCCGGCCTATTTATTTTAACAACTTTTATATGAAATAAATAACCACTTAAATAACCGTTTAAATAACATTTTTCTTAACACTTAAAATACCCCTGGTGGTCTTATAGACCACCAACTCCAACTTGGGCACTGGGACTAACATATCCCTTAGGCCTCCAGTCGCAAGACACCGACTCGGAGACGGTACACCTGGCCGCAGTGCCCTACCATTTACCCCCCTTCCTGGTAACCCTTGTTGACCAGAAGGTACTCAATAACCCCATACCACCTATGGGTACCACCTTTTTCTCCAGACTTCCCCTTTTACCTCCTCTTCCAGGAACCAAACCCCGCCACAGCTCGCAAGGGGTAACGCCTTACTCTTGTGAGCAACCCCACACCCTCAGGGCCTGCTGAATTCCCTCCTGCAAACCCAGTTCCACAGGTCAATGCCCACTGCATTCAGGTGGACCCCATCTCCCCTTAGGTACCTCCACGTATCGACGTCCAACTCACGGTGGCGCACCACCAGGCCACCATTCCTCACAAAAATTCTCCCCACTTCCTTATTGACTTTTATCCGGGCCTTATTAACTTTTTCCACCGACCATGCCCACCGCCAGGATGTCCTGCCTACCATGTCCGACCAAATAACCCCAATACCCGGGAATGTAGTGCGCAACCTTAAAAATCATATTTAATGTCCCGTGTCAGTTGGTGCATTGATCTGGCCCCCATGTCGTTACCTCCCGCATGCAGCACCAATACATCCGGTGCCCTTTCCCGACCTGCGAACCTCTGTATCTCCGGCATAACCCCACTCCACGTCATACCCGGCACCCCGATCCAACGGACCCGGGCTTCTTGTAAGGGAATTCCTAACTGCCTTCCATTGGGCCGAACATCAGCCCGTCTTGCCCCCCAGAACACGTACGAGTGACCCAAAAATCCAAACTAGTCTGGGTTCACCACCGACCGTTTTATCCACTGCACTGCGCTGTCAAGGCAATGTCCCACATCCAGTCGGGACAGGTAACCCCGCGTTGCTCCGCTGCTGGTGCCAACTCCCGGAACCTGTCCCACTGAAAACGAGACAAAGCGTCAGCCAGGGTGTTATCCACCCCAGGAAGATGTACTGCATACACAAATACATTGAACTGCAAGCAGCGCAAAACCAAATGTCTCAACAAACGCACCACTGGCTGTGACGTGGCTGACAACCTATTCACTACCTGAACCACTCCCATGTTATCACAGTTTAGGCGCACCTTGCTATTCCGGAATGAATCCCCCCATAGTTCAAACGGCACCACAATTGGGAAAAGTTCCAATAGTACCAGGTTCTTCAAGAACCCCGCTTCCTCCCACTCCTTTGGCCATGGAGCCGCACTCCATTTTCCCTGACAGAACGCCCCATACCCCGTGGAGCCAGCCGCATCCGTAAACAAGTCCAGATCGAAATTGCCAACGGGCCCGGCCATCCACAACGCCCGCCCGTTGAAAGATTCCAGAAATCCGTGCCACACTTCCAAATCCTCACGAAGCTCTCTGGTTAGGCTTACAAAATGAGTAGGAACCCGCACCTCGGCTGTCGCAGCCGACAACCTGCGGCTAAATACCCTGCCCATGGGCATTATCCTGCAAGCGAAACACAACTTACCCAATAGTGACTGCATCTGTCGCAGCTGAATCTTACGACGGCCGATAACACCGCGCGCTTCCTCCTTCAACGCTTCCAGCTTATCCTCTGGCAGTCGGCATTCCATCTTCTCAGAATCCAGCTCTATGCCCAGAAAAACTAAAGACGACGTGGGGCCCTCCGTCTTCTCGGGGGCCAAAGGGACCCCAAAACGATCGGCCACGTATTGCAGCAACCCCAGCAGGACCCTGCAAACGTTAGACCCCGGAGGGCCCACGCACAGAAAGTCATCCAGATAATGGATGATCGAACTGATCCCCGACACGTCCCGGACCACCCATTCTAGGAACGAACTAAAAGTCTCAAAGAGCGCGCAAGAGATGGAGCAACCCATGGGCAAACAACGGTCCACGTAGTAAGCCCCCTCCCACATGCAACCCAAGAAACGAAAGCTGTCCGGGTGTACTGGTAGCAACCGAAAAGCCGATTTAACATCGGCTTTTGCCAACAACGCTCCCCGTCCACACCTGCGCACCCATGCCACAGCCGCATCGAAGGAGGTGTACGATACCGTGCAGTCCTCCGGCGCAAGAGCATCATTCACCGACCCACCCCTGGGAAAGGACAGGTGATGAATCAATCAAAATTTTTGAGGTTCCCTCTTGGGGACCACCCCCAAGGGAGAAACCACTAACTCAGGTATGGGCGCATCCGTGAACGGTCCGGCCATACGCCCCAACTGTACCTCCTTATCTAGCTTCTCCGAAACCACCAAGGGATGGAGCAAGGCAGACCGGAGGTTCTTGGCTGCCGGGGGGGCTGCAAAAGGCGCGCAAGGAATTCTGAAACCACCGGCAAAACCCTCCTCTAACAACTTGGCTGCACGCCTGTCGGGATACCTATTGAGAAAGGGAAGCATCCTTTCCACCCGGATTGGCGTCGTTCCCTTTTCCCCCAGAATCCCCGGGGCGACCCCTGCCTCGCGTAAAGCATTTGGAAAAGGCATGACTGCCCCCACATCCGGAACACACATGCTTGAAGCGACAGCTTGCTCCATACTTGCACGTGCCCTCGTTGAACTGCCAGCAGTAGCCCCACCGTTTCTCGGTCGGTTGTCCTGAGGCCGCAGCACCTCCGACCCCCCCCCCCTGAAAAAACTGATTGGAGGCCCGCGACGCTGTCATCAGCCGCATCCACAAGTTGATGTCCTTGTGATCCCATCGCAGTCCTGGTCTCATGGCCATCCTCTGCCGGAACTGTTCGTCATACCTCAACCAGGCTACGCCACCATACGTCCTGTACGCTTCGCTAACCGCCTCCAAATAAATGAACAGCCCAGAACAATGTTCCGGGGCCTTCTGCCCTATCACACAAGCCATGATCGCAAACGCTTGCAACCAATTTGTGAAAGTACGGGGTATAAGACGATAACGCCTCTTTTTCTCATCCTCCTTCCTGCTCTCTTCCGGCTTCACCCTATCCAGGTTGAATTTGTCCAAGGGGAGCAACGTGAAGATCTCCACATACTCACCTTTCCACAGCTTTTCTCTGACCTCCGGCTTGAGGTGAGTTCCTAACGGTGCCTCAAAACAAATTTACATCTCATTCTTAGCGGCATCCGCCAGCCTGATCACCTCCTTGTTTTTCTCTCCCGCAGCAACTTGCCCACCTGCCGTGGCCGCCCCCCCTTCCAATGGGGCCTGCCCCTCCTCTGACACCTCTACCGCTTGCACGCCTGGGGCCACGGGTACATCCGAAGGCCCCGCCACCTGCGATGAACCCCCTGTTTTCCCCCAAGCCGCCGCGGGCGACACCATGTCACCCCCGCCCGGCTTAAAACGCCTGACCAAATCCTCCAACCCAGACCACAAGTCCTGCGTCTCCCATGCCACTTTCCTCCCCGGTGGGAAAGAACGCGACCCAGGTGTCGCGCCTAAGCCCCCCCCCCAACACCCCCTTGACCCAATAAATCTTGTAATAAGGAACAAATAACCACAGAAGAGTGGGACTTACCGGGCTGCCTGAAACTGGGTCCGCCAGCCGCTGAACTGTTCTCCATCAAAGCCAGTTGTCCCGAGTCCTCGCCACCGTCTGACCCGGACAGCTCCCCCCCAGACCTGTTGTCATCCGATTCTGCCGACACAAGCGCTGGCTGCACACCGTGCGGACGCGACCCACGTGGCAAGGGCTGTCGTGGCTGAGCATCACGCCCTCTCGATCCTGGCACACCCGACCCACTCGCCACCTCCACCGACGGACTCCGGGTCCGCCCCCTGGCACGGGTGTCATCCGCTCTACTCCCATCCGTCAGTCTTGGCGCCAAACCCCTCACCGCTCGTCCTGCTGGCTCCGCCGGACCCCTGACCGCCACCGCCTCCCGGCCACTGGCCCGCGAACTGGATTCTCCACGCTGGGCCGCACGGCTGTTCCGGGCATCACCCGCAGCCTCGACCGCGATGTCACCGCATCTCCGACGCGCGGGAGGGGGAGGGGCAAGAGGGCCACTCGTCTCCCCCACCGCCGAACTCCGTCCACGGCGCGGATTCCTCCCGGCCCCCCCCGCCGACACCGGCTGCGTGCGGTCAGGGGATGCGGCCGGAGGGCCCCCAACGGGTCTCCGGACGGAAGTAGATCCACTCGGGGATGCCTCCGGACTGTACCGCTCAGGCGGCCTGTACCGCCTAGCGCGCCCCGGAGCGACCCCCCCCGGCGGGCGCCGCCGCCCGCTCATCTAACACTGCAGACACCTGTTCCTGCAGCCACTCTGCCCCCTGCGCGGCCACCGCGGCCCGCAATTGCGCCAATAGCTCAGCCACATCAGCCATAGCACCGGCTGTGAAGCTTTCTACCTCGTGAGTGAAATGGAGGAAGTGAGAAAACGTCACTTCCTCCCTAACTGACTGCGCTCCCCCTCCCCTTTTTCCCCCACGGCCACCCCCCTTTTCTTAAAGGGAACCACAGCCCCTGCTAGGCTACTGCCTGTCCCACCTGTCATGCCGTCCCTCCGCTCATTTCTCTCTTTGTCATTGCTCCAGGACTCTCTTTCTTCCCACTAATCACCAATGTAAGGGACATTCTTCCCACTGATCACCAATGTAAGGAACATTCTTCCCACTGATCACCAATGTAAGGGACATTCTTCCCACTGATCACCAATGTAAGGGACATTCTTCTCACTGATCACCAATGTAAGGAACATTCTTCTCACTGATCACCAATGTAAGGAACATTCTTCTCACTGATCACCAATGTAAGGAGCATTCTTCTCACTGATCACCAATGTAAGGGACATTCTTCCCACTGATCACCAATGTAAGGAACATTCTTCCCACTGATCACCAATGTAAGGAACATTCTTCCCACTGATCACCAATGTAAGGAACATTCTTCTCACTGATCACCAATGTAAGGGACATTCTTCCCACTGATCACCAATGTAAGGGACATTCTTCCCACTGATCACCAATGTAAGGAACATTCTTCTCACTGATCACCAATGTAAGGGACATTCTTCCCACTGATCACCATTGTAAGGAACATTCTTCTCACTGATCACCAATGTAAGGAACATTCTTCTCACTGATCACCAATGTAAGGAACATTCTTCCCCACTGATCACCAATGTAAGGGACATTCTTCTCACTGATCACCAATGTAAGGGACATTCTTCTCACTGATCACCAATGTAAGGAACATTCTTCTCACTGATCACCAATGTAAGGAACATTCTTCTCACTGATCACCAATGTAAGGAACATTCTTCTCACTGATCACCAATGTAAGGAACATTCTTCCCACTGATCACCAATGTAAGGAACATTCTTCTCACTGACCACCAATGTAAGGAACATTCTTCTCACTGATCACTAGGGATGAGCTTCGTGTTCGAGTCGAACATACGTTCGACTCGAACATCGGCTGTTCGATCGTTCGACGAAGATCGAACGATTTGGGCCGTTCGCGCCAAATTCGAGTGACGTGAACGGCCCACAATGCACTACGCCATCGCAGTGTCATCCAGGCGCTGTGATTGGCCAAGCATGCACTGTGACCCCGCATGCTTGGCCAATCACAGCGCCGGCAGCGAGGAGAGCAATGATTGGCCACAGGCAGGATGCCTGTGGCCAATTATTGCTGAGGGTGTTTAGTACACGCCCCACACTATAAAAGGCCGCCAGCACGGCGGCCTAGTGTAGTGTGTTCCGGAGCAGGGATAGAGCAGCATAGGCAGGGACAGTGACTTTTATTTCTTTCTTGCTTAACCTGGATTCCTTTAGTTTAGGGAAAGAGAAGGATAGGTAGGGAGAGTGTCAGTGTGTTTTGTGCTTGTGCTATATTGTGCTTAAAAAAAACATTTTTTCTAGGGACAGAAAACTGTAGGTAGGGAGAGTGTGTCAGTTTCTTTCACTGTCAAAGTCCTTGTTTCCAGGGACCTGGAAGGACAGTGAGGTAATTCTCCTTGTGCTAAATTGTGCTTAAAAAAAACATTTTCTTTCTCGTACATCACGGGACACAGAGCGACATAGTCATTACTAATGGGTTATATAGTTACCGTCAGGTGCTGGCACTGGCAACTTCCAAAACCGGAAGTACCCTCCCCTATATAAGCCCCTCCCATCCGGGAGCACCTCAGTTTTTTGCCAGTGTCTAAGGTGTTGGCCAAGAAGAAACATGTGTTTTTCACTGAGCTTGCGTACAGGTTCTTTTGGGCCTCAGTAAGCTATTCCGGATCCGACCAAAAAAGCTTCATAGCTAAACGGTCGGTACCCGGGCCTTGCAGAGAAGAGCAAGGTTCTGCCTGTAATGCTTCTCTTAGGAGAGCTGGACCCTGGGATCCAGAGCTCTGGTCATACCCACGACCAAGATGTTTTCTGTGCAGGGTGCTATACAGGTCCAGGGGAGTGGAATCCTTGGGAACCCGGTCCCTGAAGGTTTGATTACAATGCCTGCCGTGATAGGTGAAGTTTGGGCTTTTGTGGACCAAACAAAGTCCTGCGGCGGGGAACAGGTAAGTGGGGGCCCCCAGGAACTTGGTTCTATTGGGGGACCCCCAAGCCTAATTTGTCTTTCTGTCTGTTACCTAACGGTATTCCCGCTAATATCTGTGCATGCCTGTAACTACTAAAAAAATGTAATAATTTTTAATGGTGGTCAAGAAAAAAAAAGAAAAAAAAAAAAAGAATGTTTTTTTATATATGTTTAGTATATTAAACTGCGGTACCTGTGTTTGTCCACTAGAGGCCGCTGTGGAATGTTTTTCTTGTCATATGGACTAGTTTCTTCTCAGAGAGCAAAGTCCAGGCAGCTGGTGAGTTCTCCTACAGGAAACTGTTTCCTCTGCCATGTTGCAGTGTTCGTCTATCCCCCGGCCTGCGGCAAAGGGGGCCCTGGCTCCTGTCCCTGGTTTCCATGTTTGAAAATTAGCGCCGAGGCGCACGTGGCCGCGCGCGTGCGCGTGCACGCACCTCTATATATAGAGGTGGCCGGAAAAAGGGGCGGGGCCTGGGGGATGACGCTCTGTGCACGCCGCAGCGCTTCTGCGCATGTGCGGGCGTCCCAGCAGGTTTTTAAAAAGCCACATTATTGCAGTAAGCTGGCTATGAAGTACAGAGACAGAGCTGGCAACATTTAAAGGCATACAGCAAGCGGTTGATACAGGCATCCCCTAGAAAGGCACATTAGTAGACACCAACTGTGATATAGCAGCAATTGTGCTAGACTATTCTCAGTAAAAGTGGTGTATTACGGCTGGAATACCTCAGCTTTAGGCTTAGGAATATGCCGTCCAGTAGCTCCGGAACTGAATCTTCCAGGAAGCGAAGGGGGTCTCATCGGGCTCTGAGGATCTTGGGCATACTCCTGCTGCACCAGTCTCCCCTGAAGTTCAGAGGTAAGTGACCGTAGAGACCCCGCAGGGGTACTTGGTACTGTGGCTGTCCTCAGTCACCTGCTCCTGTGTATGTAACAGAGGAGGTTTTTTCCTCAGCTCTGGGAGGATTAGAGAGAGATTGTCAAAATTTATCGCTGCCTCCTTGTCAGGGAAAGCACGCCCGATCTCCGTCTCCTCCTTCAGAGTGCCTGTTAGCAGAGCAACAGTCCCATACAGGGATCGACCTGCCTGAAGGGGATCAGGATAAGGTTGATTCTGTTATAGAGGAATCAACAGTGGGGGAACCTTTTCTCAGCATCTCAAGCTGAAAGATTATGGGTTCAGTCTCTGACTAACATGGTCCGATCAGCATTTAAAAATGCACCTTGCGGAACCATCAACCACTACTGTATCCTCGTTGGGGTCGCTAGAAGCCCCCAGACTGTTTGTTCTTTTCCACTTCACCCTTTACTGAAAGGGCTCATTTACCAGGATTGGGAACGTCCTGAGAAAATATTTATTCCCCCAAGAGATTTCCGGTGGTCTATCCCATGGAGGATAAGTTCATCAAAAAAAAAAAAAAAAAAAAAAAAATGGAAGGTCCCTACAGTGGACGCAGCCATCTCTTGTATGTATAAATCACTGACATGTCCAGTGGATAATGTCCAAATGTTCAAGAACCCAATAGATAAAAGATTGGAGTCCTTATGAAAATCTGCTTGGTGATACAACCAGCAGTAGCAGCTATTGGGGTCTGCTAAGCAGTGAAGGATCAGTTGAAACAGGTCTTGAGGGACTTGACAGATCAGCAGGCTTTGCCCTAGCTGATCTACCTAGAGCCTTAGGCTTTGCGGTTGACGCCATAGAGGATTCAGTCCATCAGGCCTCCCGCCTTACGCTGTCTATAGTACATATGCGTAGGCTCCTATGGCTCAGAAACTGGTCTGCTGAAGCTCCCTGTAAAGAATGGCTGGTTAGCGTCCCATTTCATGGTGAACGCTTATTCAGGGAAAACCTGGACAAATATATCCAGAAAATTTCCAGCGGTAAAAATACGCTCTTGCCGGTTAAAAGCAGAGTTAGAGGTCCCTCTTTAAGGGGCCTGCTTCTCCAGTCCCTGGGGCGGCTGTGTAACAGTTCCGACGGCCTCTTCGGTCAGATCCCGGGGGTAAAAAACAGGGACAGTAGCAGGGTAATGAGAAACCCTGGGTCAGGGGAGGTACAAAACCTCCCCCAAAGTTAAATTCATTGAAGCCCCCACTCAGTCGGGTGGGGGGAGGACTCCAGTTGTTCGCAAAGAGACCTGGCGGGACACGATCAAGACAGATAGGTGCTCTCCGCAGTAGGTTTGGGATACAGTTTGGAGTTAAAAGACTCTCCTCCTTCCCATTTTTGAGGTCAAACGTGCCAAGGGATCCCCGGAAGAGAGAGTCCCTCCTGTTGGCACTAGAACAACTATTGCTCCAAGGAGTAATTATGGAGGTTCCCCTGGAAGAATGAGGGTTCGGGTTTTACTCAAACCTCTTTACAGTCCCGAAGCAAACGCGGACGGGAGGCCCATATTAATTCAAAAAGGGCTATACAAATTCCTGTATATCAGGACTTTCCGATGGAGTCGATCCGATCGGTGGCCACTGCCCTACAAGGGGAGGATTGGTTAGCCACGATCGACATCAAAGATGCTTATTTGCACATTCCCATCTTTCCAGTCCACCAAAAATTTCTACGCTTTGCAGTAGAAGGGCGCCATTTTCAGTTCAGAGCCTTACCCTTCGGTCTGGCCACAGCACCAAGAGTGTTCACAAAAATTCTGGCCCCATTATTGGCCAATCTAAGAACACGAGGTGTAAGGATAATGGCATATCTAGACGACTTGTTGCTGATAGACCACTCAGTGGAAAAACTAGAAGTGGTTGTTCACGAGACAATCAAGTATCTGGAATATCACGGTTGGATTATCAACCGAGACAAGTCAGCCCTAAAACCAGTCAAAAGTCTGGAATACTTGGGGCTAAGGCTGGATTCAGACCAGAGAAAAATTTTCTTGTCTCGAGAAAAGGGGTCGTCTTTGAGAGATTTGATCCACTTAGTGGGTTCAAAAAGACAGCCATCCATACGCCTGTGCATGAGGCTGCTGGGAAAAATGGTGGCATCATTCGAAGCAGTACCCTACGGTCAATTCCATTCAAGGAAGTTGCAAAGGGCCATACTGTCAGCCTGGAACAAAAAAGTTCAGGCTCTGGACGTACCAATGTCCTTGTCCCCTTCCGTTCGCAGAAGCCTCCGTTGGTGGTTGGTTCCCCGGAATCTGGAAAGAGGGAAATCCTTCAGTCCGATTTCTTGGAAGGTGGTCACTACAGATGCCAGCCTTTTAGGCTGGGGAGCAGTACTGGAGCAATGGTCTCTCCAGGGCAGATGGTCGGATGCGGAAAAGGCCCTGCCCATCAATCTCTTAGAGATACGAGCAGCCCGGTATGCCCTAGTAGCATGGACATCCAAACTCCAAGGGTCCCCTGTCAGAGTTCAGTCAGACAATGCCACAGCAGTGGCATATATCAATCGTCAGGGGGGCACCAGGAGTCGTGCAGCCCAAAGGGAAGTAAATTACATCCTGAGATGGGCAGAAAGATATGTCCCAGCCATATCTGCGGTATTCATTCCAGGGGTGGAGAATTGGAAGGCGGACTTTCTAAGTCGCCAACAATTATGCCCAGGGGAATGGTCCCTTCATCCCGAGGTTTTCCGGACAATATGTCAGCGGTGGGGAACACCGGATGTAGATCTGCTAGCATCCAGGTTCAACACGAAAGTGGACAGGTTTGTCTCTTGGACAAGGGATCCCCTAGCGTGCGGCTCGGATGCCCTAGTGTTCCCTTGGGATCAGTTCAAGCTGATATATGCATTCCCACCGCCACAATTGTTACCTCGATTACTCCGCAGAATCAGGGTAGAAAAGAAACCAGTGATTCTGGTGGCTCCAGCGTGGCCCCGAAGAGCATGGTACGCGGAGATTGTAAAAATGTCTGTGGGGAGTCCTTGGACCCTCCCACATCGTCCGGACCTGCTTTCGCAGGGACCGATATACCACCCTTCCTTACCAGCCCTAGGTTTGACGGCCTGGCTATTGAAGCCCACATTCTAAAAAGGAGAGGGCTCTCTAATTCTGTGGTATCTACCATGATCAATGCCAGGAAGCCGGTATCCAGGCAGATCTACTATAGAATCTGGAAGGCGTACATCGCCTGGTGTGAAGCCAAGAAATGGCATCCACGTAAGTACGTAATAGGTAGGAGTCTGGACTCCCTACAATGGGCTGTAGATAGGAAGCTTGCCTTGAGTACTATCAAGGGTCAGATTTCGGCCTTGTCAATATTTTTTCAAAGGCCCTTGGCTTCGCATTCACTAGTCAAAGCCTTTATACAAGGAGTGATGCGTATTAGTCCTCCGGTTAATATTCCCATATGTCCATGGGATCTAAACTTGGTTCTGTCGGTTCTACAGAAACAACCATTTGAACCATTACAGCATATTTCCTTGGTGCTTCTCACCAGGAAATTGATTTTTCTAGTAGCCATTTGTTCGGCTAAAAGAGTATCGGAATTAGCAGCTATGTCCTGTAAGGAGCCATATCTGGTTATCCATAAGGACAGAGTAGTGTTACGTCCTCATCCAGCCTTTCTTCCTAAGGTGGTATCGAGTTTTCATTTGAACCAAGACGTGGTTCTTCCTTCTTTTTTCCCCAAGCCTACTTCGGTAGAGGAAAAGTTATTGCATTCTTTGGATGTAGTAAGAGCAGTTAAAGCTTATCTAAAAGCCACTGCTCAGATTCGCAGAACGGATACTTTGTTTATTCTGCCGGAAGGCCCCAGAAAGGGTCAGGCAGCGTCAAAATCTACTTTAGCCAAGTGGATTCGACAGGTCATAATACAAGCCTATAGCTTGAGAAGTAGACCGCCTCCGTTCAAAGTTAGGGCGCACTCCACGAGAGCAGTTGGAACTTCATGGGCAGTGCATCACCAGGCCTCCCTGGCTCAAATCTGTAAGGCCGCAACATGGTCTTCAGTACACACGTTTACTAGGTTCTACCAGGTGGACGTTAGAAGTCAGGAGGATGTCGCCTTTGGGCGCAGTGTGTTGCAGGCCGCAAAAGATCCTCATGTCTGATAGCGCTCAGCTTATATATGGTGTATCCCCCCCCTCATTTGGCATTGCTTTAGGACATCCCATTAGTAATGACTATGTCGCTCTGTGTCCCGTGATGTACGAGAAAGAAAATAGGATTTTTATAACAGCTTACCTGTAAAATCCTTTTCTTGGAGTACATCACGGGACACAGAGCTCCCACCCCTCTTTGGGGACACTTATTGCTTTGCTACAAAACTGAGGTGCTCCCGGATGGGAGGGGCTTATATAGGGGAGGGTACTTCCGGTTTTGGAAGTTGCCAGTGCCAGCACCTGACGGTATCTATATAACCCATTAGTAATGACTATGTCGCTCTGTGTCCCGTGATGTACTCCAAGAAAAGGATTTTACAGGTAAGCTGTTATAAAAATCCTATTTTTTCTAGGGACAGAAAACTGTAGGTAGGGAGAGTGTGTCAGTTTCTTTCACTGTCAAAGTCCTTGTTTCCAGGGACCTGGAAGGACAGTGAGTGAATTCTCCTTGTGCTAAATTGTGCTTAAAAAAAACATTTTTTCTAGGGACAGAAAACTGTAGGTAGGGAGAGTGTGTCAGTTTCTTTCACTGTCAAAGTCCTTGTTTCCAGGGACCTGGAAGGACAGTGAGGTAATTCTCCTTGTGCTAAATTGTGCTTAAAAAAAACATTTTTTCTAGGGACAGAAAACTGTAGGTAGGGAGAGTGTGTCAGTTTCTTTCACTGTCAAAGTCCTTGTTTCCAGGGACCTGGAAGGACAGTGAGGTAATTCTCCTTGTGCTAAATTGTGCTTAAAAAAAACATTTTTTCTAGGGACAGAAAACTGTAGGTAGGGAGAGTGTGTCAGTTTCTTTCACTGTCAAAGTCCTTGTTTCCAGGGACCTGGAAGGACAGTGAGGTAATTCTCCTTGTGCTAAATTGTGCTTAAAAAAAACATTTTTTCTAGGGACAGAAAACTGTAGGTAGGGAGAGTGTGTCAGTTTCTTTCACTGTCAAAGTCCTTGTTTCCAGGGACCTGGAAGGACAGTGAGGTAATTCTCCTTGTGCTATATTGTGCTTAAAAAAAACATTTTTTCTAGGGACAGAAAACTGTAGGTAGGGAGAGTGTGTCAGTTTCTTTCACTGTCAAAGTCCTTGTTTCCAGGGACCTGGAAGGACAGTGAGGTAATTCTCCTTGTGCTAAATTGTGCTTAAAAAAAACATTTTTTCTAGGGACAGAAAACTGTAGGTAGGGAGAGTGTGTCAGTTTCTTTCACTGTCAAAGTCCTTGTTTCCAGGGACCTGGAAGGACAGTGAGGTAATTCTCCTTGTGCTAAATTGTGCTTAAAAAAAACATTTTTTCTAGGGACAGAAAACTGTAGGTAGGGAGAGTGTGTCAGTTTCTTTCACTGTCAAAGTCCTTGTTTCCAGGGACCTGGAAGGACAGTGAGGTAATTCTCCTTGTGCTAAATTGTGCTTAAAAAAAACATTTTTTCTAGGGACAGAAAACTGTAGGTAGGGAGAGTGTGTCAGTTTCTTTCACTGTCAAAGTCCTTGTTTCCAGGGACCTGGAAGGACAGTGAGTGAATTCTCCTTGTGCTATATTGTGCTTAAAAAAAACATTTTTTCTAGGGACAGAAAACTGTAGGTAGGGAGAGTGTGTCAGTTTCTTTCACTGTCAAAGTCCTTGTTTCCAGGGACCTGGAAGGACAGTGAGTGAATTCTCCTTGTGCTAAATTGTGCTTAAAAAAAACATTTTTTCTAGGGACAGAAAACTGTAGGTAGGGAGAGTGTGTCAGTTTCTTTCACTGTCAAAGTCCTTGTTTCCAGGGACCTGGAAGGACAGTGAGGTAATTCTCCTTGTGCTAAATTGTGCTTAAAAAAAACATTTTTTCTAGGGACAGAAAACTGTAGGTAGGGAGAGTGTGTCAGTTTCTTTCACTGTCAAAGTCCTTGTTTCCAGGGACCTGGAAGGACAGTGAGGTAATTCTCCTTGTGCTAAATTGTGCTTAAAAAAAACATTTTTTCTAGGGACAGAAAACTGTAGGTAGGGAGAGTGTGTCAGTTTCTTTCACTGTCAAAGTCCTTGTTTCCAGGAACCTGGAAGGACAGTGAGGTAATTCTCCTTGTGCTAAATTGTGCTTAAAAAAAACATTTTTTCTAGGGACAGAAAACTGTAGGTAGGGAGAGTGTGTCAGTTTCTTTCACTGTCAAAGTCCTTGTTTCCAGGGACCTGGAAGGACAGTGAGGTAATTCTCCTTGTGCTAAATTGTGCTTAAAAAAAAAAAAATTTCTAGGGACAGAAAACTGTAGGTAGGGAGAGTGTGTCAGTTTCTTTCACTGTCAAAGTCCTTGTTTCAAGGGACAGAGAAGGACACCTGAAGGTAGCCCTTATTGCTTTTTTCCCATCTCCCTGCAGGCCATCTATTAGAATGTCTGGAAGGCAAACAAGGAGAGGCAGACAGTCAGGAGGCAATAAAAGAGGGCAAGCAGGCTCTGTGTCTGGGGGCAACAGTGCTGGTCGTGGACGCGGTGCATTGTCATCAGCACATGGCCATGGGACACGCTTGTCCTTCTTTTCGGCAGCTGGACATGTTGAGCCACATCATGCCGAAGACTTGGTAGAGTGGATGACCAAGCCCTCCTCCTCCTCCTCATCCTCTCTCACCCAGGCTCAGGGTACTGGCAAAGCAGCTGCCAAAGCGTCCTCTTCCCTGGTATCAATGTCAGACTCATCATCAGTCACTCCTTCCCTAGACCCACCATGTCCTCCTCCTGAGGAGTCCCCCGAACTGTTTCAGCACAGTGTTGGGTACATGCTCCAGGAGGATGCCCAGCGTTTCGAAGGGTCTGATGATGAAACCCAGCTAGAGGAAGGCAGTAGCGTGAGAGCAGACAGAGGGGATGCTCAAGAAGGACACCAATCTGGCAGTCATGTTCCAGCAGCTGCAGCATACTGCCAGATTGCCTCCAGTGATGAGGAGGGAGGTGATGATGAGGTCACTGACTCCACCTGGGTGCCTAATAGGAGAGAGGAGGAGGAGGAGGATGAGGAGGAGGCACATCTCCAACGAGGCAGGATGCCCTTTGGTGGCCAGCGTAAGGGCAGTACACCGACGGAATCACACCGCAGAGCTCCGCCTGTGCAGGGCGCTGCCTCTGCCCGTCATTCAAAAAGTTCTTTGGTGTGGGCCTTTTTTGAGGCTAGTGCATCAGATCGCACAGCTGCTGTTTGCAACATATGTCTCAAGCGTATATCGCGTGGCCAAAACATCAGCCGCTTGGGTACCACATGCCTGACCAGACATATGTTGACCTGCCATGCAGCTCGTTGGCAAGCCTACCTCAAAGACCCACACCAAAGAACAAAGCGGACCTCTCCTTGCACCGCATCAGCTGGGATCTCCAACCCCACTATAACTTCAGTCCTCTCTGAAACATGCACTGAGAGGAATGAAGGTGTAGAATTAGGTGTGTCACAGCCAAGTACTTGCGGCCACTCTGCTAGCAGTACACCGACGTCCGATTCTAGCAGGCAAATTTCCCTGCCCCAGCTGCTGGACCGTCGAAAGAAGTTCACTCCCAGCCATCCACATGCCCAGCGGTTGAATGCTAGCTTGGCTAAATTGCTAGCGCTTCAACTGCTGCCTTTTCAGTTGGTAGACTCGGCCCCCTTCCGTGAGTTTGTGCAATGTGCGGTTCCTCAGTGGCAGGTTCCCAAACGCCACTTTTTCTCACGGAAGGCTATTCCGGCTCTCTACCGGCATGTGGAAGGCAATGTCTTGGCCTCGCTGGACAGGGCGGTCAGCGGTAAGGTGCATATTACCGCTGACTCATGGTCCAGCAGGCATGGACAGGGACGTTACCTTTCTTTCACGGCCCATTGGGTCACTCTTTTGGCAGCTGGGAAGGATGCAGGACAAGGTGCAGTAGTGTTGGAGGTTGTCCCACCGCCACGCCTCCAAAATGCTACTACTGGTTGTGACACACCTCTCTCCTCCACCCCCTCCTCTTCTTCTTCCTCCATGGCCTCTTCCTGTGGTTTGTCCTATGAACTAGCGGTGCTCCGTAGCCGTTCACGGGGCTACGCAAGTACGCAGGCAAAAAGATGCCATGCCGTGCTTGCGCTGGTGTGTTTGGGGGACAGAAGCCACACTGGGGCAGAGGTCCTGTCTGCTCTGCAGGGCCAGGCCGAGAGGTGGTTGACGCCACGCCAGCTTAAGCCAGGAATGGTGGTTTGCGACAATGGCACCAACCTCCTCTCCGCCCTCCGACAGGGACAACTGACCCATGTGCCCTGTGTGGCTCACGTCCTTAACCTGGTGGTGCAGCGGTTCTTGGGCAGGTACCCGGGCTTACAGGATGTCCTGAGGCAGGCCAGGAAAGTCTGTGTGCATTTCCGCAGATCTTATAATGCCAGTGCTCGCCTGGCTGAGCTGCAAAAGGAGTTGAACCTGCCCAAGAACCGCCTTATATGTGACATGCCCACCAGGTGGAACTCAACGTTGGCCATGCTGCAGCGGCTGCACACGCAGCAGAGGGCCATCAATGAGTACCTGTGCGACTACGGCACCAGGACAGGGTCAGGGGAGCTTGGTTTTTTTTCTCCACGCCAGTGGGGCATGATCAGGGATGCATGCACTGTCCTGGCACCATTTGAGGAGGCCACGAGGATGGTGAGCAGTGACAGTGCATGCATCAGTGACACTGTACCTCTTGTCCACCTGTTGGAGCACACGCTGCGTGGAATAATGGACAGGGCACTTGAGGCAGAACAGAGGCAGGAAGAGGAGGACTTCCTTGCCTCTCAAGGCCCCCTTTACCCAGACAGTGTTCCTTCTGTCCCACCCATCGCACAGGAAGAGGAGGAGGAGGAGGAGGAGGAGGAGGATTGTGTCAGCATGGAGGTGGAGGCTGGCACTCAGCATCATCAGCAGCAGTCTTTTAGGGATGATTTACAGTCCCAAGAAACCAGTGGACTTGTACGTGGCTGGGAGGAGGTGGCTGCGGATCATGTCGTCCTTAGTGACCCAGAGGACTCCGGAGCGAATGCCTCAGCAAACCTACGCTGCATGGCCTCCCTGATCCTGCAAAGTCTGTGGAAGGATCCTCGTATTCTTCGGATCAAGGAGAGGGACCATTACTGGCTGGCCACTCTCCTTGATCCACGGTACAAGGGTAAGGTTGCGGACCTTATGTTACCGTCGCAGAGGGAGCAGAGGATGAGACAACTCCGGGAGGCCTTGCAGAAAGGTCTGTGCAACGCGTTCCCAGAGACTGGGAGGTTACAAACTCCTGGTCCTGGACAACGAGTTGCTGAGGCTTCGGCCAGTCAAAGAAGGAGCGGTGGGGAAGGTGGCCGTCTGACCGATGCGTTCAGACAATTCTTTAGTCCGCAGCCCCAAAGTATGATCGGTTCCAGCAACCATCGCCAGCGTCTGATAAACATGGTGCAGGAATATCTAGGGGCAAGGTCAGACTTGGACACCTTCCCCACCGAAAATCCTCTGGCTTACTGGGTCTTGAGGATGGATCACTGGCCAGAGCTTGCACAGTATGCAATTGAGCTACTGGCCTGTCCTGCATCCAGCGTTCTTTCGGAACGCACATTCAGTGCTGCTGGAGGATTTGTCACGGATCACAGGGTGCGCCTGTCCACCGACTCGGTTGATCGACTGACTTTCATCAAGATGAACCAGTCTTGGATCACCACCAGCTACCACACACCTGATGCTGATATAACAGACTAATTGATTTTAACATGTCACATCCCTTCAAGACTGATGCTGATGCTGAGTGCCTTTGCTGTTATGTTGACTGGCTATCCTCCTCCTCCGAGTCCTCAATGATACGATTGATGATGATAGCTTGGAAGATCATTTTTGTTTATGGGTGCCGCCACCAGTGGCTAAGGCCCAATTTTTCAGCCCCTGTTTTACAGGGGCGTGTAATTACAATTTTTTTAGCAATAATTTGCCATAGGGCTCATTGCTGTGCTCCAAGTACAGTATCTGTGAGGGGTTGGAGTGTTGTGGCACCAGTGCCTAAGGCCCAATTTTTCAGCCCCTGTTTAACAGGGGCGTGTCATTACAATTTTTGAAGCAATACTTTGCAACAGGGCTCATTGCTGTGCTCCAAGTACAGTATCTGTGAGGGGTTGTAGTGTTGTGCCACCAGTGCCTAAGGCCCAATTTTTCAGCCCCTGTTCAACAGGGGCATGCAATTACAATTCTTGATCTAATAATTCACAGCAGGGTCCATTGCTGCACACACCAAGAGTAACTCTGAGGGCTTACAGTCTTGTGGCAACGCCACCACCACCACCACCACGAAAGGCCCAATTTTTCAGCCCCTGTTCAAAAGGGGCATGTAATTACAATTCTTGATCTAATAATTCACAGCAGGGCCCATTGCTGCACCCACCAAGAGTAACTGTCAGGGCTTACAGTGTTGTGGCACCAGCACCACCATCAAAGCCCCAATTTTTACTACCACTGTTCAACAATTATATGTAATTAAAATTCCTGATATAATAGTTGACAGCAGGGCGTTCCAGCACCAACCAAGAGTAACTGAGTGCTTACAGTGTTGTGCCAACACCAACAACTAAGGGGCCTATTTCTGCAGAGTATATACGGCAGGTCCCTACTTTCAAACATCCAACTTACAAACGACTCCTACTTGCAAACGAAAGAAGACAACAGGAAGTGAGAGGAAATCTACCCCTAGAAAGGAAAATTCTCTCCTGTAAGAATAAATATGGGAGAAAGGGGTCTCATCTGTACTGATGCTTTATCAGCAATCCTTGTTTCAAGAAAAACACCACATTTCAAAAACAGTTGTCATTGGGACGGAAAGTGAGGTGAAATGTTCTGAACAGGGGCACAGACAGCAAAACAAATGTTACAGGGGTGATAACCCTTACCTATGTTTCCCAAAAAGTTTAAAAATAGATTTTTGGGCTGGAGCTACACTTCAACAATGTACCTGTTCAAAATTACAAACAGATTCTACATAAGAACAAACCTACAGTCCCTGTCTTGTATGCACCGCCTGTATACGGCTGTTCAGAGTATATAGGGCCTTTTTTATTTTATGTGCGGGGTTCCCCTTAATATCCATACAAGACCCAAAGGGGCTGGTAATGGGCTGGGGTAGGGGGGGGTCATGGGGTAGCTATGCCATTTTTCTTAAAGAATTTCATCCATATTACCGGGACCAGACATTACATTAAAGCCGCAAGCAGTTTTAAATGGCTTTTTTTTCCTTTAGAAGTGTCATTTTGTGCAGGGACAGTTCTAAACACGGGAAACACGTGGCACTTCACAGGCATACTTTAGACACCCCCCAGGTACGATATTTAAAGGAATATTTGACTTTTTTTTTTTCACTTTATGCATCATTAAAATGACTGCTCCCGAAAAACGACCGTTTTTAAAACTTCTTTTTGCATTGATACATGTCCCCTGGTGCACAACCCGGGTTCCCAAACCCTATTTATGACAATAACATGCATAATAGTTGTTATAATTAGCACTTTAGAATTCGAACGTTCGCATCCATTGTATTTAATAGGGTTCTAATGTTCGTACGAACTTTCGGTCCGTTCGCGGGTTCTGGTGCGAACCGAACCCGGGGGTGTTCGGCTCATCACTACTGATCACCAATGTAAGGAACATTCTTCTCACTGATCACCAATGTAAGGGACATTCTTCTCACTGATCACCAATGTAAGGAACATTCTTCCCACTGATCACCAATGTAAGGAACATTCTTCTTACTGCTCACCAATGTAAGGGACATTCTTCCCACTGATCACCAATGTAAGGGACATTCTTCCCACTGATCACCAATGTAAGGGACATTCTTCCCACTGATCACCAATGTAAGGAACATTCTTCTTACTGCTCACCAATGTAAGGGACATTCTTCCCACTGATCACCAATGTAAGGGACATTCTTCCCACTGATCACCAATGTAAGGGACATTCTTCCCACTGATCACCAATGTAAGGGACATTCTTCTCACTGATCACCAATGTAAGGAACATTCTTCTCACTGATCACCAATGTAAGGAACATTCTTCTCACTGATCACCAATGTAAGGAACATTCTTCCCACTGATCACCAATGTAAGGAACATTCTTCCCACTGATCACCAATGTAAGGAACATTCTTCCCACTGATCACCAATGTAAGGAACATTCTTCCCACTGATCACCAATGTAAGGAACATTCTTCCCACTGATCACCAATGTAAGGAACATTCTTCCCACTGATCACCAATGTAAGGGACATTCTTCCCACTGACCACCAATGTAAGGGACATTCTTCTCACTGATCACCAATGTAAGGAACATTCTTCTCACTGATCACCAATGTAAGAAACATTCTTCTCACTGACCACCAATGTAAGGAACATTCTTCCCACTGATCACTAGGCTTGTGCAATTCGTTTCGTAACGAATTGAAATTCGTCCGAATTTAGCAACTTTCGGACATTCGGAAGCATTCGAATTTCCGAACAAAGCAATTACGAATAAGACCGAATCCGAAATAAATTATACCGCAAATAGCGAATGCCCGAATGTCTTCGGCATAATTCGTTATGAAAAAGTTACGAATGTACGAATCCATACGAAGCACAATAACACTCACTCTGCTCTGCTCTCTGCTTCTCCCACACCGTGCTGAACTCCCTCTCAAAATGGTGTACAGGGGCGGAGGTTATAGCCGCATGTAAAAAACGAAAGTAAAATACGAGATTTCGAATCCATTCGAAGCACAATAACACTCACTCTGCTCTGCTCTCTGCTTCTCCCTCACCGTGCTGAACCCTCTCAAAATGGTGTACAGGGGCAGAGGCTATAGCCGCATGTAAAAAACGAAAGTAAAATACGAGATTTCGAATCGTTACAAATAACCGCAATGTATTTAGAAAAGTACAAATCCATTCGAAGCACATTAGGCATAATAGGCAGCGTCGTTGTGAGAGAGACACGGAAAATTACGAATCAACGAACCCAAAAAAAGTTACGAAAGTAGGAGTTGTGTCCAGAATCAACGAAAAACAACGTACTCTACCGAAAGTACGAATTATAAAGCAACAAAAAATTCAACGAAAAATGTCGCTTGCAAAAATACGAATGAGTCCGAACACGAAAAATCCCGTCTAGCAAAATTACGAATGATTACGAATCAACAGGACCGGAAAGAAACGAACCGAAACGGAACAAATTTTTCCGTTGTGCACAAGTCTACTGATCACCAATGTAAGGAACATTCATCCCACTGATCACCAATGTAAGGGACATTCTTCTCACTGATCACCAATGTAAGGAACATTCTTCCCACTGATCACCAATGTAAGGGACATTCTTCCCACTGATCACCAATGTAAGGGACATTCTTCTCACTGATCACCAATGTAAGGAACATTCTTCTCACTGATCACCAATGTAAGGAACATTCTTCCCACTGATCACCAATGTAAGGAACATTCTTCTCACTGATCACCAATGTAAGGGACATTCTTCTCACTGATCACCAATGTAAGGAACATTCTTCTCACTGATCCCCAATGTAAGGAACATTCTTCTCACTGATCACCAATGTAAGGAACATTCTTCTCACTGATCACCAATGTAAGGGACATTCTTCTCACTGATCACCAATGTAAGGAACATTCTTCTCACTGATCACCAATGTAAGGAACATTCTTCCCACTGATCACCAATGTAAGGGACATTCTTCTCACTGATCACCAATGTAAGGAACATTCTTCTCACTGATCACCAATGTAAGGAACATTCTTCTCACTGATCCCCAATGTAAGGAACATTCTTCTCACTGATCACCAATGTAAGGAACATTCTTCTCACTGATCACCAATGTAAGGGACATTCTTCTCACTGATCACCAATGTAAGGAACATTCTTCTCACTGATCACCAATGTAAGGAACATTCTTCCCACTGATCACCAATGTAAGGGACATTCTTCTCACTGATCACCAATGTAAGGAACATTCTTCTCACTGATCACCAATGTAAGGAACATTCTTCCCACTGATCACCAATGTAAGGAGCATTCTTCTCACTGATCACCAATGTAAGGAACATTCTTCCCACTGATCACCAATGTAAGGAACATTCTTCTCACTGATCACCAATGTAAGGAACATTCTTCTCACTGATCACCAATGTAAGGAACATTCTTCTCACTGATCACCAATGTAAGAGACATTCTTCTCACTGATCACCAATGTAAGGAACATTCTTCCCACTGATCACCAATGTAAGGAGCATTCTTCTCACTGATCACCAATGTAAGGAACATTCTTCTCACTGATCACCAATGTAAGGAGCATTCTTCCCACTGACCACCAATGTAAGGAACATTCTTCTCACTGATCACCAATGTAAGGAACATTCTTCTCACTGATCACCAATGTAAGGAACATTCTTCTCACTGATCACCAATGTAAGGAACATTCTTCTCACTGATCACCAATGTAAGGAACATTCTTCTCACTGATCACCAATGTAAGAGACATTCTTCTCACTGATCACCAATGTAAGGAACATTCTTCCCACTGATCACCAATGTAAGGGACATTCTTCCCACTGATCACCAATGTAAGGAACATTCTTCTCACTGATCACCAATGTAAGGAACATTCTTCTCACTGATCACCAATGTAAGGAACATTCTTCCCACTGATCACCAATGTAAGGAACATTCTTCTCACTGATCACCAATGTAAGGAACATTCTTCCCACTGATCACCAATGTAAGGAACATTCTTCCCACTGATCACCAATGTAAGAGACATTCTTCTCACTGATCACCAATGTAAGTGTAGCGGCCTCACTCTCTCTCTCTTCTTTATCGGTTACTGTTCTTCTGGCCTAGGAGGAGAGAGAGAGAGTGAGATGTGCCAAGGCCTATGTCCTCCCCATTGCAGCGGGTGAGGTGAAGGCCAGTACCTGTTTATTCCTCGGGCTGTGTATGACACTTAGAACCAAGTCAGTCCTGCTGATGAACCCCCTTTGCTCCCAGTAATTGGAGTACCACACACTGAAGAAGGTCCAACACTTATTTATTCCATGATGGCAGATAAATAGTCCTTTGAGAGCAGACAGTTTGAGACCCATAGAACAGTTCAGTATTGGTGGGGAGTAGGTCGAGGCACAATCCTCAAATCAATCTAAACCACTGTGGTATCTTCAGCGGTTGCTAAGCACAGTGGCTGTAATGAGAACTTTTATCTTCAGAGTCTCTTCTAGTGACTCTAATGAACAGGAACTGGAGTTACCATCACTACGTTGCAGCACTTGTCAGGGGGAAGACATCCCTCCAAGAGAGTTACCAGAGGCCCCGCCGTCACCGGGTTAATGCTGTACCGGGCTATCCGGAAGGGTTACACTCCCCGGCCTCCTCGCCTCAGATACGGGTCCCAACACCTTAGGGCCCCTCGGATTCCTCCACCCTTGCGGATCCCAGTCGAAGTTACTGGGCCCCAGGCCTTGGAAGTAGTACCTCACCCCAGGCTTAAGGTGCCTGAGATGGACTCCATCGCTTGCCAGCACCCAGGTCGAGGGCGCCCGGGTGCTGCTCCGCTACCCTCACTCTGCTTCCTCCAACCAACTCCGACCTCGTGGTGAGGGCGTCCCTCCCCTTTTATATCCCCTCCTGGCAGGCACAGCAGGTTCCCCGCCCCGCTGTATTACTGCCAAGAGAGGACAAAAAGGGCAGAGCACTACAGTGGTGGTTCAACCCCGGCCCAGGGCGACAGCGCCACCCTCAGGCCGCAGGGAACTGTACACCACTGGAATCCTCCACGAACCAAACAGTCTCAATTCCCTAGCAATTAGTCCATCTGGGCCACGCTAGCACCCAGATGCTCCCCCCTAAATTTAAACACCCGCTACATAAGGAACATTCTTCCCACTGATCACCAATGTAGGGGCCAGGAGGCCGATTTCTTACACTGTTTTTGGTCATGCCCAATGATTCGGGACTTCTGGGGGGAGGTGGGTGCCTTTGTCTTCTCGGTGTTGGGCCTCCCAAATATAATTCACCCCAAGAACTTCCTACTAGGCATTTTTGGTGACTTACACCTATCAACACATGCCAAGAGACTGCTCCGTATACTATATTTTTATGCTAAAAAAAACCTTCTACTGTCCTGGAAGGGTGCACAGACCTCTTTGAAAGCCCTTTGGTTGAAACTTATTAATGACTCCATCCCGCTATATAAGCTTACTTTTGGAATCCGGAAACGGACCAAAACCTTTCATAAAATTTGGGGTAAGTGGCTGGCTGGCCCACTTACTCTCTCTCAGCACTAACTGAAGTACACTTGTTTGACCAGTGGTTGTCGCGCCCTAATAATCTCTAACGTCTAGACTCCCACCTTTGCTGTGCCCGTATTGGTCTACATGCACCTTTTCCCGGCGTGTCTACTGTATATCCCTTGTACTGATATCTCTTTATTTGTCTATGTCTGAACATATTACCTACCGTTTCGGACCAGTCTATCTGGTACGGTAATTGTGTTTTTTTTTCTGTTTGTTAGTTTGTTGAAAAACTTCAATAAAAATATCTTTAAAAAAAAAATGATGGGGCACTATTCCTCCCTCTGACACCAATGATGGGGCACTATTCCTCCCTCTGACACCAATGATGGGGTACTATTCCTCCCTCTGACACCAATGATGGGGCACTATTCCTCCCACTGACACTAATGATGGGGCACTATTCCTCCCACTGACACCAATGATGGGACATTATTCCTCCCTCTGACACCAATGATGGGGCACTATTCCTCCCATTGACACCAATGATGGGACACTATTCCTCTCACTGACACCAATGAAGGGGCACTATTTCTGCTACTGACACCAATGAAGGGACACTAATCCTCCCTCTGACACCAATGAAGGGGCACTATTTCTGCTACTGACACCAATGAAGGGACACTATTCCTCCCTCTGACACCAATGAAGGGACACTATTCCTCCCTCTGACACCAATGAAGGTGCACTATTCCTCCTACTGACACCAATGAAGGGGAACTATTTCTGCTACTGACACCAATGAAGGGACACTATTCCTCCCTCTGACACCAATGAAGGGACACTATTCCTCCCACTGACACCAATGAAGGGGCACTATTCCTCTCACTGACACCAATGAAGGGGCACTATTTCTGCTTCTGACACCAATGAAGAGACACTATTCCTCCCTCTGACACCAATGAAGGGACACTATTCCTCCCTCTGACACCAATGAAGGGGCACTATTCCTCCTACTGACACCAATGAAGGGGAACTATTTTTGCTACTGACACCAATGATGGGACACTATTCCTCCCTCTGACACCAATGAAGGGGCACTATTCCTCTCACTGACACCAATGAAGGGGAACTATTTCTGCTACTGACACCAATGATGAGGCACTATTCCTCTCACTGACACAAATGAAGGGACACTATTCCTCCCACTGACACCAATGAAGGGGCACTATTGATCTTTTATTGAAAAGAATCAAGCAACCAATTTTATACAAAAGTAAAAAACAAAACCATAGTACAAAACTTCAACAGAAAACAAAGGAATACATATCCATGTTCAGAATATATACAATATATACATAATCCACTACCAAAACATCCCTAGAAAACTATCTACATAAAGCAGCAGAGAGGGCCTAAGAGGCACAACCCATCACCTATGTACGCAGCCATTTATCAAAAATGAATCAAAAATACTGATAATCTAGGGTGATAAGAGACAGACAGCCACACCCGGGAAAGAGACTCCTGGCAGTCAGGAAGGCTTGAAACCCCTCCACGCCTTCAACCAAGCCCCCTGACCCCGCTTGTCTCTCTCAAACTCCCGAATCTTCCCCACCTCATGCAAAATGTCATACACCACCACCTCAACAGGAAGGAGTTTTTGCCGAATGCTGACCTGACACCGTGCATTCCAGGTGAAATAACGGACTACTAGGCTAACTAAAAAAAGTGTATCCAAACAAAAAACTCCACCGGTATTGAATGCTCCGTACACCCACTCAGCATAACCCAGCCTGGAGAGGAAAGGGACATCGAGGGCCCGCCCCACCTGTTTGTACACCTCTATGTTAAAAGGGCAATGAAGCAGAAAATGGTCCATAGTCTCCTCCTCATCTGCACACTCCTCCCGAGGACAGCTACGATCCATCCCACTGCGGAATTTCAAATTGCCCCGAACATAGAGCTTCCCATGGAAGCACAACCAGGCCAGATCCCTAAATTTAGGGGGTACTCTATCCAAATTAATCAGTCTTAACCCCGCCCTCAAAACTGGGCCCGGGCAATCCCTTAAGGCCAGTGGGTCATGAAAGACTTCGCTCAAGACTCGACTCATAAGGACTTTCCTTGGAACCGATCTGAGATCTTCAGCCGACAATCGCCACTGCCGCAGTAACTTCAGGCACGGAGCGACATAGGCTGGTAGCTGACCACGATGACCCCTGCGATTCTTCACTTGGCCACCTTCTTCCCAAAGTCGTAGAAAAGGCCTAAACCAAGATCTAAATATGCCTACCCATCCAGGAGGTTCCACTGCAAGCATATTACCAATGTTAAACTTTAGAAATAGCAGTGAAAAGAAAAGAACTGGGTTGACCATACCTAAGCCACCCTCCCTCCTGGATAGGTAGGTGACATTCCTCTTGATGGGGTTAAGTCTGTTCCCCCACAGCATCTGGAAGAACACACTACTAACCCTAGCATAGAGAGACACTGGCAAGATGCAGACAAAGCTGACATACAAGAAGATTGGAATCAGGTAAGTCTTAATCAGATCAACCCTTTCCCTCATAGATAACTTCCATCTCTTCCAGCTGACCACCTTAGTATTGGCAATTTCCAGTCTGCCTTCCCAGTTTTTGAGGCCATAATCGCCGGGTCCAAATTCAATGCCTAGTATCTTAATTCTTTCCTGGGGCACTGGAAAGGTGTCCGGGAGATCAAAACCCTCACCATCCTTTCCCATCCAGAAAACTTCAGTCTTTTCCTGATTGATCTTGGAGCCTGATGCTTCAGAATACCGTGATGTCAGAGAGACCACCTCCTCCGCTTCATCCGTCCCAGTGACAATCACCGACACATCATCCGCATAGGCAACAACCCTCAATGGCGGCTCACCCGGGAGCCCCACTGGTACCCCACACAACATGCCGCTCTCTAGCCTCCTGATGAAGGGGTCGATTGCAAACACATAGAGCAGGGGACTCAGGGGACAACCCTGGCGCACCCCGGAGCCAACCCCAAAGGACTGTCCAACCCAACCATTAACAAGAGGGAAGCTTTCTGCCCCTTTATACAAGACTTTCAGCCAATCGACAAAACCACCCGGCAGACCGTACTTACTAAGGAGCAACCACAGGTACTCATGGTTAACACGATCAAAAGCCTTTGCCTGATCCAATGTCAGCAAATACTTTCCCCAGCCTGCAGCCCTGCACCGCTCCAAGGCCTCCCGGACAGCTAAAACCGCTGTGAAGGTGCTCCTACCCTGGACCGAACAGTGCTGATGGCGAGAAAGCAAAGACTCTGCCACTGACGATAGGCGCCAGAAAAATATCTTTGCCAGTATCTTTCTATCGACATTAAGAAGGCTGATGGGGCACCAATTCTCAATCATCGAAGGATCTTTACCCTTTGAAAGAAGAATCACAGCCGAGTGCCTCATGGAAGGGGAAAGCACCCCCTCAGCAAGGCAACTGTTAAAAACCTCTACCAAATGCGGGGCCAGAATAGACTTAAAGGCTTTGTAAAACTCAGCCGTCAAGCCATCCGGTCCAGGCGACTTTTTGATGGCAAGCTGTTCAATTGCCCTCATCACCTCTTCGACTGTGATCTCCTCTGTCAAATTCATCAATGGAACATCTCCACCATTTAGACCTGGAGTAGAGTCCAAAAAGCTTTCCATCTTGTCACGATCAAGCTCTTTCCTCCCAAGAAGGTCGGCATAAAAGGACCTCACGACCTCCAGAATCCCTGACCTGGACTTTGTCAAGGAACCTGTACTGTCCTTAAGGCCAACGACCGTTTTAACAGCTACACCTTGTTTGCAGTTCTGGTAAGGGTCAGGCGAGTGGTACTTCCCATAGTCCCTCTCCAGAACCAAAGAGGCATGCCGGTCATATTGACACTTCCTGAGTAGGAGTTTCACTTCGGAGATTGCCCCAGGATCTCCTCCTCTCGAAACAAGAATATCCAGCTTCCTCCGTAAACGTTGGTAGGTCATGTATTTATTAAACTGATTTCTATTGGCTAGGCCCCTGAAGAATCCAGCGATCCTCTTTTTGGTCAGCTCCCACCACTCAGCCTTGCTGCTACAAAAGTCCAGGATGGTCACCTGTGCCTGAAAGAATTCTTCAAAGGATTGTCTAACATGTTCTTCCTTGAGTAGTGTCGAATTTAATCTCCAGATGCCCTTGCCCCTCTGAGGGGCGTCTGAAGCATTCAGTACCACAGATAGCATACAGTGATCAGAGAACTCTACTGCCTGCACCACTGGGGGCGAGAAAGCAGAGGCCTCCTTCAAAAAAAACCTATCTATCCTACTCTGACTATTACCACGATGAAAAGTGAACCCGGTGTCATCTGGGAGGTGCTTAATGTGCACATCCACAAGACCAGCATCCCTAACCATACTATTTAAAAAAAACGCTATCATATCCCAGCCTGTCCTTGAAGTCCTTCCTGTCCTTGGGCCTAGTTACTGTATTAAAGTCACCTCCAAAGACCACTTGCCGGGATGTAAAAAGAAATGGCTTGATCCTTGTAAAAAGGCATTTCCTGTCCCACTTTGTGTGCGGCCCATAAACATTGATTAGGCGCAGGTCCTGCCCTCCCACAAGGACGTCTAAGACCATACATCTCCCAATCTCCACCTCAATAACCCGCCGGACAGTTACCATGCCGGTTTTAAACAACACCGCCACACCGCCGTAAGGCTCGGCCGCAAGAGACCAGTAAGATGGACCATACCTCCACTCTCTCTTGGCCATAAGAATATCTGCCAAGGAGGTGAGCCTAGTCTCTTGCAAAAATAAAATTTCAGCATCTAATTGGCTGAACAAAAAGAAGGCCATAGAACGAGCTCTTACTGACTTAATGCTGGCGACATTAATTGTCACCACTTTTAACGGAGGGGGAACCGCCATTTGGGTTATTGGGTGGATTGCTTCTTAGCTCCCCTCTGCTGCTCATCACCAGAAGCCTCTCTCTTTCTAGAGGCCGCCTCAAAGTCCATTTCGGAATCGGAACTTCTCTCAGAAGAAGCTCCGGATGAAGAAATATCCCACTTGGAGGACCTATGACGGCTGGAGACAGGAACCGGAGCTTCCCGTCCCTGTTCCGTCCTCACCGCCTGCCTCTTCCGCCTCCCAACCTTCCTTCTCTCTTCCAGGTACCGCAGGTCAGCCTCAGAGAAGCCCTCATCTCTTACTTTTTTCTTTAAAGTTTTTCCACAAGACTTCTTTACAGAGGAAGGGGCGCCCTTTTTAGTACACGCTGGTGGGGGGGGGGGGTGATCCCTTTAAGTCAGACTCAGGAGGGGTAGACTCCTGGGGGGTAACTGACTCGGGGGGCACAGAATTGGAAGGTTCTGACACAAGAGGAGAGGGTACAGTAGGCTGGGGGGACACAGAAACAGAAGGAGTACTTACAGACACAGGAGGGGTGGCCACAGGAACTGGAGAGGGATCCTGAGCAGGACCAGGGGAGGGGGTCACCGCAGAGGAGGATGGTACACCAGGGGTCTCACCCTCCATCCTGTCCAGCCTTGACATGTCCTCTACTATCTCCTTCTCCATATTGTGCCAGGCTTCAGGACATCTGCTGTAGGGGTGGCCAAGGCGCAGGCACAGGTTGCACCTGATCATCTTAGTGCAGTCCTTAGCCATATGACCCTGACCCCGACACACTGAACACATCAAGGCTGAACAGGAGGAGCTCAAGTGCCCCTTTTCTCCACAGCGGTGACACAGCTTCGGCTGACCAGGGTAGAAAACAGTCATCCTATCCCTCCCTATGAAAGCTGAGGAGGGCAAGTGACGGACAACATTCCCATCCCTGGCCAACCTGACTGTTACCGACCATCCCCCAGTCCAGATGTTACGCTCATCATGGATTTTATTAGGTTTGGTCAAAACTTCCCCATAGTTCTTTAACCAAACCTCTAGATCCCGAGCAGGAACACTCTCATTGGTCAGGATAATGGTTATTTTTTTTACTGTTGACCTCTGAGAAACCGCAACTGGGACCAGACCTTCCCATTCAGGTCTTGACCTGCACCGAGCCTCATATCGCTCCCAGAACAGGTCAAGACCCTCTGGCCTGGTGAAACTAACCGTATAGTCCCTTGTCCCAGCTACATGTATAAAGGCATACAGGTCATTTGCACCAAAACCCATCTCCAATATCAAGTCCACCACTGCACGCCGTGCTGGAGGGATGGCACCACCTTCCCATTTCAGGATAACTACATTACGTCTTGGACCCCCAGCAGAAGCCAGAGACCCAAGACCAGATCTTGGGGTGCTCAAGGTGGCAGCTTGCAGTGGAAAACCCCACTTGGGAGCGGGACTACCAGGAGCAGAGTGTGCCACCTGTGCAAAAGTAGGTTTATCAGGGCCAAGGGCTGACACTGAAGCCACATCACTCTGTATATTATTATTATTATCAACTGTATGAACTGAAATGGCAGGATCTGTAGCAGGATTGTTCATCACACTGGTACTGGGGTGATTGTTATCAGTCCCAGAACTATTCAAATTCCCATCAGGAATAGTCACAGTTGCTGCAATACCAGTTGTCTCCTGATGCTGCACTGTAGAGTCCTCAGCAGCAGTGGGGCAAACAGCTTTGGACTCAGCCAAAGAAGGGTTAATGGGCTGTTCTGACACTTGCAGTCCATCCACAGAAATTACATTTTTTAAATGTAAGTCTTGCTGCATTGCAGCCTCAGCAGGCACAACATTGCTGCATACAGGACTAGCAGCCTGATTGTCATTAGGCACATTATCAGTCATGGTGCTAGATGGTACAAAAACAGTTTTATCCACAACATGGGATTTAGCAGTCTTTACTTTATCAGGTACATCATCAGAAATGTCTTCCTCGTTAAACACCATCTGATCTCCCCGCATAGGAGACTCCATTACCTGGATGGCCCTCAGCATGCCTCCCGAGTCCTGGGAAGGCATAGGGCTGCTTACCTCTCCCTGGGGGGGCAGGGGGTCAGAACTGGGGGTCTCCTCCTCCTCCACCTCCATCTTTGTCACCCTTCCAAACCTTTTGTCGTTACAAAATTTTTCTTGAAAGGGCCCATCTCTGCCTTCCATCATGGCCACGATGGTCTCCTGATGATCCACACGGACCTTGGCCAGCTGGATTTCCGGATCCATGGATCCTCGTTTCTGGCTATGTAAGCCCTCACGTTGCCTTCGCAGGCGCTTCAACTCCGCTCTCAGCTTGTAGAGCTTGTCTCTCTCCCTATTCAGGACCTTTATCCCGGCCACCACTCGCTCCCGAATGGCCTCCGAGCCTTCATCCTCACCAGGGGTAGAGAGATCAGCTTGTGCAGAGGCAGGCAGTTCACCTGATGGCCCAGGAGATGGCTGGGAGCCTCCAGCAGGAGAGGCCCCGCTGGCCTCCATGGCCTCCCCAGAAAGGGGGCCAGGAGAGCTGGGATAGATTTCACCACCACTCCCCTCTCACAGAGCAGCTTCAGAGGCACCTTCCTCCTGACACACCTGTGCTCCAATGATGGGCGGGGCACTATTCCTCCCACTGACACCAATGAAGGGGCACTATTCCTTCCACTGACACCAATGAAGGGGAACTATTCCTTCCACTGACACCAATGAAGGGACACTATTCCTCCCTCTGACACCAATGAAGGGGCACTATTCCTCCCACTGACACCAATGAAGGGGCACTATTCCTTCCACTGACACCAATGAAGGGGAACTATTCCTTCCACTGACACCAATGAAGGGACACTATTCCTCCCTCTGACACCAATGAAGGGGCACTATTCCTCCCACTGACACCAATGAAGGGACACTATTCCTCCCTCTGACACCAATGAAGGGGCACTATTCCTCCCTCTGACACCAATGAAGGGACACTATTCCTCCCACTGACACCAATGAAGGGGCACTATTCCTCCCACTGACACCAATGAAGGGACACTATTCCTCCCTCTGACACCAATGAAGGGGCACTATTCCTCCCACTGACACCAATGAAGGGACACTATTCCTCCCTCTGACACCAATGAAGGGGCACTATTCCTCCCACTGACACCAATGAAGGGGCACTATTCCTCCCACTGACACCAATGATGAGGCACTATTCCTCCCACTGACACCAATGATGGGGCACTATTCCTCCCTCTGACACCAATGAAGGGACACTATTCCTCTCACTGACACCAATGAAGGGGCACTATTTCTGCTACTGACACCAATGAAGGGACACTATTCCTCCCTCTGACACCAATGAAGGGGCACTATTCCTCTCACTGACACCAATGATGGGACACTATTCCTCCCTCTGACACCAATGAAGGGGCACTATTCCTCTCACTGACACCAATGATGGGACACTATTCCTCCCTCTGACACCAATGAAGGGGCACTATTCCTCCCTCTGACACCAATGAAGGGGCACTATTCCTCTCACTGACACCAATGAAGGGGCACTATTTCTGCTACTGACACCAATGAAGGGGCACTATTCCTCCTACTGACACCAATGAAGGGGCACTATTCCTCCCTCTGACACCAATGAAGGGGCACTATTCCTCCCACTGACACCAATGATGGAGTTGGACACTGGAAATTGGAATTTCCAGCTGGGTTGCACTTAAGCATGTGATTTAGGAAATTTTGCTTGTACAGAGCAATGAGATCATGTGGACCGGCGGGACTTTCACTTTCATGGTACCCTCCCAAATTCCTGACAGTATAAATATCTGCAGTCATTCTCCATTCACAGACCTCCGATCACTACAGAGATCTCCTGCAGAGTGGATGGACTCTGGACGGTAATACTTTAACTTGGAAATATCACACGGGAAGTTCATACTGCTGGAGAATTTGAGCCGGTCCGGGTCACATTGTGCCCTCATCTCTACACCAAGAGGTAAGAACTGTAGATCTTCTGATAGAGGAGACCAAAAGGAACTTATCCAAAATATGCACATACAAGAGCCCCTTACATCTACTACATACACTATATTACCAAAAGTATTGGGACGCCTGCCTTTACACGCACATGAACTTTAATGGCATCCCAGTCTTAGTCCGGAGGGTTCAATATTGAGTTGGCCCTTTGCAGCTATAACACCTTTACCTCTTCTGGGAAGGCCGTCCACAAGGTTTAGGAGGGTGTCTATGGGTATGTTTGACTATTCTTCCAGAAGCGCATTTGTGAGGTCAGGCACTGATGTTGGATGAGAAGGTCTGGCTCGCAGTCTCCACTCCAATTCATCCCAAAGGTGTTCTATCAGGTTGAGGTCAGGACTCTGTGCAGGCCAGTCAAGTTCCTCCACCCCAAACTCGCTCTTCCATGTCTTTTATGGACCTTGCTGCAAGAAGGGGCTCTCTGGGGACTCTGATGTAAGGGGAAGGCTCTCTGGGGACCCTAATGTAAGGGGGGGCTCTCTAGGGAACCTGATGTAAGTGGAGGAGGCTCTCTGGGGACCCTGATGTAGGTGGGGGGCTCTCTGGGGACCCTAATGTAAGGGGGGGCTCTCTCATGTAAGGGGGGCTCTCTGGGTACCCTGATGAAAGGGGGGCTCTCTGGGGACTCTGATGTAAGGGGGGCTCTCTGGGGACTCTGATGCAAGGGGGGCTCTCTGGGGACCCTGATGCAAGGGGGGCTCTCTGGGGACCCTGATGCAAGGGGGGCTCTCTGGGGACCCTGATGCAAGGGGGCTCTCTGGGGACTCTGATGCAAGGGGGGCTCTCTGGGGACTCTGATGCAAGGAGGGCTCTCTGGGGACTCTGATGCAAGGGGGGCTCTCTGGGGACCCTGATGTAAGGGGGGCTCTCTAGGGACCCTGATGTAAGTGGGTGAGGCTCTCTGGGGACCCTGATGTAGGTGGGGGGCTCTCTGGGAACCCTGATGTAAGGGGGGCTTTTTGAGGACCCTGGTGTAAGGAAGGGGCTCTCTGGGGACCCTGATGCAAGGGGGGCTCTCTGGGTACCCTGATGCAAGGGGGGCTCTCTGGGGACTCTGATGCAAGGGGGGCTCTCTGGGGACTCTGATGCAAGGGGGCTCTCTGGGGACTCTGATGCAAGGGGGGCTCTCTGAGGACTCTGATGCAAGGGGGGCTCTCTGGGGACCCTGATGTAAGTGGGGGGCTCTCTGGGGACCCTGATGTAAGGGGGGGCTCTCTAGGGACCCTGATGTAAGTGGGGGAGGCTCTCTGGGGACCCTGATGTAGGTGGGGGGCTCTCTGGGAACCCTGATGTAAGGGGGGCTTTTTGAGGACCCTGGTGTAAGGAAGGGGCTCTCTGGGGACTCTGATGCAAGGGGGGCTCTCTGATGTAAGGGGGGCTCTCTGGGGACTCTGATGTAAGGGGGGCTCTCTGGGGACTCTGATGTAAGGGGGGCTCTCTGGGGACCCTGATGTAAGGGGGGCTCTATGGGGACCCTGATGTAAGGGGAGGCTCTCTGGGGACCATGATGTAAGGGGGAGGCTCTCTGGGGACCCTGATGTAAAGGGAAGGCTCTCTGGGGACCCTGATGTAAGTGGGGGAGGCTCTCTGGGGACCCTAATGTAGGTGGGGGGGCTCTCTGGGGACCCTGATGTAAGGGGGGCTTTCTGAAGACCCTGGTGTAAGGACGGGGCTCTCTGGGGACCCTGATGTAAGGGGGAGGCTCTCTGGGGACCCTGATGTAAGCGGGAGGCTCTCTGGGGACCCTGATGTGTTGGGGGCTCTCTGGGGACCCTGATGTAAGTGGGGGTCTCTCTGGGGACTAGGGTTGCCACCTGTCCAGGATTCACCCGGACAGTTCGGGTTTGGAATCATGTGTCCGGGTTTCAGACTGTCTGAAACCCGGACACATTATTTAGACTGGACTTTGGCTTCCCAGCAGGGTTGCTGGCTGGAGTTGTCTAAGCTGAGAGTGTCTGTTACACTCTTTCACACTGCCCAAAGCCAACACTAACAACCCCCACCCCCCCAACACACATCCACATACGGGAGAGGAGAGAGGGCTCGATCTGCACCTCTTCCCCCCTACCCCTCTGTGTCTGCCCACACTCCAATCCCCGGCGCTGTGCCTCAGAAAAGGAAAGTTGGGGCTGGAAATTTGAAGACTAGCAGCTTCAGATAGATATGGATAAGAGGTGATGACTGCCAAGGGGTGAGTGAGCTCACCATCCATCCCTGCCTGTGACTGAAGTCTCCCCCCCTTCTCTCTCCTGCCTCTGAGTACAGTAAGGCAAATCAGGGTTCTCAGGAGCACCCCCTACATCAGAGTTCCCCTTTACACCAGAGGCCACAGTGTCCCCCCTTACATCAGAGTCCTCTCCGTATATCAGAGTTCTCAGTGTTCCCCCATAAATCAGAGTTCCCAGAGCATCCCTTATGTTAGAGTCCCTGGAGTTCTCCCTTACATCAGAGTCTGCAGAGTCCCCCTTACAGTGAAAGGGAACTCTGTGAGTTCAGATGTAAAGGGGGAACTCTGTGGACTCTGATGTAAAGGAGGACTCTTGTTATTAACTTCATGTGATTAGAAATGTTATTTAATAGCAAAATATATTTATAATTTATACTATAAAAAATAATTGCCGTGGGCCGCTAAAGTGTTCGGGTTTGACTTGAAGAAAAGGTGGCAACCCTACTGGGGAACCTGGTGCAAGGGGGAGGCTCTCTGTTGACTCTGATGTAAGGGGGAGGCTCTCTGTTGACTCTGATGTAAGGGGGAGGCTCTCTGGGGACCCTGATGTAAGGAGGGGTTCTCTGGGGACCCTGATGTAAGGGGGAGGCTCTCTGGGGACCCTGATGTAAGGAGGGGTTCTCTGGGGACCCTGATGTAAGGGGGAGGCTCTCTGGGGACTCTATAGTAATGGGGAGGCTCTCTGGGGACCCTGATGTAAGGGGGAGGCTCTCTGGGGACACTGATGTAAGGGGGAGGCTCTCTTGGGACTCTATAGTAATGGGGAGGCTCTCTGGGGACCCTGATGTAAGGGGGAGGCTCTCTGGGGACTCTATAGTAATGGGGAGGCTCTCTGGGGACCCTGATGTAAGGGGGAGGCTCTCTGGGGACACTGATGTAAGTGGGGGCTCTCTGGGGACCCTGATGCAAGGGGGGGCTCTCTGGGGACTCTATAGTAATGGGGAGGCGCTCTGGGGACCCTGATGTAAGGGGGAGGCTCTCTGGGGACACTGATGTAATGGGGAGGCTCTCTGGGGACACTGATGTAAGGGGGGCTCTCTGGGGACTCTATAGTAATGGGGAGGCGCTCTGGGGACCCTGATGTAAGGGGGAGGCTCTCTGGGGACACTGATGTAAGTGGGGGCTCTCTGGGGACCCTGATGCAAGGGGGGGCTCTCTGGGGACCCTGATGTAAGGAAGGGGCTCTCTGGGGACCCTGATGCAAGGGGGGGCTCTCTGGGGACCCTGATGTAAGGAAGGGGCTCTCTGGGGACCCTGATGTAAGGGGGAGGCTCTCTGGGCACTTTAATGTAAGGGGGGCTCTTTGGGGACCCTGATGTAAGGAAGGGGCTCTCTAGGAACCCTGGTGTATTTTGGGGGGGCTCTCTGGGGACCCTGATGTAAGTGTGGGGCTCTCTGAGGACCCTGGTGCAAGGGGGAGGCTCTCTGTGGGCGTGTCCAAACTTGGCAGTGGGAGGAGCTTAACGGATGTGGTTAAACAAAGCCCAGGCTTCCTTGTACCTTTTAAAATTAGCTTTGATTGTTCTTCCTGAGCCTACCCTAAAGATGAACTTCATTGAAATAGTCAGGGACTGCATAGCAACCAGCAACTGCTGCTGAGTAGGGATAAGTCCGATGTTTGAGTCCCTATCCATACCAAATAAAAAAATGCATTGGAAATGCATGGTGACACATGATAACACATCTGTCTAACTCTACAAAAAATGTACCTCTATGCACACTCATAGATGTAAATAGGCCTTTAACCACTTAAAAACCGCGCTATAGCCGAATGACGGGTACAGCGCGGCTCGATAACTCTGGGAGGGCGTACTATGACGTCCTCCCAGAATCGCGCTCCCGCGCGCACACAGTAGTGTCACGGATCGCGGTAAATGGCCGCTGACAGCAGCTGTTTACCACGTGAACGCTCCGTCAAATAACGGAGCGATCACAACAAACCGGCGTCATGTCCGGTTCCTCTCTCCCCTCTCTGTACCGATTGGTACAGTGTGAGCAGAGAGGGGAGAGATTGGGTGCAGCAGCGCTGTGGGCTGGATCTGTAGTGCCCACAGCGCTGCTCTGTGCCCATTGCAGGACTCATCCTATCCCTGCTCAGCCCCATCTATACTCAGCCATGCCATTCATACTCATCCATACTCAGCCATCCATCAATGCTCAGCCATGCCATCCATTCTCCGCCATCCATCCATACTCAGCCATGCCAACCATTCTCCGCCATGCCATCCATTCTCTGCCATGCCATCCATTCTCCGCCATCCATCCATACTCAGCCATCCATCCATGCTCAGCCATGCCATCCATGCTCAGCCATGCCATCCATTCTCCGCCATCCATCCATACTCAGCCATCCATCCATACTCAGCCATGCCATCCATGCTCAGCCATGCCATCCATTCTCCGCCATGCCATCCATTCTCCGCCATCCATCCATACTCAGCCATCCATCCATACTCAGCCATCCATCCATGCTCAGCCATCCATCCATGCTCAGCCATCCATACTCAGCCATCCATCCATGCTCATCCATGCCATCCATACTCAGCTCAGCCATTCATCCATCTCAACCATCCCATCCACCCCCATCTATACTCAGCCATATTCAACCATACCCAGCAATACCCAGCCATACCCAGCCATACTCAACAATACCCAGCCATACCCAGGTATACTCAGCCATACCCAGCCATACCCAGCCATACCCAGCCATACTCAGCCATACCCAGCCATACCCAGCAATATTAGATTTATGCCCCTAGAACACCTGATGGTGCTCCCTGCATGTTGGGGCTCTGTATGTGGCCAGGCTGTGGAAAAGTCTCCCACATTATGCCTCATAGATTATACATTGGGGTGTTTTCTTTCCAAAATGGGGTCTTTTGGGGGCCTTTCCATTGTTCTGGTGCTCCGGGGCCTTCAAAAATGCAAGAGGTAGTCAAGAAATGTTATGTGTAATTTATGCTCCAGAACGCCTGATGGTGCTCCCTGCATGTTGGACCTCTGTATGCAGGCAGGCAGTTTAAAAAACTCCCACATGTGGTATCGCCATACTCAGGGGGAGTAGTAGAATGTATTTTGGGGTGTAATTTGTGGTATGCATATGCTGTGTGTGAGAAATAACCTGCTAATATGAAAAATTTGTGAAAAAAAAAGAAAAAATAAATCTTGATTTTGCAAAGAATTGTGGGAAAAGGGTACAACTTCAAAAAAACTCACCATGCCTCTTACTAAATACCTTGGGATGTCTACTTCCCAAAAAGGTGTCATTTGGGGGGTATTTGTACTTTTCTGGCATGTTAGGGTCTCAGGTGTAGGGATGAGCTCGGTGTTCGAGTCGAACATACGTTCGACTCGAACATCGGCTGTTCGATCGTTCGACGAAGATCGAACGATTTGGGCCGTTCGCGCCTAATTCGAGTGACGCGAACGGCCCACAATGCACTACGCCATCGCAGTGTCATCCAGGCGCTGTGATTGGCCAAGCATGCACTGTGACCCCGCATGCTTGGCCAATCACAGCGCCGGCAGCGAGGAGAGCAATGATTGGCCACAGGCAGGATGCCTGTGGCCAATTATTGCTGAGGGTGTTTAGTACACGCCCCACACTATAAAAGGCCGCCAGCACGGCGGCCTAGTGTAGTGTGTTCCGGAGCAGGGAAAGAGAAGCATAGGCAGGGACAGTGACATTTATTTTTTTCTTGCTTAACCTGGATTCCTTTAGTTTAGGGAAAGAGAAGGATAGGTAGGGAGAGTGTCAGTGTGTTTTACTGTGCGAATCCTTGTTTCTAGGGACAGGGAAGGACAGTGAGGGAAATTCTCCTTGTGCTATATTGTGCTAAAGCATTGATCATCAATCAGCTTTAAAAAAACATTTTTTCTAGGGACAGAAAACTATAGGTAGGAAGAGTGTCAGTTTCTTTCACTGTGATAATCCTTGTTTCTAGGGACAGGGAAGGACAGTGAGGCAAATTCTACTTGTGCTATATTGTGCTAAAGCATTCCTCATCAACCATCTTTGAAATCCTTGTTTTTTGGACAGTCAGGGAAATTGTCGTTGTGCTATTCTGTGCAAAAGCAATCATCCTCAACCATATTTAGAAATCCTTAAGTAAAGGGACAGAGAAGGACACCTGAAGGTAGCCCTTATTGCTTTTTTCCCATCTCCCTGCAGGCCATCTATTAGAATGTCTGGAAGGCAAACAAGGAGAGGCAGACAGTCAGGAGGCAATAAAAGAGGGCAAGCAGGCTCTGTGTCTGGGGGCAACAGTGCTGGTCGTGGACGCGGTGCATTGTCATCAGCACATGGCCATGGGACACGCTTGTCCTTCTTTTCGGCAGCTGGACATGTTGAGCCACATCATGCCGAAGACTTGGTAGAGTGGATGACCAAGCCCTCCTCCTCCTCCTCATCCTCTCTCACCCAGGCTCAGGGTACTGGCAAAGCAGCTGCCAAAGCGTCCTCTTCCCTGGTATCAATGTCAGACTCATCATCAGTCACTCCTTCCCTAGACCCACCATGTCCTCCTCCTGAGGAGTCCCCCGAACTGTTTGAGCACAGTGTTGGGTACATGCTCCAGGAGGATGCCCAGCGTTTCGAAGGGTCTGATGATGAAACCCAGCTACAGGAAGGCAGTAGCGTGAGAGCAGACAGAGGGGATGCTCAAGAAGGACACCAATCTGGCAGTCATGTTCCAGCAGCTGCAGCATACTGCCAGATTGGCTCCAGTGATGAGGAGGGAGGGGATGATGAGGTCACTGACTCCACGTGGGTGCCTAATAGGAGAGAGGAGGAGGAGGAGGATGAGGAGGAGGCACATCTCCAACGAGGCAGGATGCCCTTTGGTGGCCAGCGTAAGGGCAGTACACCGACGGAATCACACCGCAGAGCTCCGCCTGTGCAGGGCGCTGCCTCTGCCCGTCATTCAAAAAGTTCTTTGGTGTGGGCCTTTTTTGAGGCTAGTGCATCAGATCGCACAGCTGCTGTTTGCAACATATGTCTCAAGCGTATATCGCGTGGCCAAAACATCAGCCGCTTGGGTACCACATGCCTGACCAGACATATGTTGACCTGCCATGCAGCTCGTTGGCAAGCCTACCTCAAAGACCCACACCAAAGAACAAAGCGGACCTCTCCTTGCACCGCATCAGCTGGGATCTCCAACCCCACTATAACTTCAGTCCTCTCTGAAACATGCACTGAGAGGAATGAAGGTGTAGAATTAGGTGTGTCACAGTCAAGTAGTTGCGGCCACTCTGCTAGCAGTACACCGACGTCCGATTCTAGCAGGCAAATTTCCCTGCCCCAGCTGCTGGACCGTCGAAAGAAGTTCACTCCCAGCCATCCACATGCCCAGCGGTTGAATGCTAGCTTGGCTAAATTGCTAGCGCTTCAACTGCTGCCTTTTCAGTTGGTAGACTCGGCCCCCTTCCGTGAGTTTGTGCAATGTGCGGTTCCTCAGTGGCAGGTTCCCAAACGCCACTTTTTCTCACGGAAGGCTATTCCGGCTCTCTACCGGCATGTGGAAGGCAATGTCTTGGCCTCGCTGGACAGGGCGGTCAGCGGTAAGGTGCATATTACCGCTGACTCATGGTCCAGCAGGCATGGACAGGGACGTTACCTTTCTTTCACGGCCCATTGGGTCACTCTTTTGGCAGCTGGGAAGGATGCAGGACAAGGTGCAGTAGTGTTGGAGGTTGTTCCACCGCCACGCCTCCAAAATGCTACTACTGGTTGTGACACACCTCTCTCCTCCACCCCCTCCTCTTCTTCTTCCTCCATGGCCTCTTCCTGTGGTTTGTCCTCTGAACCAGCGGTGCTCCGTAGCCGTTCAAGGGGCTACGCAAGTACGCAGGCAAAAAGATGCCATGCCGTGCTTGCGCTGGTGTGTTTGGGGGACAGAAGCCACACTGGGGCAGAGGTCCTGTCTGCTCTGCAGGGCCAGGCCGAGAGGTGGTTGACGCCACGCCAGCTTAAGCCAGGAATGGTGGTTTGCGACAATGGCACCAACCTCCTCTCCGCCCTCCGACAGGGACAACTGACCCATGTGCCCTGTGTGGCTCACGTCCTTAACCTGGTGGTGCAGCGGTTCTTGGGCAGGTACCCGGGCTTACAGGATGTCCTGAGGCAGGCCAGGAAAGTCTGTGTGCATTTCCGCAGATCTTATAATGCCAGTGCTCGCCTGGCTGAGCTGCAAAAAGAGTTGAACCTGCCCAAGAACCGCCTTATATGTGACATGCCCACCAGGTGGAACTCAACGTTGGCCATGCTGCAGCGGCTGCACACGCAGCAGAGGGCCATCAATGAGTACCTGTGCGACTACGGCACCAGGACAGGGTCAGGGGAGCTTGGTTTTTTTTCTCCACGCCAGTGGGGCATGATCAGGGATGCATGCACTGTCCTGGCACCATTTGAGGAGGCCACGAGGATGGTGAGCAGTGACAGTGCATGCATCAGTGACACTGTACCTCTTGTCCACCTGTTGGAGCACACGCTGCGTGGAATAATGGACAGGGCACTTGAGGCAGAACAGAGGCAGGAAGAGGAGGACTTCCTTGCCTCTCAAGGCCCCCTTTACCCAGACAGTGTTCCTTCTGTCCCACCCATCGCACAGGAAGAGGACGAGGGGGAGGAGGAGGAGGAGGAGGAGGAGGATTGTGTCAGCATGGAGGTGGAGGCTGGCACTCAGCATCATCAGCAGCAGTCTTTTAGGGATGATTTACAGTCCCAAGAAACCAGTGGACTTGTACGTGGCTGGGAGGAGGTGGCTGCGGATCATGTCGTCCTTAGTGACCCAGAGGACTCCGGAGCGAATGCCTCAGCAAACCTACGCTGCATGGCCTCCCTGATCCTGCAAAGTCTGCGGAAGGATCCTCGTATTCTTCGGATCAAGGAGAGGGACCATTACTGGCTGGCCACTCTCCTTGATCCACGGTACAAGGGTAAGGTTGCGGACCTTATGTTACCGTCGCAGAGGGAGCAGAGGATGAGACAACTCCGGGAGGCCTTGCAGAAAGGTCTGTGCAACGCGTTCCCAGAGACTGGGAGGTTACAAACTCCTGGTCCTGGACAACGAGTTGCTGAGGCTTCGGCCAGTCAAAGAAGGAGCGGTGGGGAAGGTGGCCGTCTGACCGATGCGTTCAGACAATTCTTTAGTCCGCAGCCCCAAAGTATGATCGGTTCCAGCAACCATCGCCAGCGTCTGATAAACATGGTGCAGGAATATCTAGGGGCAAGGTCAGACTTGGACACCTTCCCCACCGAAAATCCTCTGGCTTACTGGGTCTTGAGGATGGATCACTGGCCAGAGCTTGCACAGTATGCAATTGAGCTACTGGCCTGTCCTGCATCCAGCGTTCTTTCGGAACGCACATTCAGTGCTGCTGGAGGATTTGTCACGGATCACAGGGTGCGCCTGTCCACCGACTCGGTTGATCGACTGACTTTCATCAAGATGAACCAGTCTTGGATCACCACCAGCTACCACACACCTGATGCTGATATAACAGACTAATTGATTTTAACATGTCACATCCCTTCAAGACTGATGCTGATGCTGAGTGCCTGTGCTGTTATGTTGACTGGCTATCCTCCTCCTCCGAGTCCTCAATGATACGATTGATGATGATAGCTTGGAAGATCATTTTTGTTTATGGGTGCCGCCACCAGTGGCTAAGGCCCAATTTTTCAGCCCCTGTTTTACAGGGGCGTGTAATTACAATTTTTTTAGCAATAATTTGCCATAGGGCTCATTGCTGTGCTCCAAGTACAGTATCTGTGAGGGGTTGGAGTGTTGTGGCACCAGTGCCTAAGGCCCAATTTTTCAGCCCCTGTTTAACAGGGGCGTGTCATTACAATTTTTGAAGCAATACTTTGCAACAGGGCTCATTGCTGTGCTCCAAGTACAGTATCTGTGAGGGGTTGTAGTGTTGTGCCACCAGTGCCTAAGGCCCAATTTTTCAGCCCCTGTTCAACAGGGGCATGTAATTACAATTCTTGATCTAATAATTCACAGCAGGGCCCATTGCTGCACCCACCAAGAGTAACTCTGAGGGCTTACAGTGTTGTGGCAACGCCACCACCACCACCACCACGAAAGGCCCAATTTTTCAGCCCCTGTTCAAAAGGGGCATGTAATTACAATTCTTGATCTAATAATTCACAGCAGGGCCCATTCCTGCACCCACCAAGAGTAACTCTGAGGGCTTACAGTGTTGTGGCAACGCCACCACCACGAAAGGCCCAATTTTTCAGCCCCTGTTCAACAGGGGCATGCAATTACAATTCTTGATCTAATAATTCACAGCAGGGCCCATTGCTGCACCCACCAAGAGTAACTGTCAGGGCTTACAGTGTTGTGGCACCAGCACCACCATCAAAGGCCCAATTTTTACTACCACTGATCAACAATTATATGTAATTAAAATTCCTGATATAATAGTTGACAGCAGGGCGTTCCAGCACCAACCAAGAGTAACTGTGAGTGCTTACAGTGTTGTGCCAACACCAACAACTAAGGGGCCTATTTCTGCAGAGTATATACGGCAGGTCCCTACTTTCAAACATCCAACTTACAAACGACTCCTACTTGCAAACGCAAGAAGACAACAGGAAGTGAGAGGAAATCTACCCCTTGGAAGGAAAATTCTCTCCTGTAAGAATTAATATGGGAGAAAGGTGTCTCCTCTGTACTGATGCTTTATCAGCAATCCTTGTTTCAAGAAAAACACCACATTTCAAAAACAGTTGTCATTGGGACGGAAAGTGAGGTGAAATGTTCTGAACAGGGGCACAGACAGCAAAACAAATGTTACAGGGGTGATAACTAGTGATGAGCCGAACACCCCCGGGTTCGGTTCGCACCAGAACCCGCGAACGGACCGAAAGTTCGAACGAACATTAGAACCCTATTAAATACAATGGATGCGAACGTTCGAATTCTAAAGTGCTAATTATAACAACTATTATGCATGTTATTGTCCTAAAAAGGGTTTGGGAACCCGGGTTCTGCACCAGGGGACATGTATCAATGCAAAAAGAAGTTTTAAAAACGGTCGTTTTTCGGGAGCAGTCATTTTAATGATGCATAAAGTGAAAAAAAAAAAGTCAAATATTCCTTTAAATATCGTACCTGGGGGGTGTCTAAAGTATGCCTGTGAAGTGCCACGTGTTTCCCGTGTTTAGAACTGTCCCTGCACAAAATGACACTTCTAAAGGAAAAAAAAGCCATTTAAAACTGCTTGCGGCTTTAATGTAATGTCTGGTCCCGGTAATATGGATGAAATTCTTTAAGAAAAATGGCATAGCTACCCCATGACCCCCCCCCCACCCCAGCCCATTACCAGCCCCTTTGGGTCTTGTATGGATATTAAGGGGAACCCCGCACATAAAATAAAAAAGGCCCTATATACTCTGAACAGCCCTATACAGGCGGTGCATACAAGACAGGGACTGTAGGTTTGTTCTTATGTAGAGTCTGTTTGTAATTTTGAACAGGTACATTGTTGAAGTGTAGCTCCAGACCAAAAATCTATTTTTAAACTTTTTGGAAAACATAGGTAAGGGTTATCACCCCTGTAACATTTGTTTTGCTGTCTGTGCCCCTGTTCAGAACATTTCACCTCACTTTCCGTCCCAATGACAACTGTTTTTGAAATGTGGTGTTTTTCTTGAAACAAGGATTGCTGATAAAGCATCAGTACAGAGGAGACACCTTTCTCCCATATTTATTCTTACAGGAGAGAATTTTCCTTCCTAGTGGTAGATTTCCTCTCACTTCCTGTTGTCTTCTTGCGTTTGCAAGTAGGAGTCGTTTGTAAGTTGGATGTTTGAAAGTAGGGACCTGCCGTATATACTCTGCAGAAATAGGCCCCTTAGTTGTTGGTGTTGGCACAACACTGTAAGCACTCACAGTTACTCTTGGTTGGTGCTGGAACGCCCTGCTGTCAACTATTATATCAGGAATTTTAATTACATATAATTGTTGAACAGTGGTAGTAAAAATTGGGCCTTTGATGGTGGTGCTGGTGCCACAACACTGTAAGCCCTGACAGTTACTCTTGGTGGGTGCAGCAATGGGCCCTGCTGTGAATTATTAGATCAAGAATTGTAATTACATGCCCCTGTTGAACAGGGGCTGAAAAATTGGGCCTTAGACACTGGTGGCACAACATTGCAACCCCTCACAGATACTGTACTTGGAGCACAGCAATGAGCCCTGTTGCAAAGTATTGCTTCAAAAATTGTAATGACACGCCCCTGTTAAACAGGGGCTGAAAAATTGGGCCTTAGGCACTGGTGGCACAACACTGCAACTCCTCACAGATACTGTACTTGGAGCACACCAATGAGCCCTGTTGCAAAGTATTGCTTCAAAAATTGTAATGACACGCCCCTGTTAAACAGGGGCTGAAAAATTGGGCCTTAGGCACTGGTGGCACAACACTGCAACTCCTCACAGATACTGTACTTGGAGCACAGCAATGAGCCCTGTTGCAAAGTATTGCTTCAAAAATTGTAATTACACGCCCCTGTTAAACAGGGGCTGAAAAATTGGGCGTTAGGCACTGGTGGCGGCACCCATAAACAAAAATGATCTTACAAGCTATCATCATCAATCGTATCATTGAGGACTCGGAGGAGGAGGATAGCCAGTCAACATAACAGCACAGGCACTCAGCATCAGCATCAGTCTTGAAGGGATGTGACATGTTAAAATCAATTAGTCTGTTATATCAGCATCAGGTGTGTGGTAGCTGGTGGTGATCCAAGACTGGTTCATCTTGATGAAAGTCAGTCGATCAACCGAGTCGGTGGACAGGCGCACCCTGTGATCCGTGACAAATCCTCCAGCAGCACTGAATGTGCGTTCCGAAAGAACGCTGGATGCAGGACAGGCCAGTAGCTCAATTGCATACTGTGCAAGCTCTGGCCAGTGATCCATCCTCAAGACCCAGTAAGCCAGAGGATTTTCGGTGGGGAAGGTGTCCAAGTCTGACCTTGCCCCTAGATATTCCTGCACCATGTTTATCAGACGCTGGCGATGGTTGCTGGAACCGATCATACTTTGGGGCTGCGGACTAAAGAATTGTCTGAACGCATCGGTCAGACGGCCACCTTCCCCACCGCTCCTTCTTTGACTGGCCGAAGCCTCAGCAACTCGTTGTCCAGGACCAGGAGTTTGCAACCTCCCAGTCTCTGGGAACGCGTTGCACAGACCTTTCTGCAAGGCCTCCCGGAGTTGTCTCATCCTCTGCTCCCTCTGCGACGGTAACATAAGGTCCGCAACCTTACCCTTGTACCGTGGATCAAGGAGAGTGGCCAGCCAGTAATGGTCCCTCTCCTTGATCCGAAGAATACGAGGATCCTTCCGCAGACTTTGCAGGATCAGGGAGGCCATGCAGCGTAGGTTTGCTGAGGCATTCGCTCCGGAGTCCTCTGGGTCACTAAGGACGACATGATCCGCAGCCACCTCCTCCCAGCCACGTACAAGTCCACTGGTTTCTTGGGACTGTAAATCATCCCTAAAAGACTGCTGCTGATGATGCTGAGTGCCAGCCTCCACCTCCATGCTGACACAATCCTCCTCCTCCTCCTCCTCCTCCTCCTCCTCCTCTTCCTGTGCGATGGGTGGGACAGAAGGAACACTGTCTGGGTAAAGGGGGCCTTGAGAGGCAAGGAAGTCCTCCTCTTCCTGCCTCTGTTCTGCCTCAAGTGCCCTGTCCATTATTCCACGCAGCGTGTGCTCCAACAGGTGGACAAGAGGTACAGTGTCACTGATGCATGCACTGTCACTGCTCACCATCCTCGTGGCCTCCTCAAATGGTGCCAGGACAGTGCATGCATCCCTGATCATGCCCCACTGGCGTGGAGAAAAAAAACCAAGCTCCCCTGACCCTGTCCTGGTGCCGTAGTCGCACAGGTACTCATTGATGGCCCTCTGCTGCGTGTGCAGCCGCTGCAGCATGGCCAACGTTGAGTTCCACCTGGTGGGCATGTCACATATAAGGCGGTTCTTGGGCAGGTTCAACTCCTTTTGCAGCTCAGCCAGGCGAGCACTGGCATTATAAGATCTGCGGAAATGCACACAGACTTTCCTGGCCTGCCTCAGGACATCCTGTAAGCCCGGGTACCTGCCCAAGAAGCGCTGCACCACCAGGTTAAGGACGTGAGCCACACAGGGCACATGGGTCAGTTGTCCCTGTCGGAGGGCGGAGAGGAGGTTGGTGCCATTGTCGCAAACCACCATTCCTGGCTTAAGCTGGCGTGGCGTCAACCACCTCTCGGCCTGGCCCTGCAGAGCAGACAGGACCTCTGCCCCAGTGTGGCTTCTGTCCCCCAAACACACCAGCGCAAGCACGGCATGGCATCTTTTTGCCTGCGTACTTGCGTAGCCCCGTGAACGGCTACGGAGCACCGCTGGTTCATAGGACAAACCACAGGAAGAGGCCATGGAGGAAGAAGAAGAGGAGGGGGTGGAGGAGAGAGGTGTGTCACAACCAGTAGTAGCATTTTGGAGGCGTGGCGGTGGGACAACCTCCAACACTACTGCACCTTGTCCTGAATCCTTCCCAGCTGCCAAAAGAGTGACCCAATGGGCCGTGAAAGAAAGGTAACGTCCCTGTCCATGCCTGCTGGACCATGAGTCAGCGGTAATATGCACCTTACCGCTGACCGCCCTGTCCAGCGAGGCCAAGACATTGCCTTCCACATGCCGGTAGAGAGCCGGAATAGCCTTCCGTGAGAAAAAGTGGCGTTTGGGAACCTGCCACTGAGGAACTGCACATTGCACAAACTCACGGAAGGGGGCCGAGTCTACCAACTGAAAAGGCAGCAGTTGAAGCGCTAGCAATTTAGCCAAGCTAGCATTCAACCGCTGGGCATGTGGATGGCTGGGAGTGAACTTCTTTCGACGGTCCAGCAGCTGGGGCAGGGAAATTTGCCTGCTAGAATCGGACGTCGGTGTACTGCTAGCAGAGTGGGCGCAAGTACTTGGCTGTGACACACCTAATTCTACACCTTCATTCCTCTCAGTGCATGTTTCAGAGAGGACTGAAGTTATAGTGGGGTTGGAGATCCCAGCTGATGCGGTGCAAGGAGAGGTCCGCTTTGTTCTTTGGTGTGGGTCTTTGAGGTAGGCTTGCCAACGAGCTGCATGGCAGGTCAACATATGTCTGGTCAGGCATGTGGTACCCAAGCGGCTGATGTTTTGGCCACGCGATATACGCTTGAGACATATGTTGCAAACAGCAGCTGTGCGATCTGATGCACTAGCCTCAAAAAAGGCCCACACCAAAGAACTTTTTGAATGACGGGCAGAGGCAGCGCCCTGCACAGGCGGAGCTCTGCGGTGTGATTCCGTCGGTGTACTGCCCTTACGCTGGCCACCAAAGGGCATCCTGCCTCGTTGGAGATGTGCCTCCTCCTCATCCTCCTCCTCCTCCTCTCTCCTATTAGGCACCCACGTGGAGTCAGTGACCTCATCATCCCCTCCCTCCTCATCACTGGAGCCAATCTGGCAGTATGCTGCAGCTGCTGGAACATGACTGCCAGATTGGTGTCCTTCTTGAGCATCCCCTCTGTCTGCTCTCACGCTACTGCCTTCCTCTAGCTGGGTTTCATCATCAGACCCTTCGAAACGCTGGGCATCCTCCTGGAGCATGTACCCAACACTGTGCTGAAACAGTTCGGGGGACTCCTCAGGAGGAGGACATGGTGGGTCTAGGGAAGGAGTGACTGATGATTTGTCTGACATTGATACCAGGGAAGACGACGCTTTGGCAGCTGCTTTTCCAGTACCCTGAGCCTGGGTGAGAGAGGATGAGGAGGAGGAGGAGGGCTTGGTCATCCACTCTACCAAGTCTTCGGCATGATGTGGCTCAACATGTCCAGCTGCCGAAAAGAAGGACAAGCGTGTCCCATGGCCATGTGCTGATGACAATGCACCGCGTCCACGACCAGCACTGTTGCCCCCAGACACAGAGCCTGCTTGCCCTCTTTTATTGCCTCCTGACTGTCTGCCTCTCCTTGTTTGCCTTCCAGACATTCTAATAGATGGCCTGCAGGGAGATGGGAAAAAAGCAATAAGGGCTACCTTCAGGTGTCCTTCTCTGTCCCTTGAAACAAGGACTTTCACAGTGAAAGAAACTGACACTCTCCCTACCTACAGTTTTCTGTCCCTAGAAAAAATGTTTTTTTTTAATCACAATATAGCACAAGGACAATTCACTCACTGTCCTTCCAGGTCCCTGGAAACAAGGACTTGCAGAGTGAAATAAACTGACACTCTCCCTACCTACAGTTTTCTTTCCCTAGAATAAATGTTTTTTTTAAGCACAATATAGCACAAGGACAATTCACTCACTGTCCTTACAGGTCCCTGGAAACAAGGACTTGCAGAGTGAAAGAAAAAAAACACTCTCCCTACCTACAGTTTTCTGTCCCTAGAAAAAATGTTTTTTTTAATCACAATATAGCACAAGGACAATTCACTCACTGTCCTTACAGGTCCCTGGAAACAAGGACTTGCAGAGTGAAATAAACTGACACTCTCCCTACCTACAGTTTTCTGTCCCTAGAATAAATGTTTTTTTTAAGCACAATATAGCACAAGGAGAATTCACTCACTGTCCTTACAGGTCCCTGGAAACAAGGACTTGCAGAGTGAAAGAAAAAAAACACTCTCCCTACCTACAGTTTTCTGTCCCTAGAAAAAATGTTTTTTTTAATCACAATATAGCACAAGGACAATTCACTCACTGTCCTTCCAGGTCCCTGGAAACAAGGACTTGCAGAGTGAAATAAACTGACACTCTCCCTACCTACAGTTTTCTGTCCCTAGAATAAATGTTTTTTTTAAGCACAATATAGCACAAGGACAATTCACTCACTGTCCTTACAGGTCCCTGGAAACAAGGACTTGCAGAGTGAAAGAAAAAAAACACTCTCCCTACCTACAGTTTTCTGTCCCTAGAAAAAATGTTTTTTTTAATCACAATATAGCACAAGGACAATTCACTCACTGTCCTTACAGGTCCCTGGAAACAAGGACTTGCAGAGTGAAAGAAAAAAAACACTCTCCCTACCTACAGTTTTCTGTCCCTAGAAAAAATGTTTTTTTTAATCACAATATAGCACAAGGACAATTCACTCACTGTCCTTACAGGTCCCTGGAAACAAGGACTTGCAGAGTGAAATAAACTGACACTCTCCCTACCTACAGTTTTCTGTCCCTAGAATAAATGTTTTTTTTAAGCACACTATAGCACAAGGACAATTCACTCACTGTCCTTACAGGTCCCTGGAAACAAGGACTTGCAGAGTGAAAGAAAAAAAACACTCTCCCTACCTACAGTTTTCTGTCCCTAGAAAAAATGTTTTTTTTAATCACAATATAGCACAAGGACAATTCACTCACTGTCCTTACAGGTCCCTGGAAACAAGGACTTGCAGAGTGAAAGAAAAAAAACACTCTCCCTACCTACAGTTTTCTGTCCCTAGAAAAAATGTTTTTTTTAATCACAATATAGCACAAGGACAATTCACTCACTGTCCTTACAGGTCCCTGGAAACAAGGACTTGCAGAGTGAAATAAACTGACACTCTCCCTACCTACAGTTTTCTGTCCCTAGAATAAATGTTTTTTTTAAGCACACTATAGCACAAGGACAATTCACTCACTGTCCTTACAGGTCCCTGGAAACAAGGACTTGCAGAGTGAAAGAAAAAAAACACTCTCCCTACCTACAGTTTTCTGTCCCTAGAAAAAATGTTTTTTTTAATCACAATATAGCACAAGGACAATTCACTCACTGTCCTTACAGGTCCCTGGAAACAAGGACTTGCAGAGTGAAAGAAAAAAAACACTCTCCCTACCTACAGTTTTCTGTCCCTAGAAAAAATGTTTTTTTTTAATCACAATATAGCACAAGGACAATTCACTCACTGTCCTTACAGGTCCCTGGAAACAAGGACTTGCAGAGTGAAAGAAACTGACACTGTCCCTACCTACAGTTTTCTGTCCCTAGAATAAATGTTTTTTTTAAGCACAATATAGCACAAGGAGAATTCACTCACTGTCCTTCCAGGTCCCTGGAAACAAGGACTTGCAGAGTGAAATAAACTGACACTCTCCCTACCTACAGTTTTCTGTCCCTAGAATAAATGTTTTTTATAAGCACAATATAGCACAAGGACAATTCACTCATTGTCCTTACAGGTCCCTGGAAACAAGGACTTGCAGAGTGAAAGAAAAAAAACACTCTCCCTACCTACAGTTTTCTGTCCCTAGAAAAAATGTTTTTTTTAATCACAATATAGCACAAGGACAATTCACTCACTGTCCTTACAGGTCCCTGGAAACAAGGACTTGCAGAGTGAAATAAACTGACACTCTCCCTACCTACAGTTTTCTGTCCCTAGAATAAATGTTTTTTTTAATCACAATATAGCACAAGGACAATTCACTCACTGTCCTTCCAGGTCCCTGGAAACAAGGACTTGCAGAGTGAAATAAACTGACACTCTCCCTACCTACAGTTTTCTGTCCCTAGAATAAATGTTTTTTTTAAGCACAATATAGCACAAGGACAATTCACTCACTGTCCTTACAGGTCCCTGGAAACAAGGACTTGCAGAGTGAAAGAAAAAAAACACTCTCCCTACCTACAGTTTTCTGTCCCTAGAAAAAATGTTTTTTTTAAGCACAATATAGCACAAGGACAATTCACTCACTGTCCTTACAGGTCCCTGGAAACAAGGACTTGCAGAGTGAAAGAAACTGACACTGTCCCTACCTACAGTTTTCTGTCCCTAGAATAAATGTTTTTTTTAAGCACACTATAGCACAAGGACAATTCACTCACTGTCCTTACAGGTCCCTGGAAACAAGGACTTGCAGAGTGAAAGAAAAAAAACACTCTCCCTACCTACAGTTTTCTGTCCCTAGAAAAAATGTTTTTTTTAATCACAATATAGCACAAGGACAATTCACTCACTGTCCTTACAGGTCCCTGGAAACAAGGACTTGCAGAGTGAAATAAACTGACACTCTCCCTACCTACAGTTTTCTGTCCCTAGAATAAATGTTTTTTTTAAGCACAATATAGCACAAGGACAATTCACTCACTGTCCTTACAGGTCCCTGGAAACAAGGACTTGCAGAGTGAAAGAAACTGACACTCTCCCTACCTACAGTTTTCTGTCCCTAGAATAAATGTTTTTTTAAGCACAATATAGCACAAGGACAATTCACTCACTGTCCTTCCAGGTCCCTGGAAACAAGGACTTGCAGAGTGAAAGAAACTGACACTGTCCCTACCTACAGTTTTCTGTCCCTAGAATAAATGTTTTTTTTAAGCACACTATAGCACAAGCACAAAACACACTGACACTCTCCCTACCTATCCTTCTCTTTCCCTAAACTAAAGGAATCCAGGTTAAGCAAGAAAGAAATAACAGTCACTGTCCCTGCCTATGCTGCTCTATCCCTGCTCCGGAACACACTACACTAGGCCGCCGTGCTGGCGGCCTTTTATAGTGTGGGGCGTGTACTAAACACCCTCAGCAATAATTGGCCACAGGCATCCTGCCTGTGGCCAATCATTGCTCTCCTCGCTGCCGGCGCTGTGATTGGCCAAGCATGCGGGGTCACAGTGCATGCTTGGCCAATCACAGCGCCTGGATGACACTGCGATGGCGTAGTGCATTGTGGGCCGTTCGCGTCACTCGAATTTGGCGCGAACGGCCCAAATCGTTCGATCTTCGTCGAACGATCGAACAGCCGATGTTCGAGTCGAACGTATGTTCGACTCGAACACGAAGCTCATCCCTAGTGATAACCCTTACCTATGTTTTCCAAAAAGTTTAAAAATAGATTTTTGGGCTGGAGCTACACTTAAACAATGTACCTGTTCAAAATTACAAACAGATTCTACATAAGAACAAACCTACAGTCCCTGTCTTGTATGCACCGCCTGTATACGGCTGTTCAGAGTATATAGGGCCTTTTTTATTTTATGTGCGGGGTTCCCCTTAATATCCATACAAGACCCAAAGGGGCTGGTAATGGGCTGGGGTAGGGGGGGGGGGTCATGGGGTAGCTATGCCATTTTTCTTAAAGATTTTCATCCATATTACCGGGACCAGACATTACATTAAAGCCGCAAGCAGTTTTAAATGGCTTTTTTTTCCTTTAGAAGTGTCATTTTGTGCAGGGACAGTTCTAAACACGGGAAACACGTGGCACTTCACAGGCATACTTTAGACACCCCCCAGGTACGATATTTAAAGGAATATTTGACTTTTTTTTTTTCACTTTATGCATCATTAAAATGACTGCTCACGAAAAACGACCGTTTTTAAAACTTCTTTTTGCATTGATACATGTCCCCTGGTGCACAACCCGGGTTCCCAAACCCTTTTTAGGACAATAACATGCATAATAGTCGTTATAATTAGCACTTTAGAATTCGAACGTTCGCATCCATTGTATTTAATAGGGTTCTAATGTTCGTACGAACTTTCGGTCCGTTCGCGGGTTCTGGTGCGAACCGAACCCGGGGGTGTTCGGCTCATCACTACTCAGGTGTGATCAATTTTCAGAGATTGGCACCATAGCTTGTGGACTCTATAACTTTCACAAAGACCAAATAATATACACCGATTTGGGTTATTTTTACCAAAGATATGTAGCAGTATAAATTTTGGCCAAAATTTATGAAGAAAAATTACTAATTTGCAAAATTTTATAGCAGAAACAAAGAAATGCTTTTTTTTTTACAGAATTTTCTGTCTTTTTTCTTTTATAGAGCAAAACAAAAAAAAAAAACAGCGGTGATTAAATACCACCTATAGAAAGCTCTATTTGTGTGAAAAAAGGACAACATTTTCATATAGGTACAGTGTTGCATAACTGAGTAATTGTCATACAGTGTGTATAGCTGGTTGCTAAGGAGGGGGTCACAAAGCCAGCCGCCGCATCTTTAACAACCGATGAGTCATCAGCTGTCAGCGGGCTTCTCCGCTGAATGTAAAAAAAAAAGAAATGCCAGCTAAAAAAATAAGTGTGAAAAAAAAAACAGCGTGGGGTCCATACCAGGCCCTTGAGTCTAGTATGGATTCGGAGGGGACCCCCCAAGCCAAACATTTTTTTAAAAATGGCATAGGGCCCCCCCAAAATTAATGCCAGACCCTATTCGAGCATGCCGCCCGGCAGGCCAGGAAAGGGAGAGGATGAGTGAGAACTCCCCTCCTGATCCATACCAGACCACATGCCCTCAACATGGGGGGATGGGTGACCCATCAGGCCTTAGGCGATGACGTCACAAGGGGGTGGGGCCTCCGGATGACGTAATCCAATGGCCATGCCCCCATCATTATCTAAGAAATGCTTGATATCGGCACGGACAGATCAGCGGGACGCAGCATCAGAGGAGGGTTGTCAGCGGGAGCGACATCAGAGGAAGAAGAACACCGGACGAAGAAGACAGAAGAAAGAATAAGAGTGGAAGAAGAAGCAGCGGGAGAAGGAGAAGCCCGGAGGATGAAGATGTGGGAGAATATGGAGGATAACCGGAGGAAGAGTCGGGGAAGAAGAAGATATTTTTAATAAAAGACTTGTCAAAAACTGTATGCTGTATTTTTTTTTTTTTTTGGTGAATGGGTAGGGGTACAATGTACCCCATACTCATTCACATACGGGGGGAGGCCGGGATCTGGGGGCCCCCTTGTTAAAGGGGCTTTCAGATTCCAATAAGCTCCCTGCCCTCAGACCCCAACAACCACCAGCAAGGGTTGTCAGTAAGAGGCCCTTGTCCCCATCAACAGAGCCCCCCCTGCCCCAAAGCACTCACCCCCAATGTTGAGGGCATGCGGCCTGGTATGGTTCATGAGGGGGGGGGCGCTCGCACATCCCCTCCCTTTCCTGGCCTGCCGGGCTGCGTGCTGGGAAAAGGGTCTGGTATGGATTTTGGGGGGGCCCCACGCCAATTTTTAAAAAATCTTTGGCGTGGGGGTTCCCCTCCAACTCCATACTAGACCCAAGGGCCTGGTATGGACCTGGGGGGGGGGGCTACGCTGTTTTTGTTTACAATTTCTGATAGCTGATGACTAATCGATTGTTAAGGACGCGGCGGCTGGCTTCCCGATCCCCTCCTTAGCAACCAGCTATATACAGTGTAAAAAAAAAGAAGAAAAAATGCGAAACGCAAATCGTGGTAAAATTGCTGTAAAACTGCACTTCCAAAAATGCGGCAAGCACCACAAAAAGCATGGCAGAAACGCTCAAAAGCAACATGTAAGATGTGAATCCAGCCTTAGAAATCATAGGGCCCTGTACAGCCTACCTGACAGGGCCCCCCTCCCCCAGTCACTCTCACCAGGGGTGGGCGGTTTGCTATTGGGGGGCACTATTCGCATTTCACCTGTCATTCCAGCTGCAAAAGTCCACTGAATCTATCCACTGGAATCTGGTGGATGCAGCAGCAGCTAAACATTACAGTCAGGTGTGAAAGGACTGGATCATTAAGTACAATGGAAATCCTGGTGTCGATTGCTGAAGCATGTTTAGGCCCCTTTCACACTGCCCCCTTGCAGTTTCCCCACAGTGCAGGTGCAGTATACCTGCGAATGTCGTGTGGGATACCTGCGCTTTTCCGTAGACTTCTATTCGATCAGGTGTTTTTGGTGCGTTTTCTGAAATGGTACCAAATGTCCTGCATGCTGCTCCTTTGTTGCGCTTTCAAAAAACACAGATAGAAGTCTATGGGAAAGCGAAGGTAACTCACAAATGAAATCCGCAGGTACACTGCACTGCACCTGCATTGTGGGAAAACTGCAGCAGGGCAGTGTGAAAGGGGCCTTAATGAGGCTCAAAGCCTAACTTTGGGAAATTTAAAATTATCCCTTGCAGTTGGTTTGCACTTCTCTTTGAGCATGCGATTTACTTGTAAGGATGGGCTCGGGCGTGTTCACAACCCGCACGTGCAGAGCCCGCCAGGAAGTCGGCACTGTACATCGCTAATCACAGGCAGTGAGAAATTTTCCCGATCCGCGGCTGCAGAGATCGAGAAATGTCTCACTGCCTGTGATTATAGCGATGCGCAGTGCCGACTTCCTGGCGGGCTCTGCATGTGCGGGTTGCGAACACGACCGAGCCCATCCTTAGTTACCTGTACAGAGCAATGCAATGAGATCATCTGGATCAGCAAGACTTTCACTTTCATGGTACCCTCCCAATTTCTGACAGTATAAATATCTGCAGACATTTCCTATTCACAGACCTCCGATCGCTACAGAGATCTCCTACAGAGTGGTTGGACTCTGGACGGTAATACTTTAACTTGGAAATATCACACGGGGAGTCCATACTATTGAAGAGTCTAAGCCGACCTGCGTCACATTGTGCCCTTATCTCTACACCAACAGGTAAGAACATATCCGAGATATGGACATACAGGAGCCCCTTACATCTCCTACATATTTCTGCATATTTCTGAATCAAGAACTGCCAGGGGGGCTGAAGATGGCTAATCAGAACTTCATGTATGTGTAACACACACGCTCCTTTCACCTGCTTGGCTCCTTAACAGGAAAAAACAGCCCACCGTGTTATATGCCCGTACCCTCTTGTGTGAAGAGGTTGAGCGGTGTTAGTAAACGGGTCTCCACAGCTAGGTTCTCCAGAGAATTGGTTCTCACCTTCACATGACAATAAAGACAAGTCTTTCCTTACCCAAAATAACTCCAAGGTCCACACCAGCCGTAACTCCAACGTAGAGTTTATTTTCTCTTATGAGGTTTAGTGGATAGAACAGGTTGGAGGAAGAACAGGACAGCAAAAGGTGTGGATGAGGTCCAGGCACAAACACTATACAAATCTGATACTTAGCTCTCCAAGTAGACTTAGCATTCCCCCATTCCCAATACCACCGCTCCACTCTCTGCATTCCCCCATTCCCAATACCACCGCTCCTCTCTCTGCATTCCCAAAACCACCGCTCCTCTCTCTGTATTCCCCCATTCCCAAGACCACCGCTTCTCTCTGTATTCCCCCATTCCCAAGACCACCGCTTCTCTCTCTGCACTCCCCCATTCCCAATACCACCGCTCCTCTCTCTGCATTCCCCCATTCCCAATACCACCGCTCCTCTCTCTGCATTCCCCCATTCCCAATACCACCACTTCTCTCTCTGCACTCCCCCATTCCCAATACCACCGCTCCTCTCTCTGCATTCCCCCATTCCCAATACCACCGCTCCTCTCTCTGCATTCCCAAAACCACCGCTCCTCTCTCTGCACTCCCCCATTCCCAATAACACCGCTCCTCTCTCTGCATTCCCCCATTCCCAATACCACCTGTAACAGCAGGAAGGTAAAGTCACCTGGTTGCATCCAGGGGGGTAGATATATTTCTCCCAGATTCAGGCTTTATGCCGACTTATACAACTAGGGAGAGAGTTGATGAAGCCCAGCTGAGGCTAGTGGGCTCATGGATGATTCATACCTCTAGGGAGAGTGCTGGGCGTCGTGCAGGCAGGGAGTTGATGAGACCAGCTGAAGCTTGTCAGCTCGTTTAAGGCCTCTATAAAAACTCCCAGCTTCATTAGGTGTTTGCTCATGCCTGGAACCAGACCTGTGTGGACTGTCTAGGGAGAGTGAACCCCTGTGCGGTGAGACAAAGCCTGTGTGGCTATTTGTTTGGACATTTACTAAACCAGGGACTTAGGGACTAGGACAGCACCAGGCTGATCCCAGTTGTTAGTTAGGGAAACCTGCATGTTTAGTCAGAGGTCAAGCTGACCAGGATTTATTTTGTTTATGTTTCTTTTTGCTTTGCTGTGTTTTGTCACTGTAAATAGAGAAATAAACCGCACCTTTTGATCTTGAAAACCACAACCTCCGTCTGCTGGGCCTGTTTTTGTGTGGGGAGCCCATCCAGGGGGTCACACACACCCGCTACCGAGTTAACCCCCTCACAGTTGGTGGAGAACCAGTGGCTTTTTTTTTTAAGCCAGCATGGAGGAGATACTGAAACAGCTGGCTCTAGCAAATGCCAATCAACAGCAGACAAATGCAGGTTTGCAAAGGAGCCTTGCAGCCCAGCAACAAGCCCAGCAGCAATCTGAGGCCCGCTTCATAGACCTGTTGCAGAAGCAAGAGCAGAGACTACAACAACAGATGGAAGCAGTAATGCAGCAACGTCCGCAGACCAGTGAGGAAAGCCGTCCCACTAATACCGCGTCCTTTGGGGTGAGTCGTTTATTGACAAAAATGACTGGAGAGGATGATCCAGAGGTATTTTTGACCACATTTGAAAGGACTGCTGAAAGAGAAAAGTGGCCTGAGGAGCAGTGGGCTGGACTGCTGGCTCCTCTGTTAACTGGTGAATCGCAGAAAGCTTACTATGACCTAGAGCCTGACCAAGCAAAAGACTATGTGATGCTAAAAGCTGAAATATTGGCAAGGCTGGGTGTCACCCTGGCTGTCCGGGCTCAGCGTGTGCATAACTGGACTTTCCAGCTTGGAAAACCCCCCAGGTCTCAAATGTATGATCTCATTCACCTGAGCAGGAAGTGGCTACAGCCAGAGACTTTGTCCGCACCGGAGATTGTGGAATGTGTTGTGATGGATCGTTTCTTGAGAGCTCTTCCTACCGCCATTCAAAAGTGGGTAAGCCATGGAGACCCAGAAACGTCCGGTAAACTTGTGGATCGTGTAGAGAGATACTTGGCTGCAGAGAACCTGACGGCCTCTTCCAGAGACTCTCGGACTTTCCACCCTAAGACCAGACCATCCCCAGGGGTGGATAAGATGATTCCAAGGGGTGAGGGTGGAGAGAGTGAAAGGGTGGGAGCTCTGCCCAGGGTTTGGCGAGAACAGCCTGGGAAGTCGGGGGCTCAAGAGGCAGCCAAAAGGATTGTTTGCTACCGCTGCCGGCAAGCGGGACATATTGCAGCAAATTGCCCGGTTGTGGAGGAACCCATGCAATGTGACTTTCTGACGGACAGACGTCAGTCGCTGTGTGCGACAGTCGCATGCACTGCCATTCGGGGAACTGAGAAACATTTATGCAAAATGTGTATTAATGGTAGAAATGTTGTGGTATTACTGGATTCAGGTAGCCTTGTGACCCTGATAAAGGCTGAATTAGTTAAAACAGAGGTCTCTGGGAATAGCAAGGTAGCTGTTATTTGTGTGCATGGGGACACCCGAGAGTATCCAGTGACTACAGTGTGTTTCAAGACCCCCAAAGGTACCCTCTCTCATCCAGTGGGGTTAGTATCTCAATTACCGCATGATGCCATTGTGGGAAGGGATTTTCCGAAGTTCTGGGAACTGTGGGATGATCCTGAGCCCCCCACTGGTGCCCCTATGTACCAGGAAGATGATAGCCAGAACTCCTCTGAGAGTGGTGAGGACTCTCCAGAATTTCCCTTGTCAGTATTGGCAGGCGAGACTCAAGAAACTGGAGAGGAGCCCACCTCCTCAGACGAAAACCTACCGTCTGTGGAGTTTTCTGATCTTGAGGTTCACAGGGAAAATTTTGCCACAGAACAGTTAAAAGACCCCGCCCTAATAAAGGCACGGGAAAACGTAGTGGAAATAGATGGCGAATTAGTGAACCCAGATAATACCTGCACTTACCCATACTTCAGCGTAGAGAAGGACCTACTGTATCGGGTGGCAAAAAGGGCAGAAGAAACCGTTGAGCAGCTTGTGGTGCCCAAACCTTACAGGAAGTTGGTGTTGGAGTTGGCCCATGGGCACATTCTTGGAGGTCATCTGGGGACAGAGAAAACCCGAGAGAGGGTATTACAGAGATTCTATTGGCCTGGGGTGATGAAGGACATAGAAAATTATTGTTCCTCCTGCCCTGTGTGTCAGAGGTCGGCCCCGATGCCACATTTCCGTAGCCCGCTGGTCCCTCTACCCATCATTGAGGTCCCGTTTGAGAGGATCGCAATGGATTTGGTAGGTCCTATAATCAAGTCCGCTAGGGGGCACCAGTACATATTAGTTATAATGGACTATGCCACCCGTTATCCAGAAGCGATCCCTCTCCGAAATACCTCGGCCAAAACCATAGCCAAAGAGCTATCTCTTGTTTTTAGCCGGGTGGGTATTTGTAAAGAACTGCTTACGGACCAAGGTACACCCTTTATGTCCCGGGTTATGAAAGAGCTGTGTAAATTGTTCAAAGTGACGCAATTGCGTACGTCTGTGTATCACCCCCAAACCGATGGGCTGGTTGAAAGATTCAACAAAACCCTAAAACAAATGTTGAAGAAAGTGGTGGATAGAGATGGAAAGGATTGGGACTGTCTACTTCCTTATTTGATGTTTGCTATTAGGGAGGTACCCCAATCCTCTACGGGATTCTCCCCCTTTGAGTTACTGTATGGGAGACACCCAAGAGGGCTGTTGGATATTGCCAAGGAAACTTGGGAAAGTGAGAGTTCTCCCCACAGGAGTGTGATTGAGCATGTCGCCCTGATGCAAGATCGAATTGCACAGGTAATGCCCATCGTGAAGGAACATTTGGCCCAAGCGCAGTTGGCACAGCAGAGAGTGTACAACCGTGGAGCCAAGACCCGTACCTTTTCCCCGGGGGATAGGATATTGGTACTTGTCCCTACGGTTGAAAGTAAATTCCTTGCCAAATGGCAAGGCCCCTACGAGATAATGGAAAAAGTGAGCGAAGTGAATTACAAGGTCAGACAACCAGGAAGGCGAAAGCCCGAACAGATCTATCACGTTAATCTGTTGAAAGCCTGGAGGGATAGAGAGTCCCTAGTCGCAGAAACTTGGTCACCAGCTCAAACTGGTTGCGTGATTCCGGAGGTTGGAATAGCAGCCACCTTGTCACAACCCCAACAACAGGAGGTTAAGGAGTTTGTGCTTCGCAACAAGGAGGTGTTCTCTGAGCTGCCGGGACAAACATCTGGGGTAGAGCATGATATTATTACCCCGCCCGGTGAAAGGGTGAAGTTAAAACCCTATCGGATCCCAGAGGCCCGACGGGAGGCAATACGGGAGGAAGTACAGAAAATGCTGAACTTAGGGGTGATAGAGGAGTCCCAAAGTGATTGGTCTAGTCCCATTGTGTTGGTACCTAAACCGGATGGGAGCTGGCGATTTTGTAACGATTTTCGTCAGTTGAACAAAGTTACAAAATTTGACACCTACCCCATGCCACGTATAGATGAGTTGATCGACCGGCTGGGAACAGCCCGATACATGACGACTCTTGACCTCACAAAAGGGTATTGGCAAATTCCCCTGGCCAAGTCGGCCAAAGAGAAAACCGCATTTGTAACCCCAGACGGGCGTTCCAATATAAGAGAATGCCGTTCGGGTTACAGAATGCGCCGGCCACATTCCAGCGGAAAATGGACCAGATACTGAGGCCCCATCGGAAGTATGCTGCGGCTTACCTGGATGACGTAATTGTCCATAGCACAGATTGGGCCTCACATCTGCCAAAAGTGCAAGCAGTCCTAGACTCTATCCGGGAAGCGGGGTTTACGGCTAACCCCAAGAAGTGTACCATTGGGCAGGAGGAGGCCAAATATCTTGGGTACACCATTGGCAGGGGAGTAATAAAACCCCAACTCAACAAAGTCGAGGCCATCCAGAGTTGGCCACGTCCCAACAGCAAGAAGCAGGTACGAGCCTTTCTGGGAATCGCGGGTTATTATCGGCGCTTCATTCCCCACTTTGCTTCTAAGGCTGTGCCCCTAACCAACCTGACGAAAGGGAAAGGGTCGGTCATGATTAAATGGACCCCCGAGGCTGAGGCAGCATTCCAATTCTTGAAACAAGCCTTATGTAGCCAGCCAGTGTTGTACTCACCCGACTTCTCTAAAGACTTTGTCGTACAAAGTGATGCGTCAGATGTGGGGTTAGGAGCAGTATTGTCCCAGGTCTGGAACGGGGAAGAGCACCCAGTCATTTACCTCAGCAGGAAGTTGAAGTCCCATGAGGTAAATTACGCCACGGTTGAAAAGGAGTGTTTAGCGGTGAAGTGGGCTCTAGATTCCCTTCGGTACTATCTGCTAGGTAGGCACTTTGACATGGTTACGGATCACGCTCCGTTAAAGTGGATGGCTCAAAACAAGGAGACAAATAGAAGAGTGAATAGGTGGTTCCTGGCCCTACAGGAATTCAACTTCACAGTAAAGCATCGCCCTGGCGTTCAAATGGGGAATGTGGATGCTTTGTCTCGAGTACATGAATGCCTGATTGCTGGTGTTCCAACCCCAAGGTTAAAACAAGAGGGGGGGGTATGTGACAGCAGGAAGGTAAAGTCACCTGGTTGCATCCAGGGGGGTAGATATATTTCTCCCAGATTCAGGCTTTATGCCGACTTATACAACTAGGGAGAGAGTTGATGAAGCCCAGCTGAGGCTAGTGGGCTCATGGATGATTCATACCTCTAGGGAGAGTGCTGGGCGTCGTGCAGGCAGGGAGTTGATGAGACCAGCTGAAGCTTGTCAGCTCGTTTAAGGCCTCTATAAAAACTCCCAGCTTCATTAGGTGTTTGCTCATGCCTGGAACCAGACCTGTGTGGACTGTCTAGGGAGAGTGAACCCCTGTGCGGTGAGACAAAGCCTGTGTGGCTATTTGTTTGGACATTTACTAAACCAGGGACTTAGGGACTAGGACAGCACCAGGCTGATCCCAGTTGTTAGTTAGGGAAACCTGCATGTTTAGTCAGAGGTCAAGCTGACCAGGATTTATTTTGTTTATGTTTCTTTTTGCTTTGCTGTGTTTTGTCACTGTAAATAGAGAAATAAACCGCACCTTTTGATCTTGAAAACCACAACCTCCGTCTGCTGGGCCTGTTTTTGTGTGGGGAGCCCATCCAGGGGGTCACACACACCCGCTACCGAGTTAACCCCCTCACACACCACTTCTCTCTCTGCACTCCCCCATTCCCAATACCACCGCTCCTCTCTCTGCATTCCCCCATTCCCAATACCACCGCTCCTCTCTCTGCATTCCCAAAACCACCGCTCCTCTCTCTGTATTCCCCCATTCCCAAGACCACCGCTCCTCTCTCTGTATTCCCCAATTCCCAAGACCACCGCTCCTCTCTCTGTATTCCCCCATTCCCAATACCACCACTTCTCTCTCTGCATTCACCCATTCCCAATACCACCACTTCTCTCTCTGCATTCCCCCATTCCCAATACCACCACTTCTCTCTCTGCATTCCCCCATTCCCAATACCACCGCTACTCTCTCTGCATTCACCCATTCCCAACACCACCGCTTCTCTCTCTGCATTCCCCCATTCCCAACACCACTACTTCTCTCTCTGCATTCCCCCATTCCCAACACCACCACTTCTCTCTCTGCATTCCCCCATTCCCAACACCACCACTTCTCTCTCTGCATTCCCCCATTCCCAACACCACCACTTCTCTCTCTGCATTCCCCCATTCCCAATACCACCGCTACTCTCTCTGCATTCACCCATTCCCAATACCACCGCTTCTCTCTCTGCATTCACCCATTCCAAATTCCACCGCTTCTCTCTCTGCATTCACCCATTCCAAATTCCACCGCTTCTCTCTCTGCATTCCCCCATTCCCAACACCACCACTTCTCTCTCTGCATTCACCCATTCCCAATACCACCGCTTCTCTCTCTGCATTCACCCATTCCCAATACCACCGCTTCTCTCTCTGCATTCACCCATTCCAAATTCCACCGCTTCTCTCTCTGCATTCACCCATTCCAAATTCCACCGCTTCTCTCTCTGCATTCCCCCATTCCCAACACCACCACTTCTCTCTCTGCATTCACCCATTCCCAATACCACCGCTTCTCTCTCTGCATTCACCCATTCCCAATTCCACCGCTTCTCTCTCTGCATTCCCCCATTCCCAACACCACCGCTCCTCTCTCTGTATTCCCCCATTCCCAACACCACCACTTCTCTCTCTGCATTCACCCATTCCCAATACCACCGCTTCTCTCTCTGCATTCACCCATTCCCAATTCCACCGCTTCTCTCTCTGCATTCACCCATTCCCAATTCCACCGCTTCTCTCTCTGCATTCCCCCATTCCCAACACCACCACTTCTCTCTCTGCATTCCCCCATTCCCAACACCACCTCTTCTCTCTCTGCATTCACCCATTCCCAATACCACCGCTTCTCTCTCTGCATTCACCCATTCCCAATTCCACCGCTTCTCTCTCTGCATTCCCCCATTCCCAACACCACCGCTCCTCTCTCTGTATTCCCCCATTCCCAACACCACCACTTCTCTCTCTGCATTCCCCCATTCCCAATACCACTGCTTCTCTCTCTGCATTCACCCATTCCCAATTCCACCGCTTCTCTCTCTGCATTCACCCATTCCCAATACCACCGCTTCTCTCTCTGCATTCACCCATTCCCAATACCACCGCTTCTCTCTCTGCATTCCCCCATTCCCAACACCACCACTTCTCGCTCTGCATTCACCCATTCCCAATACCACCGCTTCTCTCTCTGCATTCCCCCATTCCCAACACCACCACTTCTCTCTCTGCATTCACCCATTCCCAACACCACCACTTCTCTCTCTGCATTCCCCCATTCCCAACACCACCACTTCTCTCTCTGCATTCCCCCATTCCCAATACCACCGCTACTCTCTCTGCATTCCCCCATTCCCAACACCACCACTTCTCTCTCTGCATTCACCCATTCCCAATACCACCGCTTCTCTCTCTGCATTCCCCCATTCCCAACACCACCACTTCTCTCTCTGCATTCCCCCATTCCCAATACCACCGCTACTCTCTCTGCATTCACCCATTCCCAATACCACCGCTTCTCTCTCTGCATTCACCCATTCCCAATACCACCGCTTCTCTCTCTGCATTCACCCATTCCAAATTCCACCGCTTCTCTCTCTGCATTCACCCATTCCAAATTCCACCGCTTCTCTCTCTGCATTCCCCCATTCCCAACACCACCACTTCACTCTCTGCATTCACCCATTCCCAATACCACCGCTTCTCTCTCTGCATTCACCCATTCCCAATTCCACCGCTTCTCTCTCTGCATTCCCCCATTCCCAACACCACCGCTCCTCTCTCTGTATTCCCCCATTCCCAACACCACCACTTCTCTCTCTGCATTCACCCATTCCCAATACCACCGCTTCTCTCTCTGCATTCACCCATTCCCAATTCCACCGCTTCTCTCTCTGCATTCACCCATTCCCAATTCCACCGCTTCTCTCTCTGCATTCACCCATTCCCAATTCCACCGCTTCTCTCTCTGCATTCCCCCATTCCCAACACCACCACTTCTCTCTCTGCATTCACCCATTCCCAATACCACCGCTTCTCTCTCTGCATTCCCCCATTCCCAATTCCACCGCTTCTCTCTCTGCATTCACCCATTCCCAATACCACCGCTTGTCTCTCTGCATTCACCCATTCCCAATTCCACCGCTTCTCTCTCTGCATTCACCCATTCCCAATTCCACCGCTTCTCTCTCTGCATTCACCCATTCCCAACACCACCGATTCTCTCTCTGCATTCCCCCATTCCCAATACCACCGCTTCTCTCTCTGCATTCACCCATTCCCAACACCACCACTTCTTTCTCTGCATTCCCCCAATCCCAACACCACCACTTCTCTCTCTGCATTCCCCCATTCCCAATACCACCACTTCTCTCTCTGCATTCCCCCATTCCCAACACCACCACTTCTCTCTCTGCATTCCCCCATTCCCAACACCACCACTTCTCTCTCTGCATTCCCCCATTCCCAAAACCACCGCTTCTCTCTCTGCATTCACCCATTCCCAATACCACCGCTTCTCTCTCTGCATTCCCCCATTCCCAATACCACCGCTTCTCTCTCTGCATTCTCCCATTCCCAATACCACCGCTTCTCTCTCTGCATTCTCCCATTCCCAATACCACCGCTTCTCTCTCTGCATTCACCCATTCCCAATACCACCGCTTCTCTCTCTGCATTCCCCCATTCCCAATACCACCGCTTCTCTCTCTGCATTTCCCCATTCCCAATACCACCGCTCCTCTCTCTGCATTCCCCCATTCCCAACACCACCACTTCTCTCTCTGCATTCCCCCATTCCCAACACCACCACTTCTCTCTCTGCATTCCCCCATTCCCAATACCACCGCTCATCTCTCTGCATTCCCCCATTCCCAACACCACCACTTCTCTCTCTGCATTCCCCCATTCCCAATACCACCGCTTCTCTCTCTGCATTCACCCATTCCCAATACCACCGCTTCTCTCTCTGCATTCCCCCATTCCCAATACCACCTCTCCTCTCTCTGTATTCCCCCAATACCACCTCTCCTCTCTCTGTATTCCCCCAATACCACCTCTCCTCTCTCTGTATTCCCCCAATACCACCGCTCCTCTCTCTGCATTCCCCCATTCCCAAGACCACCACTCCTCTCTCTGCATTTCCCCATTCCCAATACCACCGCTTCTCTCTCTGCATTCCCGCATTCCCAATTCCACCGCTTCTCTCTCTGCATTCACCCATTCCCAACACCACCACTTCTCTCTCTGCATTCCCCCATTCCCAATATCACCGCTTCTCTCTCTGCATTCCCCCATTCCCAATACCACCGCTCCTTTCTCTGTACTCCCCTATTCCCAATACCACCACTCCTCTCTCTGTATTCCCCTATTCCCAATACCACCGCTCCTCTCTCTGCATTCACCCATTCCCAACACCACCACTTCTCTCTGCATTCCCCCATTCCCAATACCACCGCTCCTCTCTCTTCATTCACCCATTCCCAATACCACCGCTCCTCTCTCTGCATTCACCCATTCCCAACACCACCGCTTCTCTCTGCATTCACCCATTCCCAATACCACCGCTTCTCTCTCTGCATTCACCCATTCCCAATACCACCGCTCCTCTCTCTGCATTCCCCCATTCCCAATCCCACCGCTCATCTCTCTGCATTCCCCCAATTCCCAATACCACCGCTTCTCTCTCTGCATTCACCCATTCCCAATACCACCGCTTCTCTCTCTGCATTCCCCCATTCCCAATACCACCGCTCATCTCTCTGCATTCCCCCATTCCCAATACCACCGCTTCTCTCTCTGCATTCACCCATTCCCAATACCACCGCTTCTCTCTCTGCATTCCCCCATTCCCAATACCACCGCTCCTCTCTCTGCATTCCCCCATTCCCAATACCACCGCTTCTCTCTCTGCATTCCCCCATTCCCAATACCACCGCTCCTCTCTCTGCATTCCCCCATTCCTAATACCACCGCTCCTCTCTCTGCATTCCCCCATTCCCAATACCACCGCTTCTCTCTCTGCATTCCCCCATTCCCAATACCACCGCTCCTCTCTCTGCATTCCCCCATTCCCAATACCACCGCTTCTCTCTCTGCATTCCCCCATTCCCAATACCACCGCTCCTCTCTCTGCATTCCCCCATTCCTAATACCACCGCTCCTCTCTCTGCATTCCCCCATTCCTAATACCACCGCTTCTCTCTCTGCATTCCCCCATTCCCAATACCACCGCTTCTCTCTCTGCATTTCCCCATTCCCAATACCACCGCTCCTCTCTCTGCATTCCCCCATTCCCAACACCACCACTTCTCTCTCTGCATTCCCCCATTCCCAATACCACCGCTTCTCTCTCTGCATTCACCCATTCCCAATACCACCGCTTCTCTCTCTGCATTCCCCCATTCCCAATACCACCTCTCCTCTCTCTGTATTCCCCCATTCCTAATACCACCGCTTCTCTCTCTGCATTCCCCCATTCCCAATACCACCGCTCCTCTCTCTGCATTCCCCCATTCCTAATACCACCGCTCCTCTCTCTGCATTCCCCCATTCCCAATACCACCTCTCCTCTCTCTGTATTCCCCCAATACCACCTCTCCTCTCTCTGTATTCCCCCAATACCACCGCTCCTCTCTCTGCATTCCCCCATTTCCAAGACCACCACTCCTCTCTCTGCATTTCCCCATTCCCAATACCACCGCTTCTCTCTCTGCATTCCCGCATTCCCAATTCCACCGCTTCTCTCTCTGCATTCACCCATTCCCAACACCACCACTTCTCTCTCTGCATTCCCCCATTCCCAATACCACCGCTTCTCTCTCTGCATTCCCCCATTCCCAATACCACCGCTCCTTTCTCTGTACTCCCCCATTCCCAATACCACCACTCCTCTCTCTGTATTCCCCTATTCCCAATACCACCGCTCCTCTCTCTGCATTCACCCATTCCCAACACCACCACTTCTCTCTGCATTCCCCCATTCCCAATACCACCGCTCCTCTCTCTTCATTCACCCATTCCCAATACCACCGCTCCTCTCTCTGCATTCACCCATTCCCAACACCACCGCTTCTCTCTGCATTCACCCATTCCCAATACCACCGCTTCTCTCTCTGCATTCACCCATTCCCAATACCACCGCTCCTCTCTCTGCATTCCCCCATTCCCAATACCACCGCTCATCTCTCTGCATTCCCCCAATTCCCAATACCACCGCTTCTCTCTCTGCATTCCCCCATTCCCAATACCACCGCTCATCTCTCTGCATTCCCCCATTCCCAATACCCCCGCTTCTCTCTCTGCATTCACCCATTCCCAATACCACCGCTTCTCTCTCTGCATTCCCCCATTCCCAATACCACCGCTCCTCTCTCTGCATTCCCCCATTCCCAATACCACCGCTTCTCTCTCTGCATTCCCCCATTCCCAATACCACCGCTCCTCTCTCTGCATTCCCCCATTCCCAATACCACCGCTTCTCTCTCTGCATTCCCCCATTCCCAATACCACCGCTCCTCTCTCTGCATTCCCCCATTCCTAATACCACCGCTCCTCTCTCTGCATTCCCCCATTCCTAATACCACCGCTCCTCTCTCTGCATTCCCCCATTCCCAATTCCACCGCTTCTCTCTCTGCATTCACCCATTCCCAATACCACCGCTCATCTCTCTGCACTCCCCCATTCCCAACACCACCACTTCTCTCTCTGCATTCCCCCATTCCCAATACCACCGCTCCTCTCTCTGCATTCCCCCATTCCTAATACCACCGCTCCTCTCTCTGCATTCCCCCATTCCTAATACCACCGCTCCTCTCTCTGCATTCCCCCATTCCCAATTCCACCGCTTCTCTCTCTGCATTCACCCATTCCCAATACCACCGCTCATCTCTCTGCACTCCCCCATTCCCAACACCACCACTTCTCTCTTTGCATTCCCCCATTCCCAATACCACTGCTCCCTCTCTCTGTATTCCCCTATTCCCAATACCACCGCTCCTCTTTCCCCACCTTCTGGGCCCGCCTCCACAGGGATTGGTGGAAACTCCGTAAATATTCAGGCTGCAGCCTCTGTCCCTCCACTTTCTCAATTTAGGAACTATCCAGAAAGTTCCAGAAGACAGGGGGTGGTAAAATAGCCACAGCCTCCTAATCAATTTAACCCCTTCTCCTCTGCCAACAGAACAGGGCTGCCAACCGCCATTACTGACAGTTTGTTAAAATCTGTGATTTTTTTACAACTGCCAGTAAATATCAGGGGCTGATAATTTCATGCTGTGTGACTTTTTAAGTGTAAATCAAGTAAATAACTTTGTTATAAGTATTGTCAGTGTTCCCATATCATGTGTGTACTGTTCAAATATTCACTGTGTTAGTTTTTAATAGGAGTTATGTAATTTCTCAGGTTGTCAGTAAAAAATGTGCTCCGCCAGTAAATTTTCCATGTTTTGTCAGTAGAAAATGCTGCGGGAAGTTGGCATCCCTGCAACAGAGGAGCCAACTAAATTTACTTATACTAGTGTAGCGGCCTCACTCCCTTCTCGTGTTTATCGGTTATCCGATAGCTCTGGTCTAGGGGTACCTTGGATGTGAGAGTGAGATGCGCCACGGCCCATGTCCTCCCCATTGCAGCAGGGAGGCGAAGGCCAATACCTGATGTTTTCCTCGGGCCGGTGTGCTTCTGTATGTACCAAGTCTGTTGTGCTGAAACCTCCCTTTGCTCCCATTCACCAGAGTACCACACACCGACAAGGGTCCAACACTTGTTTATTCGTATACCTCCATAAACAGTCCTTTTTCAGCCGACTGGTTGCAACCCATAAACAGCACAAACGGTGGGGTGAGCAGGTCGAGGCACTGTCCTGATTAGTGAACTGAACCACTGTGATTCACCAGCAGTTGCTAAAGCCCATTTGGCTTGTGCAAGAACATAAACCTTCGGGGTCTCTACCAGCGACCCCAGAGAACAGGAACAGGAGTACCTTTGCTGCGTTGTGGCCCCTATCAGGGGGAGATGTCCCTCCAAGAGAGTTACCAGAGGCCCCTCTGTCACCGGGTGGATGCTGCTCCGCTCTCTTCAGAAGGGTAACCTCTCTGGCCTCCTCGCCTCAGATTCGGGCCCCACACACACCTCAGGGACCCTCGGACAAATCCGCCCTAGCGAGACCCAGTCGAAGTTACTGGGCCCTAGGCCTGTGTGGTAGTACCTCACCCCAGGCTTAAGGTGCCTGGGATGGACGCCAACACAGTTCCGACCAGGCCATGGGCCCCTGGACCGGAACTCAGGATCGCCAACACCCAGGCCAAAGGTGCCTGGGTGCAGGATAGCAGCTCTCCAGAAGACCTCGTGGCGAGGGCGTCTCCCCCTTTTATGCCCTCCCCCGGCAGGCACAGCAGGTCTCCCCGCCCCGCTGTACTACTGCCCGGGCAGGACAAAAAGGTACAGCACTATGGCAATGGTTCTACCTCGACCTGAGACAACAGCGCCACCCCAGGTCAAAGGGAACAACACACTACCCAAGTCCTCCACGACTCAAATGGTCTGAATCCTACCATAATTAGTGCAACCTGGGTCATTCTACCACCCAGGTGCTCCCCCTAGATTTAGACCCCCGCTACACTAACAACAGTGAGGGTGCAACATTTCACACTGGATTTTTCAGCACAGATCTGGAGAAATACACAAATGACACTGATAAAGCAAAATAATTATTATATGTTTTACCAATGGTTTGAAGACAATATTAAGTGCTTATATGCCAATGTTGGCACACCAAGATTCCAGGAAGAATACACATGACTGCTGTATGTAGACAATATTTGTTGATCCCGGGGTTCAGCTTTAAGCAAACATGGCTGTGAAGCACAGAAGGGAGCTGAGACAGTAAATCATTTTGGGAAATTTTGCTTGTACAGAGCAATGAGATCATCTGGGCCGGTGGGACTTTCACTTTCATGGTACCCTCCCAATTCCTGACAGTATAAATATCTGCAGACATTCTCCATTCACAGACCTCCGATCACTACAGAGAGATTGGATCCTGGATGGTAATTCTGTAACTTCACACACAGAGTCCATCGTGCTGAAGTCTGAGCCGGCCCGGGTCCCATTGTGTCCTCATCTCTACACCAACAGGTAAGAACTCTAGAAATGTACGGGGGTCCTATAAACACTCATTACTGATAGAGTAGGGTGACCAGACATCCCCGGTTTCAGGGGACAGTCCCCGGATTGAGAACACTGTCCCCGGACCAAGTCTGTCCCCGGTTTTGTCCCCGGATTGGATTTGAACAGGGGCCGGGGCAATTTCAAAGACAGTCAGTGCAGAATTAAAAAAAAAAAAATTCTGAATTACACACCCCCGCTCTGCCGCTCCTACTAGCTTAGGGGGGTGTATTTGTTTCAATTATCTGTGCCCCTTTCTGATGATCATGTTGCTGGTCGGAGCGGAGGGAATATTTCTTCAGTTTCGGGTGCCCATTCAGCTCCGCTCGCATGTTCTTCTGCCTTGGCTCAAGTCCCGCCCAGCCGCCTACCTGCTTATCTCCTTGCCTTCCCTGGCGCAGTGATCTTCCTCCCCTCCCCACCCAGTTGTAGCCGGGGCCCGGAGAGTGAGACTTGACAGGCTGTGAGGCGGTCGTCGACGGGCAGAGAGTCGCTGATTGCCGCCATTACTAGTAAAAAAAAAAATATGTCCCCGGATTTCATTTTAAAAATCTGGTCACCTTATCAGATAGAGGAGACCAAAAGGAACATATCTGAGATATGGACATACAGGAGCCCCTTACATCTACTACATATTTCTGCATCAAGAACTATCAGGCATGGGGGAGCTGGAGCTGGCCAATGGGAGCTTCATGTACAATTATTACACTGTGTTAGTACCGCAAACAGAATATTTATCACAGCAAAAAGTTTTAATGACTTCACTAATTATGATTTGTGTGTGAAATTGCTTTTTGTAAATATGTGTCTCTGCTACACTGCTCATATTAAATTATTATATCTGTAGCGGCCTCACTCTCTCTCTCTCTCTCTCTCTAGTTATATCGGCTGTGCTCGCTGAGGTCTAGGGGTACCTGGGACGAGAGAGAGCAGGAACACCACGCCAAGCTCTCACCTCAGGTATGTATGAGAGGTTTGAGCAAAGTCACTTGAATTACCTTCGGGTCTGCGTTCTGCATACGGAGCCTCCGCTTCTTCCATGGAGGTGTGTCTGCCAGTAATAGAGCCCCACACCATTAAAAGTCCAACACTCTTTTATTTCTCCAATGCCGGGATGAACATAATCAGTTGAACTTCCAAAACAGACAGACAGGGGTGTGGATACGAGTAGGCCCAGGCACAATTAACTCCCCCAATCCTTTTTCGTGCGAATAGGCTTGGCGCACGGTCTCTGCCACCGACCGTGAGGTTGGTAGCTGCCACCTACCGGGTGAACTGTTGCAGCCCCTGCCACAGGCCTGAGTATAACGGTCTCTGCCACCGACCTTAGAATGTAACGGTCTCTGCCACCGACCTTAGAACATGGACCACCTTCCGTGTGAATATGGCCCCTGTTTGGCGAGGACATCCATCCCGACGGTCTCCGGAGGCCCTCTATCCCGCACTGGCAATATGCTGCACCAGACCTACGGGCAGGTACCTGCACGGTAGGGTGACCACGTGTCCCGGATTGCCCTGGACAGTCCCGCATTTTGCAGGTCTGTCCTGGGCACATTCATTCCAGGACAATACAGTGTCCCGGAATGAAACTGACACAGCCAGCCCCCGGGCCAATCTGATGCCCCCAAGAAAGGCTGCCACATCACCGCTTTACTCACTGACAGTACTTGTCCTGGCCGGGAATGCCTGGAGGAGCACAATCCCCGCCCCCTGCTTGTGATTGGAGAAATCATAAATCCCGCCTCGTGTCCAATTACTGTGCTGTGATTCGTTACAGCACAAGCTGATTTTTGGGAAGGGAGGGTGTCCCTGAATGGTAGTTTGGAAATGTGGTCACCCTACTGCACGGTCCCTTACGCCTGGATTCAGGCACCCAACACCGGGGGTGCCTTAGGACGATTCCTCCCGGGCGGGACCCAGTGGAAGAAGCTGGGCCCCAGGCCTGAAGTGATGTACCTCACCCCAGACTGAGGGTTTCTGGGGTGGCTCCCGAACTCCCGGTGTCCAGGCCTATGCCGCCTGGACACCCTGCGCGGACAGCAGCCCTCAGGCTAAAGCTGCCTGGGACTCGGACCTCGTGGCGAAGATGTCCGCCCCCTTTTTACCCTCTCCCAGCAAGCACAGCAGGTTCCCCGCCCCGCTGTACAGATGCTGCGAGAGGTCACAAAGGGTACGGCATTGCAGTGATGGTTCAACCCCGGCCCAAAGTGACAGCGCCACCTACTGGGCCGCAGGGAACTGGACATCACTGATCTCTCCACCCGAATTAAAACATACTGAAAAGTAAACACCCGCTACATATCATTTAGTATCATATAATATAGAATATTATTATATAGTATAATAGATTTTAATAAAATATAGTATTGTAGCACACGGCCCCTTTTCTCCCGTCCTTGGCTCACTCACAGGGAAAAAAGGCAACACCATGCTACCGTGCCCGTACCCTCTGGTATAAAGAGGTTAAGCAGTAAGCACACTTTTAAACTTTCGGGTCCTGCAAGGAATTGTTCCCTTCTTCTGGTTCTCCCCTCTAGATTATAGAGGCAAGTAGCTTGAACAATGACTCCGTCCCCTTGAAGGACAAGGCCAGGAGATCCCTCCTTTTAGTCAGCAAACACTCCGCTAAGGCAGTCCGCGAAGCTAGAAATCCTTCCTTCTGACAGGTCACCAGGCCTTTCCCGAGTTAGCAATCTTTATCACTACACTCTTGTTATGGGATCGATCCTCCCCCGGTTCCCCTTCAGTCAGAGCGGTCACCCCTCCAAGGTTCCCTGGGTTTCCTCAGCTTCTTCTGTGGACTCAGTTAAAGGTACTGAGCCTATCCGGAACTCAGTAGCCCCGGGCTAAAGGTGCCCTAAACCCCACAGTCTGTGCGCATATCCCCCAGCGAGGGGATACGCTCCCTCCAGGGTACAGGTCCCCGGTCGCTCCCTCGGGTACAGGTCCTCGATCACTCTCTCGGGTACAGGTCCCCGATCACTCTCCCGGGTACAGGTCCCCGATCACTCTCTCGGGTACAGGTCCCCGATCACTCTCTCGGGTACAGGTCCCCGGTCGCTCCCTCGGGTACAGGTCCTCGATCACTCTCTCGGGTACAGGTCCCCGATCACTCTCCCGGGTACAGGTCCCCGATCACTCTCTCGGGTACAGGTCCCCGATCACTCTCTCGGGTACAGGTCCCCGATCACTCTCTCGGGTACAGGTCCCCGGTCGCTCCCTCGGGTACAGGTCCTCGATCACTCTCTCGGGTACAGGTCCCCGATCACTCTCCCGGGTACAGGTCCCCGATCACTCTCCCGGGTACAGGTCCTCGATCACTCTCTCGGGTACAGGTCCCCGATCACTCTCTCGGGTACAGGTCCCCGATCACTCTCCCCGGTCGATAAAGTCTGCCCCTTTTGTACCCTCTGACGGCATGCACCGCGGGTAGACCACGCCCACTGCACGGCCGCCGAGAGAGGACACACAATAGTCACCCCATCACCTGTGGTTCAACCCTGGGTATAGATGACAGCACCACCCATACCTCCAAAGGGAACTGCATGCCAGGTGAAAACAGCAACAGGGCAGAGTCCATAATAATAGAAGATCCGAGCAAACTACCACTCGAATCACCCCTAAATTTAGTATAGAAACTCCCTAATTTTGGGATCCCCGCTACAGTATGTTATAATATAATACAATCTGGTATAATAATATAAAGAATAAGAAAAATATATTATAGTATAATACAATAAAATATTGTAATGGTCGTTTAACCACAAAGGGGTTAATATGGATTCTACTACTGTTCCGAATTGTAAAGTTTAGATAACATTGCATGCAAGTTTTGAAAGCAAGAGACTGACACATCCGTTCAGGTCCGTTACTTCCGTATCTAATGATTTACTCCAGGCAGTACTAAGCTTTTTACACACAGCATGATACGTCACTATTATGTTAATTGTGACACTAATAAACACATCTCATTGGCTACAATACAAAAAAGAGTACAGAAACGTGATGATTAAGCTGGGCTGTCCTCCGATTCTATCTTCATATCCGCATTCCAAAGATGTGTGGGAGAGGGGGGTATTCGCCATTTTCTATCTTCTCCAGTCTTTTCGATGGGAGGGGGTGTTATTAGAGGCCATATGTAGTAAGGAAAAATTACAGCAGTGGTGTACATGAAAAAGCAATATAGACTTTATGGTATAGTAAAGATGCATAGAGAATAGACATTTTCTAGTTTAACATTATGCTCATCACATTCCTTCACAATATAATATAGGATAATATACTATTTTCTAATATTCTATATTATATTATACTAAATTATATTATAAAAAAATTTAATAAAATATAATAGAGTATGTTATAATATAATACAATCTGTAATATATTACATTATAGTATATTCTATTATACTTTATTATATTATACCCATTTAGTATAATATAGAATATTATAATACACTATAATTGATATTAATGAAATATAATATACTGTAGTATGTTATAATATAATATAGTATCATAAAATATAATATATAACATAGGATAGTATAGTATAGCTATAACACTATAGTATAATAAAATATACTGTATATACATACTATCTCCAAGTACGGAAAGGTTTCTTCACAGTAAGAGCTGTGAAAATGTGGAATAGACTCCCTGCAGAGGTGGATCGCCTTATATATTTGTATTTTTTACTGTATTCTTTTAGTTCACAATAATACACTTTGACTTTTTATAAGTTTCTTTATTATTCTGCTTTTTAATAAAAACAAACAGCTTAATTTTCCCACCAACCTCAAACCTAATTTCTCCCTGAACCAATTATCAAACTGATTTACTGTGCTCACAATCCCTCAAGGTAACACATATCAAGAAACGATCGGACGATCGGACATTCCGACAACAAAACTGTGGATTTTTTTCCCCATGAATTGTTGGCTCAAACTCGTCTTGGATACACGCGGTCACACAAATGTTGTCGGAAATTGCGAACGTCAAGAACGCTGTGACTTACAACGCGTACGACGAGCCGAGATCAATGAAGTTCAACAGCCAGTGCGGCTCTTCTGCTCATGCGTGGAATTCTGTGCGTCGGAATTGTGTACGCACGCTCGGAATTTCCGACAACAAGGGTTGTTGTTGGAAAAGTTGAGCACCAGCTCTCAAATTTTTGTTGTCGGAGATGCCGACAGCAAATGTCCGATGGAGCCTACACACGGTCAGAATTTCCGACAACAAGCTCACATCAAACATTTGTTGTCGGAAATTCCGAACGTGTGTAGGTGGCATTACTGTTTTATAACTTCAATGTCACGCGCTGTTGGAATCAATCGCATTTCTTAAAAATATATGAAAAAGTAACAGCTGACTAAGGCCATCAGTGTGGAGATCCCAGCAGTCCACTAGGGGGCACACAACCCCTTCTGGCGTATGCAGAGTTGTCTGACCGCCATTCTGGTCCTGTGTTGCCCTGAGATGTCCATTGGATACGGCTGTACTCAGATAGTAGGGTCAGGGAAGGGGGTAAAGGTCTATCTCAGCATTTTTTTTAAGCCAGCAGGTGTACTGTGTGTATGTAGAGTACTTAAGTGTGTATCTGATGATATACTGTATATATAAAAAGGCAGTGCAGCGCAAACATAAAAAACACACATATGATTAAAGACTACAAAGGATAGAGATAGTCCAAGAGTCTTTCTTTGAGGAGCAATAAACTAAAAAACACCAATATGTGTTCAGTAGGTGACTTCTAGATTCTTTATAGTGACTTGTGTGACGACCTCCACCACTAGTAATGGTTAGTAGCTCACCTCAGCGAGTGGACCCCTCAGCTAGTCAGTCAGGTCACTTAAGCAGTTCCCCCTCCGGGAGAAAAACAGACATCCAGGCTATACTGAATCCACATCAGGTAGACAAGGTGTAATTAGAGCGCTGATCAGTCTCACAGCCAGTAATCCAGACAATCAGATCCAGGAGGCCAGATATAGAATGAAAAGCAAAGAAATCTAGTGCTCTCTGTGTAAAAGGATTTAATGATCATAAAAACAAGAAATAAACTTACAAAATTAGCACTGTGCCTCAGTGAGGAGGATGTGCTGCATGTCAAAGTGTATCCAACGGATGTCAGCATGGGGCGGGACTTCATCAGCGGTAACGTCATCACATTACCGCTGATGAAGTCCCGCCCCCTGGACGTAACACGTGCGGAACGACGTGATTCTGCGTGACGTCACCCGCGTCCCATGCTGACATCCGTTGGATACACTTTGACATGCAGCACATCCTCCTCACTGAGGCACAGTGCTATCTTTGTAAGTTTATTTCTTGTTTTTATGATCATTAAATCCTTTTACACGGAGAGCACTAGATTTCTTTGCTTTTCATTCTATATCTGGCCTCCTGGATCTGATTGTCTGGATTACTGGCTGTGAGACTGATCAGCGCTCTAATTACACCTTGTCTACCTGATGTGGATTCAGTATAGCCTGGATGTCTGTTTATCTCCCGGAGGGGGAACTGCTTAAGTGACCTGACTGACTAGCTGAGGGGTCCACTCGCTGAGGTGAGCTACTAACCATTACTAGTGGTGGAGGTCGTCACACAAGTCACTATAAAGAATCTAGAAGTCACCTACTGAACACATATTGGTGTTTTTTAGTTTATTGCTCCTCAAAGAAAGACTCTTGGACTATCTCTATCCTTTGTAGTCTTTAATCATATGTGTGTTTTTTATGTTTGCGCTGCACTGCCTTTTTATATTTTCTGATGGGGATTTGATATTTTGAACCTCAGTGTTTCAGCTGCTGTATGTTTAGGGTAATTTGCGCTGGTTGATTTTACTTTTTATGATATACTGTATATGTATTTCTCCTAACAGGACAGCCAATACCTCAGATCGTGGGATCACAAGGAGAAGCTTGGACATTCTGGATTTTTGTTGAATTGATAACCTTTGGGGAAATACCACGTACCAAATTACCCACAAGGGAAAAGTTTTGCAATTTAAAAGAAATCATCAGTGGATTTGAAGATTATCATGCCGCCACTGACAGGGGAAATAAGTGTTGTGGCATCAAGAAATAGTCTTATTAAAATAATAGACACATTTGACAGACCGCCTAAAGCTGGTGCTAAAGCCCTATACGCTGGATTAGGAGCATACAGAACGGGATTTATAAATAAACCTATGAAGAGGCTCCCAAAGGGCAAAGCTTATGCTGAGGCCGGAGTTGGCAGAGCGGGGGCGGAGTTCAGTATTTTTGAGGCTGAAGCTAAAGGGCCAAACGCCTCCATTGGAGCTGAAGCCAATGCACTGGGAGTAAGCATCATGGCCAGGGCAGAAGTTGCAAGCGCCTCTGCCAGTGCCGGCCCGCTTACAGCTAAGGTTGGCCTCAGTGTGGAGACTGGGGTGTCTTTAAAATGGACAGACGTTGAGGTAAAACTCTTCGGCACCGGGTTCACATTGGGGTCAACAACGAGTATTTCTCTATTTGGCAATGCGCTGACATTTTCTATCATATAGGCTCTTCTTTCACATGTCCTACATTTGTGTATGAAGCAGAACTCCACACAAAAAAATCACGATGTCACCAATGTCAGGATATCAATCATATAAGTGAATACATAGCAGGAGGTGATATGGTGTTTAACCACTTCTCTACTGGGCACTAAAACCCCCTTCTTACCCAGACCAATTTTCAGCTTTCGGTGCTCTCACACTTTGAATGACAATTACTCAGTCATGCAACACTGTATCCAAATAAAATTTGCGTCCTTTTTTTTCACACAAATAGAGCTTTCTTTTGGTGGTATTTAATCACTAGTGTTTTTTTTTATTTTTTGTGCTATAAATAAAAAAAGACTGTAAATTTTGAGAAAATTTGCCTTTTTCTTTGTTTCTGTCATAAAAGCTAGCAAATTAGTAATTTTTCTTCATAAATTTTGTCCAAAATTTATACTGCTACATATCTTTGGTAAAAATAACCCAAATTAGTAGACTATATAACTTTTATAAAGACCAAATAATATACACCTACTATGGTGCCAATCACACCTGAAGTACTAACGGCCTATCTAATTTCTTGAGATACTGCGTTTGGCCTGAGGTGGGGGGGGGGGGGGCGCCAGAGCCGAACGGCGCTGTTCAGAGTCGTTTGGAAATGCTCTGAAAAAACTCGGAAATACTGTGTTCCTGAGCCTTTCTGAGGTTTGCCAACGTCAGCCGAGCTGTCTTTGGGCCTTTCCAGCTGTTTCCGAGGCTCTCTGGCATCCCCCCCCACCTCTGGCCACATGCGGTATTGCATGCCAATGAAGTCAATGCGTAACGAATTCTTTTCATTTCCATTGACTTCTATGGGGAAACTCGCTTTGATGTGCTTTGGATTACGAGCATTCTCCTGGAATGGATTATGCTCGTAATCCGAGGTTCCACTGTATTAGTGTCACTGGTTCTCTCAAAAGTGTCAGATTTCTCTGCCGCATTGTCGCAGTCCCGCTATAAAAATCGCTGATCGCTGCCATTACTAATAAAAAAATGAATAAAAATTCCATAAAAATAACCCCTACTTTGTAGACGCTATAACTTTTGTGCAAACCAGTCAATATACACTTAATGGGATTTTTTTTTACCAAGAATATGTATCAGATTACATATTGGCCTAAATTGATGAAAACATTTTTTTCGGATGTTTTATAGCAGAAAGGAAAAAAAATATATATATATATTTTTTCAAAGTTGTCAGTCTTTTAATGGTTATAGGGCAAAAAATAAAAACCGCAGAGGTGATCAAATACCACCAAAAGAAATCTCTATTTGTGGGGAAAAAAGGACGTCAATTGTATTTGTGTACAAAGTCGGACGACCGCGCAATTGTCAGTTAACTACTTCAGCCCCGGACCATTTGGCTGGCCAAAGACCAGAGCACTTTTTGCCATTCGGCACTGCGTCGCTTTAACTGACAATTGCGCGGTCGTGCGTCGTGGCTCCCAAACAAAATTGACGTCCTTTTTTTTCCCACAAATAGAGCTTTTTTTTTGGTGGTATTTGATCACCTATGCGGTTTTTATTTTTTGCGCTATGAACAAAAATAGAGCGACGATTTTGAAAAAAAATTAATATTTTTTACTTTTTGCTATAATAAATATCCCCCAAAAATATTTTAAAAAATCGAATTTTTTCCTCAGTTTAGGCCGATACGTATTCTTCTACATATTTTTGGTAAAAAAAAATCGCAATAAGCATTTTTTTGATTGGTTTGCGCAAAAGTTATAGCGTCTACAAAATAGGTGATAGTTTTATGGCATTTTTATCAATAATAAAAAAATTTTTACTAACCCAGCCGTGCCATTCTGCCAACGTAAATGTACAGGAGCCGGTCGTTAACTGGTTAAAGCGACGCAGAGCCGTATCGCAAAAAATGTCCTGGTCATTAACCACTTAAGGACCAGGCCTATATTTTAGACTTCGTGTTTAGAAGTTAAAATCTTTTTATTTTTTGCTAGAAAATGACTTGGAACCCACCAAACATTATATATGATTTTTTTCAGACACCCTAGAGAATAAAATGGTGGGCGTTGTTAGCCAAATAGTTTTTTTTTTATATTGTGGAAGATAATGTTACGCCGAGTAAAATGATACCCAACATGTCACGCTTCAAAATTGCGCCCGCTCGTGGAATGGCGTCAAACTTTTACTCTTAAAATTCTCCACAGGCGACGTTTAAAAAAATGCTACAGGTTACCAGTTTTGAGTTACAGAGGAGGTCTAGGGCTAGAATTATTAAATTTGAGATCTGGGGGGTCAGAAGGACCTCAGATCTCACACTAAAGTGCAAAAAAAAAAAAAAATACAAATAAATAAACAAAATATCATTTTTTTTTTCACAGAATTCCCCCCCCCCCCCCCCCTTTAAGAGCATTGGGCGGCATTGACGTTTGACGTCGCTTCCGTCATCCAATGTTATGGAGCCGAGCGAGGGGCCATCTTCTCCTCGCTCCGCATTCAGGCAGTGAGGGGAGAGGAACCGGTCGTCTCCGCCCACTACTGGCAGCTTCGGTAGTGGGGGGGGGGGGGGCAGCACTATTATAAAACATAAGTGTTCTCCAATTGGGAGAGAGGAAGGGGGAGGAGCCAAGAGGAAAAACGTTGATTTGCTGGGTGAAGGTCTGCTTTAAGTATTTGTCCGGAGTTCTGCTTTATTCTGCAGGAATCCAACATCCGGGGATCATGACACTTCTGTATTACTGGGGGGTGAATTGTCGCTCTATTGCTGTTTTCATTTACTGCTTACTGCTCATTAAAGATACAAATTGCTTACAAATCGCATTCTATCGCTGGTCTGATACAAAGTTATCAATGTAACCAATATAACCAATAAAAATGATGTGATGATGTGTGCTCCGTACCTTGTGTGATGTCATTTCCTATCTATGGGCGGGGCATCTGTCAGATTAGATTGTAGCAGATCTCATCCACCAATATCCAGGATTGTGATCCAGGAAAGGGATCCCCGGGACGCTCCCAGGAAGTCTCATGCACAATGTCAGCACTATGAAGCTCCTAACATTACATAGTTAGTCTGGTTGGAAAAAAGACACAAGTCCATCCAGGGGCGTACCTAGAGTATGAGTATTTGGCACCCCGGACAGATCCTATATCTGGCACCCCCCCCTTCACTGATCATGCCTGTATGCACTCAGCCCCCCCTCACACCTCTACGCACTCAGCCCCCCTCACACCTCTACGCACTCAGCGCCCCCTCACACCTCTACGCACTCAGCGCCCCCCTCACACCTCTACGCACTCAGCCCCCCCTCACACCTCTACGCACTCAGCCCCCCCTCACACCTCTACGCACTCAGCACCCCCCTCACACCTCTACGCACTCAGCCCCCCCTCACACCTCTACGCACTCAGCCTCCCCTCACACCTCTACGCACTCAGCCCCCCCTCACACCTCTACACACTCAGCTCCCCCCTCACACCTCTACACACTCAGCCCCCCCTCACACCTCTATGCACCCAGCCCCCCCTCACACCTCTACGCACTCAGCCCCCCTCACACCTCTACGCACTCAGCCCCCCTCACACCTCTACGCACTCAGCCCCCCCTCACACCTCTACGCACTTAGCCCCCCCCTCACACACATGATCGTGTGTACGCGGCATAAGAAAAAAAGAACATCAATTTTGTTTGGGTACAGAGTCGCACGACCGCGGAATTGTCAGTTAAAGTAACGCAGTGCTGTATCGTAAAAAAATGGCCTGGTCATGAAGGGGATTACAACCTTCCGGAGCTGAAGTGGTTAATGACGTATTATTGGGTACTGTACAGAGCTGCATTCATTTGTGTCTATTACATCTTCCCGGAGTTCAGCTTTCACACACCGATAAGCATAGGCATGCTCGCAGGGTGTGCCGGATGTGCCTGGGCACACCCTAATCATCCCGTGTGGTGCAGATTCCCCCTGCTGCCCCCACAGAGCGTCTGGCTTCCGTCCTCTCCTCTCCTCTCCTGCTGCAGGCTCAAAGGGGGATGTTTCAGACTGCAGAGCAGGAGAAGGGTGCAGGTAAATATGTCATTTACCGGCCCCTTCCTTTTCCGAATGAACACAGTGATTGATTGGTGCCAATCACTCACTGTGTTCATTCGTAACTGAAGCCTAGTAAACTGTGTGCTTCGGTTTGTGAATGAACATGAAGCCGTTCAGCACAGAGCACTTCCCAGCTGAGGCTCCATGTATGTTTGAGTCTCGGGGGTCACCCCTATACCGATAATTATTTCACATGTAAGGACAAAGCTAAATGTCTGCAGCGTCCAGTTATAGATCATTACCCAATCTCAGCAGCAGATGGCGCCCAATAACTGCTAATGAAAGTGAATCTAATCCCAGCAACAGAAAATGTCATCTTCACCTGTCCCTGTATGTAATGGCTGCATTAGTTGTCTTTTTTCGGGCTAAGAATATATATGCAGTAATTATATATATATATATATATATATATATATATATATACAAAACTTCAGGTTGGTTACTTCCCTTTCTTTTTGGAAAAGAGTGGAGAGCCGTCAGGGTGGACTCCCAAATTCCACCATCAATAATAAACGAATATAAGAGGGACGCTGACTCCAGTTGTATTTCAACAAGTTCTTCTTTATTGGTCAATCATGTGCAGACAAGGCATAAGATGAATGGCAGCCACTGTACAGTTCCGAGCATCCCTGCTCTTCGTCAGGCTATCAGGCTAAATGTGAAAATACAATCCAAAGAGAATTTCAATTTATCCCCACCCTGCGGGCGTCAACCCACAGGTGTGTCCCATCTCTCCAGACCAAGCAAACAATCCAATAGAAGTTCTAAAAACCTCATTAACCCCATATGAGCAACCGAATAAAGAAGTTGTATACATGAATTTCTTTTCCTGCATTTAAACCAACAATCTATGTTACAATGCAACATTGATAATGAAAAATAAAAAATACAGAATAGAAAATGAATAACTTCCAGAATAATTCTTATTTAGCCCGTGCAACAAATGCACAAAATAATATATAGTGTGAATCTATTACTTCAAAAAATAAATCAACAACCCATCACTGAACCATCTCTTAATCATAACAAAGAAAACCTCCAATCTCCTTGTAACAGAAGTGAAATATTCCTTAAACAAAGGGATGATTTCCTTGATTTCTTTTCCGATCCAAACCAGATTAGATTAAATCATCATCTGTAAAAAAGATATATATACATCTGAATATGTATACATAAATGGAAGAGAATCTAAAATCCAAGATCATCAACATCATGTTACAAAAATAAATATAGGTCATAGTCCCTGTTCATCCCATTCGGATGCAGAGACTGTTGCCTATTAATCCACCAGACCTCCCTTTGTTTTAATCGTAATATCCGATCACCCCCCCCCCCCCCCCCCCCCGTTTATCTCGTGGGATTTCTTCCAAGATCATAAATCTTAGATCAGAGTCTCGGTGTCCCCTCTCCAAAAAGTGTTTGGAGACAGGCAACCCAGGTTGTTTATGCCTTATGGTGCTTCGATGTTGTGCAATTCTGTCCTTAATTTTCTGAGTGGTCTCCCCAACATAGATCATATTGCATGGACAAATCAGAATGTATATAACATATGAAGACTGACAAGTGAGGAAATTATTTATCATAATTCTATCCCTATTAATCGGATTAATAAAATGATTACCCTTAGCCATAAGACTACATTGAATACAATTTAAACACGGATAACATCCTTTCCTTTTCTTTCCCAAGAAAGTGGTCCTTGCTTCCTGTTCTCTGGATTTGTATTCAGATTTTACTAAGGAATCACGCAAAGTTTTATTCCTTCTATAGGCTTTAATGGGAGTCTGCTGGAAGACCTCAATCTGCGGGTATGCACGCCTCAAAAGGGGCCAGTGTTTATTGATTATTTTAGATATATGATTACTGTAACTGTGAAACTGCATGGAGAAGGGTAATCGTGCCAATGGTGTTTTATTACGAAATATCTTTTTCTTCTCATTAAGTTGTATTTTATTTAATTCCTGAAGAATTATTTTTTTGGGATACCCCCGTTCATAAAGTTTAGAGCACATCTCCTCAATCCTTGTCTCCTTAACATTCTCTTTACTAACTATGCGTTTTACTCGTAACAGCTGACTTTTAATAATGGATCTAAATACATGAGGGGGATGAAAACTATCAAACAATAGTAGTTGATTCCTATCAGTTGGTTTAGTATACAAGTCTGATTCTAAACAACCCTGTTCAATCAAGATATATCCTAGTATCCAAAAAGGGAACTGATATACCCCCAATATTAATTAGAAATTTTATGTCAGGATCAAAATTGCTCAACAAAGTATCAAACATATTTAATGATTGCATGTCACCTCGCCAGATCGCAAACACGTCATCGATGAAGCGCCACCATGTAACGCAATGTTTCTCAAATAAATCATTGGAAAAAATGTGTTTACGTTCAAATTCATCCATGAATGTGCATGCATATGGCGGTGCGACATTAGAACCCATCGCAACTCCCATTAATTGTATGTAGAAATGATCTTTGAATAGAAAATAATTGTTACACAACAACAACTGAAATAATTTCTCAAAGAGTGAGATCTGTGATTCCGAATACTGATGACTGTTCCTAATTAGATTAATAGCGGCATGAATGCCCGCTTGGTGGGGAATGGATGTATATAAACTCATAACATCCCATGTAACTAAAATTTCATCCCCTTTACATATGCAATGTTTTTTAATTTTTTGCAAAAAGTCATCAGTATCCCTAACGTACGATCTCGTCTCCTTAACAAGGGGGGATAAAAAAAATTCCAAAAATTGAGCAATGGGAACAAAAATTGAGTCCCGTCCCGATACTATCGGACGACCTGGTGGAGAACAACTGTCTTTATGAATTTTAGGCAAAATCTATAAAACCGGGATACGTGTGTGGGCAGGTAAAAGAAATTCAAAAAGGTCATGGGTGATCACCCCATCTTTTAGTGCTGGCTTCAAGATATTTTCCAACTGTTTTCTTATTTGCCAGGTGGGATCCAAGGATACTTTTTTGTACACAGATGTATCTCCCAACTGGCGAAGGATCTCCTCCTCATATAGTTGGGGATCCATCACCACCACTTTGCCCCCTTTATCTGCTGGTTTGAATATCACATCATTCCTACGGCTAAGATTTTTAAGAGCAATCCTCTCTTTATGAGATAGATTATTGGGGATATGATCCCTGTAATCTATTTGAGATACCAGTTGTTTAATTTCCTGGGTCACCGTCTGTACGAATGTTTCAACCGGGGCATATGTGGTGGGTGGCACCGATTTGGTTTTAACCCACAGACCTAAAGATTTGCAATTAAGTGCACCATTGGTGGAATCCTCCTCAATAAACGGTTTGTGTGTAAAATGAACCCTCCATCTAATGTTGCGGAATAATCGATACAAGTCCTGATCAAGTTTAAATACATTCAAATGGCTCTTAGGGCAAAAAGATAAACCTCGGTTAATCAGTCTTACCTCCTCCGGGGATAGAACATGCCGGAAGAAGTTGTGAATTAAGTCTGGCGAGCTCGACCCCGATACCCCCGAGAAGGGCGATATCGGTCCGATCCGGGCGTCTCGTCCCTGTTGGTCCAGGATCGCGTCTCCATCCGCGAGTGTCCTCCTCTCCGGCCTTGTGTTAAAAAAGTGGATGAAGAATCCGTGTCAGTGTTAGCAGAGGAATTGTCGGATCCATCTCTACGGGTTCCACCATAGTCGGGACGACCACGTCTGTTGTACTGGCACGGCCAACGATATACTTGATTCCTCTCGTAATCTTCAACATCTCGATCAAATTTGTTGCGCTTTCTTATCTCAAGATCAGCTCGATGTTTATTCACAATCCCCTCGACTGATTCTTTTAGTTTGACGAATTCTTCCGAAGAAACTGAGGTTTTTAAATCATGCTCCACTTTAGAAAGTTGCTCCGATACGATGGCCAGTTCTTTATGAATATATGAGATGGTTAGTGTCATTAGATCAAAGGAACATTTGTTGAGAATCTGCATAAAAGTAGCCTTGTATTCCTCATTATCACTGAATAGTGTGGGGGTCAATCTTACCCGAAGGCCTCGAGGGATTCTCTGTACCCGATGGTATTCGGCAAGAGTAAGTCCATGTAATTCCAATGATGTATGTTTCTTATGCAATTTTTCCCATGTTCTGGTACTATGCGTCGGTGAATTCCCAATTAGAAAATTTCTCGATCCAGAGATTTGGGACATGATGTGCGTGGCTTCCTCCTGAGTAAACGAGAAAGTAGATCCACTGGCTTCCATTTCAATGGAAGTAACTTACTCACAAGGAGCTGATATACAAAACTTCGGGTTGGTTACTTCCCTTTCTTTTTGGAAAAGAGTGGAGAGCCGTCAGGGTGGACTCCCAAATTCCACCATCAATAATAAACGAATATAAGAGGGACGCTGACTCCAGTTGTATTTCAACAAGTTCTTCTTTATTGGTCAATCATGTGCAGACAAGGCATAAGATGAATGGCAGCCACTGTACAGTTCCGAGCATCCCTGCTCTTCGTCAGGCTATCAGGCTAAATGTGAAAATACAATCCAAAGAGAATTTCAATTTATCCCCACCCTGATCTTTGAATAGATTTACACTATATATTATTTTGTGCATTTGTTGCACGGGCTAAATAAGAATTATTCTGGAAGTTATTCATTTTCTATTCTGTATTTTTTAGTTTTCATTATCAATGTTGCATTGTAACATAGATTGTTGGTTTAAATGCAGGAAAAGAAATTCATGTATACAACTTCTTTATTCGGTTGCTCATATGGGGTTAATGAGGTTTTTAGAACTTCTATTGGATTGTTTGCTTGGTCTGGAGAGATGGGACACACCTGTGGGTTGACGCCCGCAGGGTGGGGATAAATTGAAATTCTCTTTGGATTGTATTTTCACATTTAGCCTGATAGCCTGACGAAGAGCAGGGATGCTCGGAACTGTACAGTGGCTGCCATTCATCTTATGCCTTGTCTGCACATGATTGACCAATAAAGAAGAACTTGTTGAAATACAACTGGAGTCAGCGTCCCTCTTATATTTGTTTTATATATATATATATATATATATATATATATATATATATATATATATATTGTGACAGCAGGAAGGTAAAGTCACCTGGTTGCATCCAGGGGGGTAGATATATTTCTCCCAGATTCAGGCTTTATGCCAACTTATACAACTAGGGAGGGAGTTGATGAAGCCCAGCTGAGGCTAGTGGGCTCATGGATGATTCATACCTCTAGGGAGAGTGCTGGGCGTCGTGCAGGCAGGGAGTTGATGAGACCAGCTGAAGCTTGTCAGCTCGTTTAAGGCCTCTATAAAAACTCCCAGCTTCATTAGGTGTTTGCTCATGCCTGGAACCAGACCTGTGTGGACTGTCTAGGGAGAGTGAACCCCTGTGCGGTGAGACAAAGCCTGTGTGGCTATTTGTTGGGACATTTACTAAACCAGGGACTTAGGGACTAGGACAGCACCAGGCTGATCCCAGTTGTTAGTTAGGAAACCTGCATGTTTAGTCAGAGGTCAAGCTGACCAGGGTTTATTTTGTTTATGTTTCTTTTTGCTTTGCTGTGTTTTTTTGTCACTGTAAATAGAGAAATAAACCGCACCTTTTTGATCTTGAAAACCACAACCTCCGTCTGCTGGGCCTGTTTTTGTGTGGGGAGCCCATCCAGGGGATCACACACACCCGCTGCCGAGCTAACCCCCCCACAGTTGGTGGAGAACCAGTGGCACTTTTTTTTTAAGCCAGCATGGAGGAGATACTGAAGCAGCTGGCTCTAGCAAATGCCAATCAACAGCAGACAAATGCAGGTTTGCAAAAGAGCCTTGCAGCTCAACAACAGAGCTTCGCAGCCCAGCAGCAAGCTCATCAACAGAGCCTTGCAGCCCAGCAGCAAGCTCACCAACAGAGTCTGGAAGCTCAGCAACAAGCCCAGCAGCAATCTGAGGCCCGCTTCATAGACCTGTTACAGAAGAGCAGAGACTACAACAAATGGAAGCAGTAATGCAGCAACGTCCGCAGACCAGTGAGGAAAGCCGTCCCACTAATACCGCGTCCTTTGGGGTGAGTCGTTTATTGACAAAAATGACTGGAGAGGATCATCCAGAGGTATTTTTGACCACATTTGAAAGGACTGCTGAAAGAGAAAAGTGGCCTGAGGAGCAGTGGGCTGGACTGGTGGCTCCTCTGTTAACTGGTGAATCGCAGAAGGCTTACTATGACCTAGAGCCTGACCAAGCAAAAGACTATGTGATGCTAAAAGCTGAAATATTGGCAAGGCTGGGTGTCACCCTGGCTGTCCGGGCTCAGCGTGTGCATAACTGGACTTTCCAGCTTGGAAAACCCCCCAGGTCTCAAATGTATGATCTCATTCACCTGAGCAGGAAGTGGCTACAGCCAGAGACTTTGTCCGCACCAGAGATTGTGGAACGTGTTGTAATGGATCGGTTTTTGAGAGCTCTTCCTACTGCCATCCAAAAGTGGGTAAGCCATGGAGACCCAGAGACGGCCGGTGGTCTTGTGGATCGTGTAGAGAAATACTTGGCTACAGAGAACCTGACGGCCTCTTCCAGAGACTCTCGGACTTTCCACCCTAAGACCAGACCATCCCCAGGGGCGGATAAGAGGATTCCAAGGGGTGAGGGTGGAGAGAGTGAGAGGGTGGGAGCTCTACCCAAAGTTTGGCGAGAACAGCCTGGGAAGTCAGGGGCTCAAGAGGCAGCCAAATGGATTGTTTGCTACCGCTGCCGGCAAGCGGGACATATTGCAGCAAATTGCCCGGTTGTGGAGGAACCCATGCAATGTGACTTTCTGACGGACAGACGTCAGTCGCTGTGTGCGACAGTCGCATGCACTGCCATTCGGGGAACTGAGAAACATTTATGCAAAATGTGTATTAATGGTAGAAATGTTGTGGTATTACTGGATTCAGGTAGCCTTGTGACCCTGATAAAGGCTGAATTAGTTAAAACAGAGGTCTCTGGGAATAGCAAGGTAGCTGTGATTTGTGTGCATGGGGACACCCGAGAGTATCCAGTGACTACAGTGTGTTTCAAGACCCCCAAAGGTACCCTCTCTCATCCAGTGGGGTTAGTATCTCAATTACCGCATGATGCCATTGTGGGAAGGGATTTTCCGAAGTTCTGGGAACTGTGGGATGATCCTGAGCCCCCCACTGGTGCCCCTATGTACCAGGAAGGTGATAGCCAGAACTCCTCTGAGAGTGGTGAGGACTCTCCAGAATTTCCCTTGTCAGTATTGGCAGGCGAGACTCAAGAAACTGGAGAGGAGCCCACCTCCTCAGACGAAAACCTACCGTCTGTGGAGTTTTCTGATCTTGAGGTTCACAGGGAAAATTTTGCCACAGAACAGTTAAAAGACCCCGCCCTAATAAAGGCACGGGAAAACGTAGTGGAAATAGATGGCGAGTTAGTGAACCCAGATAATACCTGCACTTACCCATACTTCAGTGTAGAGAAGGACCTACTGTATCGGGTGGCAAAAAGGGCAGAAGAAACCGTGGAGCAGCTTGTGGTGCCCAAACCTTACAGGAAGTTGGTGTTGGAGTTGGCCCATGGGCACATTCTTGGAGGTCATCTGGGGACAGAGAAAACCCGAGAGAGGGTATTACAGAGATTCTATTGGCCTGGGGTGATGAAGGACATAGAAAACTATTGTTCCTCCTGCCCTGTGTGTCAGAGGTCGGCCCCGATGCCACATTTCCGTAGCCCGCTGGTCCCTCTACCCATCATTGAGGTCCCGTTTGAGAGGGTCGCAATGGATTTGGTAGGTCCTATAATCAAGTCCGCTAGGGGGCACCAGTACATATTAGTTATAATGGACTATGCCACCCGTTATCCAGAAGCGATCCCTCTCCGAAATACCTCGGCCAAAACCATAGCCAAAGAGCTATCTCTTGTTTTTAGCCGGGTGGGTATTTGTAAAGAACTGCTTACGGACCAAGGTACACCCTTTATGTCCCGGGTTATGAAAGAGCTGTGTAAATTGTTCAAAGTGACGCAAATGCGCACGTCTGTGTATCACCCCCAAACCGATGGGCTGGTTGAAAGATTCAACAAAACCCTAAAACAAATGTTGAAGAAAGTGGTGGATAGAGATGGAAAGGATTGGGACTGTCTACTTCCTTATTTGATGTTTGCTATTAGGGAGGTGCCCCAATCCTCTACGGGATTCTCCCCCTTTGAGTTACTGTATGGGAGACACCCAAGAGGACTGTTGGATATTGCCAAGGAAACTTGGGAAAGTGAGAGTTCTCCCCACAGGAGTGTGATTGAGCATGTCGCCCTGATGCAAGATCGAATTGCACAGGTAATGCCCATCGTGAAGGAACATTTGGCCCAAGCGCAGTTGGCACAGCAGAGAGTGTACAACCGTGGAGCCAAGACCCGTACCTTTTCCCCGGGGGATAGGATATTGGTACTTGTCCCTACGGTTGAAAGCAAATTCCTTGCCAAATGGCAAGGCCCCTACGAGATAATGGAAAAAGTGAGCGAAGTGAATTACAAGGTCAGACAACCAGGAAGGCGAAAGCCCGAACAGATCTATCACGTTAATCTGTTGAAAGCCTGGAGGGATAGAGAGTCCCTAGTCGCAGAAACTTGGTCACCAGCTCAAACTGGTTGCGTGATTCCGGAGGTTGGAATAGCAGCCACCTTGTCACAACCCCAACAACAGGAGGTGAAGGAGTTTGTGCTTCGCAACAAGGAGGTGTTCTCTGAGCTGCCGGGACAAACATCTGGGGTAGAGCATGATATTATTACCCCGCCCGGTGAAAGGGTGAAGTTAAAACCCTATCGGATCCCAGAGGCCCGACGGGAGGCAATACGGGAGGAAGTACAGAAAATGCTGAACTTAGGGGTGATAGAGGAGTCCCAAAGTGATTGGTCTAGTCCCATTGTGTTGGTGCCTAAACCGGATGGGAGCTGGCGATTTTGTAACGATTTTCGTCAGTTGAACAAAGTTACAAAATTTGACACCTACCCCATGCCACGTATAGATGAGTTGATCGACCGGCTGGGAACAGCCCGATACATGACGACTCTTGACCTCACAAAAGGGTATTGGCAAATTCCCCTGGCCAAGTCGGCCAAAGAGAAAACCGCATTTGTAACCCCAGACGGGGCGTTCCAATATAAGAGAATGCCGTTCGGGTTACAGAATGCGCCGGCCACATTCCAGCGGAAAATGGACCAGATACTGAGGCCCCATCGGAAGTATGCTGCGGCTTACCTGGATGACGTAATTGTCCATAGCACAGATTGGGCCTCACATCTGCCAAAAGTGCAAGCAGTCCTAGACTCTATCCGGGAAGCGGGGTTTACGGCTAACCCCAAGAAGTGTACCATTGGGCAGGAGGAGGCCAAATATCTTGGGTACACCATTGGCAGGGGAGTAATAAAACCCCAACTCAACAAAGTCGAGGCCATCCAGAGTTGGCCACGTCCCAACAGCAAGAAGCAGGTACGGGCCTTTCTGGGAATCGCGGGTTATTATCGGCGCTTCATTCCCCACTTTGCTTCTAAGGCTGTGCCCCTAACCAACCTGACGAAAGGGAAAGGGTCGGTCATGATTAAATGGACCCCCGAGGTTGAGGCAGCATTCCAATTCTTGAAACAAGCCTTATGTAGCCAGCCAGTGTTGTACTCACCCGACTTCTCTAAAGACTTTGTCGTACAAAGTGATGCGTCAGATGTGGGGTTAGGAGCAGTATTGTCCCAGGTCTGGAACGGGGAAGAGCACCCAGTCATTTACCTCAGCAGGAAGTTGAAGTCCCATGAGGTAAATTACGCCACGGTTGAAAAGGAGTGTTTAGCGGTGAAGTGGGCTCTAGATTCCCTTCGGTACTATCTGCTAGGTAGGCACTTTGACATGGTTACGGATCACGCTCCGTTAAAGTGGATGGCTCAAAACAAGGAGACAAATAGAAGAGTGAATAGGTGGTTCCTGGCCCTACAGGAATTCAACTTCACAGTAAAGCATCGCCCTGGCGTTCAAATGGGGAATGTGGATGCTTTGTCTCGAGTACATGAATGCCTGATTGCTGGTGTTCCAACCCCAAGGTTAAAACAAGAGGGGGGGGTATGTGACAGCAGGAAGGTAAAGTCACCTGGTTGCATCCAGGGGGGTAGATATATTTCTCCCAGATTCAGGCTTTATGCCAACTTATACAACTAGGGAGGGAGTTGATGAAGCCCAGCTGAGGCTAGTGGGCTCATGGATGATTCATACCTCTAGGGAGAGTGCTGGGCGTCGTGCAGGCAGGGAGTTGATGAGACCAGCTGAAGCTTGTCAGCTCGTTTAAGGCCTCTATAAAAACTCCCAGCTTCATTAGGTGTTTGCTCATGCCTGGAACCAGACCTGTGTGGACTGTCTAGGGAGAGTGAACCCCTGTGCGGTGAGACAAAGCCTGTGTGGCTATTTGTTGGGACATTTACTAAACCCGGGACTTAGGGACTAGGACAGCACCAGGCTGATCCCAGTTGTTAGTTAGGAAACCTGCATGTTTAGTCAGAGGTCAAGCTGACCAGGGTTTATTTTGTTTATGTTTCTTTTTGCTTTGCTGTGTTTTTTTGTCACTGTAAATAGAGAAATAAACCGCACCTTTTTGATCTTGAAAACCACAACCTCCGTCTGCTGGGCCTGTTTTTGTGTGGGGAGCCCATCCAGGGGATCACACACACCCGCTGCCGAGCTAACCCCCCCACAATATATATATATATATATATATATATATATATATACACACACTATATTACCAAAAGTATTGGGACACCTGCCTTTACACGCACATGAACTTTAATGGCATCCCAGTCTTAAGCCCCGTACACACGGTCGGACTTTTGCCCAACAAACTTCGTTTTAAGCAAGTTGGACCAACAATCCGACCGTGTGTACGCTCCATCGGACAACCTTTTTTCGTTTGGTTTTGGATTTCATCGGACAAAAGTTGGGTCTGCAAACGGACAAACTTTTGCCCAACAAAAGTCCGATGGAGCAAAGTCCGACCGTGTGTACAGAAAACCATCGGACTTTTGTCCGATGGACAAAACAACTAATGTTAAAATCAACCAACAATAGCAGAAGTTGACCAAAGGGTGGCGGTAAAGAGCAGAAAAGAGCAGAAAAACCATGCGATGTTGTAAGAAGTTTTAGGAAAGTTTGCAGAAAAGTCCTGTGGTGTGTATGCTATGGGTGTTCCCGGCCAACTCCGTTCTGACAAAAATCCACGGAAAAGTCAGATGGAAGTCCGATCGTGTGTACGAGGCTTTAGTCTGTAGGGTTCAATATTGAGTTGGCCCACCCTCTGCAGCTTCACCTCTTCTGGGAAGGCCGTCCACAAGGTTTAGGAGTGTGTCTATGGGAATGTTTGACCATTCTTCCAGAAGCGCATTTGTGAGGTCAGGCACTGATGTTGGACGAGAAGGCCTGGCTCACAGTCTCTGCTGTAATTCATCCCAAATGTGTTCTATCAAGGGCGGCCCGTCCTTTAAGGGCGCATGGGCGCTGCCCCCTCTGTCACTTCACCCCCCCCACTGTATGTAGTATGGATAGATTCATGTATTTCATGAATCTATCCATGGCCGCTGTAGCCACCCCCTATTCAGCGGCGGGGGTGTTTTTTTGAAGCACTTGATTAGAGTCATAGGCTCTAAATGGCTTAAAGAAAAAGGTGGACTCGGAGCGCAGAGCTTTGCGCTTGCAGTCCGCCCAGATGTGTTAGAAAAGCGAATGAATATTAATATTTGTTTTTCTAACACTGAACCGCCTCTCCGCCAATCAGGAAGTGCGGGTCTAATACCCATCACCTGATTGGCTGAAGGCACAGGCATTTCTATTGGATGCCTAGGAGAAGGGAAGAAGAGACGCACTGGAACCATGGAGGATGCAGGAGCCGTCGCCTGACCCGCTGCATGTCCCACACCTCACCGCCGTCACCCACTGCCTAATCCGACACCAAGATGGGGTGCCGATCAGACAGCGAGCGGGCGGGGGGGGGGGGGTCACGGAGGCTGCAATTGATTTTTTTTCAGTATTTTTCCAAATTTTCTACTCTGATACCCCTAACTAAAAATCTAGGGGAACCAATTGCCTTCAGAAGTCACCTAATTAGTAAATAGAGTCCACCTGTGTGTCATTTAATCTCAGTATAAATACAGCTGTTCTGTGAAGCCCTCGGAGGTTTGTTAGAGAACCTTGGTGAACAAACAGCATCATGAAGGCCAAGGAACACACCAGACAGGTCAGGGATAAAGTTGTGGAGAAGTATAAAGCAGGGTTAGGTTTTAAAAAAATCTCCCAATCTTTCAACATCTCACGGAGCTCTGTTCAATCCATCATCCGAAAATGGAAAGAGTATGTCACAACTGCAAACCTACCAAGACATGGCCGTCCACCTAAACTGACCGGGCCGGGCAAGGAGAGCATTCATCAGAGAAGCAGCCAAGAGGTCCATGGTAACTCTGGAGGAGCTGCAGAGATCCACAGCTCAGGGGGGAGAATCTGTCCACAGGACAACTATTAGTCGTGCTTCTCCACAAATCTGCCCTTTATGGAAGAGTGACAAGAAGAAAGACATTGGGGAAAGAAAGTCATAAGAAGTCCAGTTTGCAGTTTGTGAGAAGCCATGTGGGGGACACGGCAAACATGTGGGGGACACAGAAAACATGTGGGGGACACAGCAAACATGTGGGGGACACAGCAATCATGTGGGGGACACAGCAATCATGTGGGGGACACAGCAAACATGTGGGGGACACAGCAATCATGTGGGGGGACACGGCAATCATGTGGGGGACACGGCAAACATGTGGGGGACACAGCAAACATGTGGGGGACACAGCAATCATGTGGGGGACACAGCAAACATGTGGGGGACACAGCAAACATGTGGGGGACACAGCAATCATGTGGGGGACACAGCAATTATGTGGAAGAAGGTGCTCTGGTCACATGAGACCAAAATTCAACTTTTTGGCCTAAAAGAAAAACGCTATGTGTGGGGGGAAAACTAACACTGCACATCACTCTGAACACACCATCCCCACCGTGAAACATGGTGGTGGCAGCATCATGTGGTGGGGATGCTTTTCTTCAGCAGGGACAGGGAAGCTGGTCAGAGTTGATGGGAAGATGGATGGAGACAAATACAGGGCAGTCTTAGAAGAAAACCTGTTAAAGTCTGCAAAAGACTTGAGACTGGGGGGAGGTTCACCTTCCAGCAGGACAACGACCCGAAACATACAGCCAGAGCTACAATGGAATGGTTTAGATCAAAGCATATTCATGTGTTAGAATGGCCCAGTCACAGTCCAGACCTAAATCCCATGGAGAATCTGTGGCAAGACTTGAAAATTGCTGATCACAGACGCTCTCCATCCAATCTGACAGAACTTGAGATATTTTACAGAGAAGAATGGGCAGAAATGTCCCTCTCTAGATGTGCAAAGCTGGTAGAGACATCCCCAAAAAGACTTGTAGAGAAAGGGGGTTCTACAAAGTATTGACTCCGGGGGGCGCCATACAAATGCCCCCTCCCCCCCCACACTTTTCACATATTTATTTGTATCATTTATCATTTTCCTTCCACTTCACAATTATGTGACACTTTGTGTTGGTCTATCACATAAAATCCCAATAAAATACATTTACGTTTTTGGTTGTAACATGACAAGATGTGGGGGATTTCAAGGGGTATGAATACTTTTTCAAGGCGCTATTCTATTCTATTCCTTTATTTTCTATTGTATTTTATTCTATTCGGGAAATCAGATTTGAATCAAATTTGAAAACGATTCTAATTCAAATCGAATTCTAGAACGTTTTGCATTTGACTCAAATTAGATTTTTTCGTATTTTTTTGCTTGTAACATGACAAAATGTGGAGAATTTCAAGGGGTATGAATACTTTTTCAAGGCACTCTAGCATTCTGAGGCACGAGGCATTGGAAACCTCAGCAGGATAATTATTTCATCACAAGCTAGGTCATCCCCCTCAGCGCCGCCTCCCCCAGCGTCAATGCTGACTGGTGCGCTTTAACCCCTTTTTGGCCGAGCCTCTCCAGCCTCCAAGGGGTTACTGGCAATCCCTGCCACCCTCATCAGAGCTAATCAGGGCGCACATCCCCTGCAGCGCCCGTCGGGTCATTATGGCATTGTTCAGGAGCACATCTTAAGGACCCAGGCAGGAAAAGTTGCTGCAGGAAAAGTGTCGTTTCCCCAACTTCCTCCCTCGTCTGCCTGTGAGCCGAAATATTCCCACATCGCTTCGCCTCTCCAAACCTGCGCTGGCTCTCGGACCATTGAGCTAGCACTCCGTCTGCGCTGGGCGAATAATTCAGGGACGAGTCGCTGCCGCCGCCATCCCAGGACACCTGCGTCCCCACAACTACATTTGCTTGGAATATTTTTTTTTATTTATTTTAAAGTCTTCAGAATCGCGTAGTGGGCGTCCGTTCCAATGTCGACATGTTTTTGACGGTAGTCTTACTCCTAGCGCGTAAGTGTTGTCCAATTCCATAAGGAAAAAGGTGACGGCTGTTTATTTCCAGGAATTAATTCCACCTTTTTTTTTTTTCCAGCCTGGATGGTCTGCGGACAATCTGTCAGTGAGTAACACGGCTCCATGTTTATGGCTTTGTGTCTTCCTTGTGGTTGCTTTTCCGTTACTGAGACTGTCTGGGTCTTCATACTGTGACTACACATAGGGGACGCATAGGGGACAATATGGGGGACACATAGGGGGACAATATGGGAGACACATAGGGGGACAATATGGGAGACATATAGGGGACAATATGGAGGACACATAGGGGACAATATGGGGGACACATAGGGGACAATATGGGAGACACATAGGGGGACAATATGGAGGACACATAGGGGACAATATGGGGGACACATAGGGGACAATATGGGAGACACATAGGGGGACAATATCTGAGACACATAGGGGGACAATATCTGAGACACATAGGGGGACAATATCTGAGACACATAGGGGGACAATATGGGAGACACATAGGGGACATATTGGGAGACACATGGGGGACAATATGGGAGACACATAGGGGACAATATGGGAGACACATAGGGGACAATATGGGAGACACATAGGGGGACAATATGGGAGACACATAGGGGGACAATATGGAGGACACATAGGGGACAATATGGAGGACACATAGGGGACAATATGGGGGACACATAGGGGACAATATGGGAGACACATAGGGGGACAATATGGGAGACATATAGGGGACAATATGGAGGACACATAGGGGACAATATGGGGGACACATAGGGGACAATATGGGAGACACATAGGGGGACAATATGGAGGACACATAGGGGACAATATGGAGGACACATAGGGGACAATATGGGGGACACATAGGGGACAATATGGGAGACACATAGGGGGACAATATGGAGGACACATAGGGGACAATATGGAGGACACATAGGGGACAATATGGGGGACACATAGGGGACAATATGGGAGACACATAGGGGGACAATATCTGAGACACATAGGGGGACAATATGGGAGACACATAGGGGGACAATATCTGAGACACATAGGGGGACAATATGGGAGACACATGGGGGACAATATGGGAGACACATAGGGGGACAATATGGGAGACACATAGGGGGACAATATGGAGGACACATAGGGGACAATATGGGGGACACATAGGGGACAATATGGGAGACACATAGGGGGACAATATCTGAGACACATAGGGGGACAATATGGGAGACACATAGGGGGACAATATCTGAGACACATAGGGGGACAATATGGGAGACACATAGGGGACATATTGGGAGACACATGGGGGACACATGGGGGACAATATGGGAGACACATAGGGGACATATTGGGAGATGATGTATTTAGCCGCAATTTTAAAAGGGAACCTGTCCGTTTAGAAATCAGGGAGTTGTCGCAGTCTGCATCTTTCTGAACAAGTCACCAGTTGCAGTTTTACGTGTTTGTGTCCTCGCAGATTCATTCTGCTTTATGACCATAGGTGTGCACAGTCTACTGCATTAGGGTGTGCACCCCAAAGTTTAAACATGCATGCATGTATAAATATATATATATAGCAGTAGGGCAATAGAAAGTGTCAGTAGAGCAGTGGACGGTGTCAGTAGAGCAGTGGATGGTGTCAGTAGAGCAGTGGATGTTGTCAGTAGAGCAGTGGACGGTGTCAGTAGAGCAGTGGACGGTGTCAGTAGAGCAGTGGAAGGTGTCAGTAGAGCAGTGGACGGTGTCAGTAGAGCAGTGGAGGGTGTCAGTAGGACAGTGGACGGTGTCAGTAGAGCAGTGGATGGTGTCAGTAGAGCAGTGGACGGTGTCAGTAGAGCAGTGGACGGTGTCAGTAGGGCAGTGGATGGTGTCAGTAGAGCAGTGGATGGTGTCAGTAGAGCAGTGGATGTTGTCAGTAGAGCAGTGGACGGTGTCAGTAGGGCAGTGGACGGTGTCAGTAGGGCAGTGGATGGTGTCAGTAGAGCAGTGGATGTTGTCAGTAGAGCAGTGGACGGTGTCAGTAGAGCAGTGGACGGTGTCAGTAGAGCAGTGGATGGTGTTAGTAGAGCAGTGGATGTTGTCAGTAGAGCAGTGGATGGTGTCAGTAGAGCAGTGGACGGTGTCAGTAGAGCAGTGGATGGTGTTAGTAGAGCAGTGGATGTTGTCAGTAGAGCAGTGGACGGTGTCAGTAGAGCAGTGGATGGTGTCAGTAGAGCAGTGGACGGTGTCAGTAGAGCAGTGGACGGTGTCAGTAGAGCAGTGGATGGTGTCAGTAGAGCAGTGGATGTTGTCAGTAGAGCAGTGGACGGTGTCAGTAGGGCAGTGGACGGTGTCAGTAGGGCAGTGGATGGTGTCAGTAGAGTAGTGGATGGTATCAGTAGAGCAGTGGACAGTGTCAGTAGAGCAGTGGATGGTGTCAGTAGAGCAGTGGAGGGTGTCAGTAGAGCAGTGGACGGTGTCAGTAGGGCAGTGGATGGTGTCAGTAGAGCAGTGGACGGTGTCAGTAGGGCAGTGGATGGTGTCAGTAGAGCAGTGGATGGTATCAGTAGAGCAGAGGACGGTGTCAGTAGGGCAGTGGATGGTGTCAGTAGAGCAGTGGAAGGTGTCAGTAGAGCAGTGGATGGTGTCAGTAGAGCAGTGGACGGTGTCAGTAGGGCAGTGGATGGTATCAGTAGAGCAGTGGACGGTGTCAGTAGAGCAGTGGATGGTGTCAGTAGAGCAGTGGATGGTGTCAGTAGAGCAGTGGAAGGTGTCAGTAGAGCAGTGGATGGTATCAGTAGAGCAGTGGACGGTGTCAGTAGAGCAGTGGATGTTGTCAGTAGTGTAGTGGACGGTGTCAGTAGGGCAGTGGACGGTGTCAGTAGGGCAGTGGATGGTGTCAGTAGAGTAGTGGATGGTATCAGTAGAGCAGTGGACGGTGTCAGTAGGGAAGAGGATGGTGTCAGTAGGGCAGTGGATGGTGTCAGTAGAGCAGTGGAAGGTGCCAGTAGAGCAGTGGATGGTGTCAGTAGAGCAGTGGATGGTGTCAGTAGAGCAGTGGATGGTGTCAGTAGAGCAGTGGATGGTGTCAGTAAGGCAGAGATTGGTGTCAGTAGTTTATCTTTATTATTTTTTTATTATTACTTACCATTTATTTATATTTTTTACCATATTTTTTTTACAATCATTTTTATTTATTTTTTTAGTTTTTTAGAAGCCTCATTGGAGAGCTTTGGTGAAATATTAGGGGTCTAAACAGACCCCTGATGTCTCACTTTTGAGACAGAAAAGGGGACTGAGGACAGAGATTCCACAGTCCCTTTCTCTGCAGCCAAGCAGAAGGGGGAATCTGCTCAGATGGTGTCAGTAGAGCAGTGGAGGGTGTCAGTAGAGCAGTGGACGGTGTCAGTAGGGCAGTGGATGGTGTCAGTAGAGCAGTGGATGGTATCAGTAGAGCAGAGGACGGTGTCAGTAGGGCAGTGGATGGTGTCAGTAGAGCAGTGGAAGGTGTCAGTAGAGCAGTGGATGGTGTCAGTAGAGCAGTGGACGGTGTCAGTAGGGCAGTGGATGGTATCAGTAGAGCAGTGGACGGTGTCAGTAGAGTAGTGGATGGTGTCAGTAGAGCAGTGGATGGTGTCAGTAGAGCAGTGGAAGGTGTCAGTAGAGCAGTGGATGGTATCAGTAGAGCAGTGGACGGTGTCAGTAGAGCAGTGGATGTTGTCAGTAGTGCAGTGGACGGTGTCAGTAGGGCAGTGGACGGTGTCAGTAGGGCAGTGGATGGTGTCAGTAGAGTAGTGGATGGTATCAGTAGAGCAGTGGACGGTGTCAGTAGGGAAGAGGATGGTGTCAGTAGGGCAGTGGATGGTGTCAGTAGAGCAGTGGATGGTGTCAGTAGAGCAGTGGATGGTGTCAGTAGAGCAGTGGATGGTGTCAGTAGAGCAGTGGACGGTGTCAGTAGAGCAGTGGATGGTGTTAGTAGAGCAGTGGATGTTGTCAGTAGAGCAGTGGACGGTGTCAGTAGAGCAGTGGATGGTGTCAGTAGAGCAGTGGACGGTGTCAGTAGAGCAGTGGACGGTGTCAGTAGAGCAGTGGATGGTGTCAGTAGAGCAGTGGACGGTGTCAGTAGGGCAGTGGATGGTATCAGTAGAGCAGTGGACGGTGTCAGTAGAGCAGTGGATGGTGTCAGTAGAGCAGTGGATGGTGTCAGTAGAGCAGTGGATGGTGTCAGTAGAGTAGTGGATGGTGTCAGTAGAGCAGTGGATGGTGTCAGTAGAGCAGTGGATGGTGTCAGTAGAGTAGTGGATGGTATCAGTAGAGCAGTGGACAGTGTCAGTAGAGCAGTGGATGGTGTCAGTAGAGCAGTGGATGGTGTCAGTAGAGCAGTGGAAGGTGCCAGTAGAGCAGTGGATGGTGTCAGTAGAGCAGTGGATGGTGTCAGTAGAGCAGTGGATGGTGTCAGTAGAGCAGTGGATGGTGTCAGTAAGGCAGAGATTGGTGTCAGTAGTTTATCTTTATTATTTTTTTATTATTACTTACCATTTATTTATATTTTTTACCATATTTTTTTTACAATCATTTTTATTTATTTTTTTAGTTTTTTAGAAGCCTCATTGGAGAGCTTTGGTGAAATATTAGGGGTCTAAACAGACCCCTGATGTCTCACTTTTGAGACAGAAAAGGGGACTGAGGACAGAGATTCCACAGTCCCTTTCTCTGCAGCCAAGCAGAAGGGGGAATCTGCTCAGAACAGGGTGATTAGGGCGTGCGCACACCTATGTCTATGACGTTGTGTGTGCCAGGTCCACCATAGTCAAGCAAAAAACCTGGGTGGTCTCACCTGTGCTTATCCATTTTGTATTTCAATCACTTATTATTATTATTATTATAATACAGGATATTGATAACATCACCAGTGTGCTCAGCACTTTACAATATAAAGAGGGACAGTACAGTTACAACCACTGCTTTTTTTCAGTGGGAACGCGGGGGAACGCAGTTCCGGCACCTTCAGCCGTGAATGTATTTAATGGCAAGGGGTGCTGGGGTGTACTGGAGGGTCTGCTGATGCTGGCTGCTGGGGGATCTATTGTTGTTGGCGGAGATCTATTTTTGCATGTAGGTCTATTGTTGGTTGGAAATAGGCAGCATATAATGCTGGGGTGTCAATTGTTGCTAGGAGGGAATCTACTGGGGAGGAGACTATTATTTGTGTGAGGGGGTCTGTTGTTGCTGGGGGGAAACTGTTGTTGTGTGGGAGATCAATTTTGTTGCTGGGGTGGGGTCTATTGTTGTTTAGTGGGGGGTCTTATGTTGTTGGCGGGGTCAATTATTGCTGGGAGGGATCTACTGTTGAAAGAGAGGTCTATTGTTAAAGGATGCTGGAGGGTCTATTGATGCTGGCTGTTGGGAGATCTGCTGTTGCTGCTGGGGGTATATTCTTGCTGGGGTTGTATTTTATTGTTGAGAGTCCATTATTGTGTGGTTGGTCTATTGTTGCTGGGGGGGTCTACTGTTGCTGGGGTAGGGTCTAATGTTGCTCACTGCAGGGGATCTATGTTACAGTATTTGTTGTTATCATTAACAAATTCTGTGCAAATTTCTTAGTAGCACAAAATTATACTAAGTTCTGTATTACCTAGAAGGGGCAGTACTGGGAGGTGGGTAGGGGGTGGAACTAAGGGGAAGTGCTCAGACGTAGGTAGGGGTTGGAACCAATGGACAATACTCAGACATGGGTAGGGGTTGGAACCAATGGACAATACTCAGACATGGGTAGGGGTTGGAACCAATGAACAATACTCAGATGTGGGTAGGGGTTGGAACCAAGGGGCAGTGCTCAGATGTGGGTAGGGGTTGGAACAAATGGACAATACTCAGACATGGGTAGGGGGCAGAGACAAAGGGTTACTCAGAAGGGGAGAGTTCCTGCACCTATTCTCTGAAAAAAAAAAGCCCTGGTTACAACACAAGACAGGAGGGTCTTGCTTGTGAGAGCTTACATTCTAAAGGGGAAAGTGATACCAAAGCAAAAAGCTGTGGTGGAGAAAGTATAAGTTAATTTTTTTAGATGGAGGCCTGATAGGCTTCCCAAAAGAGAGGAGTTTTCAGGGATCTCTCAAAGGTGAACAGAGTAGGAGATAGTCAGACAGATTGGGGTAGGGAGTTCCAAAGGCTCTGGAGAAGTCCTGGAGGTGAGCATGGGAGGAGGTGACGAGGGAGCTAGAGAGCAGGAGGTCTTGGGAGGGGCAGAGAGGAAGGTTTGGGTGATATTTTGGAATGAGGTTGGTGATGTAGCTTAGGGCACAGTTGTCAATGGCTTTGTATGTTGTTGTTAGTAGTTTGAATTGTATTTGTTGGGCAAAGCCAATGAAGGGATTGGAGTGATGGAGGACACTGAGCAGAAGCCAATGGTTGGATTGGCAGAGAGGAGTGGAGGACACTGAGTAGAAACCAGTGGAGGTTTCAGCAAAGACGGGTTGGGGACACTGAGCAGAAGCCAGAGATGGGTGGAGGAAACTGAGCATTATGAAGTGGAGGGATTGGCAGATAGGGATGGACGACACTGGTCAGAAACCAGTGGAGGGATTGGCAGAGAGGGGTGTAGGACACTGAGTAGAAGCCAGTGGAGGGATTGGCAGAGAGGGATGGAGGACACCGGTCAGAAACCAGTGGAGGGATTGGCAGAGAGGGGTGGAGGACACTGAGTAGAAGCCAGTGGAGAGATTGGCAGAAAGGGGTGGAGGACACTAAGTAGAAGCCAGTGGAGAGATTGGCAGAGAGGGGTGGAGGAAACTGAGCATTATGCAGTGGTAGGATTGGCAGAGAAGTGATGGAGGACACTGAGTAGAAGCCAGTGGATGGATTGGCAGAGAGGGGTGGAGGACACTGAGTAGAAGCCAGTGGAGGGATTGGCAGAGAGGGGTGGAGGACACTGAGTAGAAGCCAGTGGAGGGATTGGCAGAGAGGGGTGGAGGACACTGAGTAGAAGCCAGTGGAGGGATTGGCAGAGAGGGGTGGAGGACACTGAGTAGAAGCCAGTGGAGGGATTGGCAGAGAGGGGTGGAGGTCACTGAGTAGAAGCCAGTGGAGGGATTGTCAGAGGGGGTGGAGGACACTAAGTAGAAGCCAGTGGAGAGATTGGTAGAGAAGGGGTGGAGGACACTGAGTAGAAGCCAGTGGAGGGATTGGCAGAGAGGGGTGGAGGACACTGAGTAGAAGCCAGTGGAGGGATTGGCAGAGAGGGGTGGAGGACACTGAGTAGAAGCCAGTGGAGGGATTGGCAGAGAGGGGTGGAGGACACTGAGCAGAAACCAGTGGAGAGATTGGCAGAGAGGGGTGGAGGACACTGAGTAGAAACCAGTGGAGAGATTGGTAGAGAGGGGTGGAGGACACTGAGTAGAAGCCAGTGGAGAGATTGGCAGAGAAGGGGTGGAGGACACTGAGTAGAAGCCAGTGGAGGGATTGGCAGAGAGGGGTGGAGGACACTGAGTAGGAGCCAGTGGAGGGATTGGCAGAGAGGGGTGGAGGACACTGAGTATAAGCCAGTGGAGTGATTGGCAGAGAGGGGTGGAGGACACTGAGTAGAAACCAGTGGAGAGATTGGTAGAGAGGGGTGGAGGACACTGAGTAGAAGCCAGTGGAGGGATTGGCAGAGAGGGGTGGAGGACACTGAGTAGAAGCCAGTGGAGGGATTGGTAGAGAGGGGTGGAGGACAATGAGTAGAAGCCAGTGGATGGATTGGCAGAGGGGGTGGAGGACACTGAGTAGAAGCCAGTGAAGGGATTGGCAGAGAGGGGTGGAGGACACTCAGTAGAAGCCAGTGGAGGGATTGGCAGAGAGGGGTGGAGGACACTGAGCAGAAACCAGTGGAGAGATTGGTAGAGAGGGGTGGAGGACACTGAGTAGAAGCCAGTGGAGGGATTGGCAGAGAGGGGTGGAGGACACTGAGTAGAAACCAGTGGAGAGATTGGCAGAGAGGGGTGGAGGACACTGAGTAGAAGCCAGTGGATGGATTGACAGAGAGGGGTGGAGGACACTGAGCAGATGCCAGTGGAGGGATTGGCAGAGAGGGGTGGAGGACACTGAGTAGAAGCCAGTGGATGGATTGTCAGAGAGGGGTGGAGGACACTGAGTAGAAGCCAGTGGAGGGATTGGCAGAGAGGGGTGGAGGATACTGAGTAGAAACCAGTGGAGGGATTGGCAGAGAGGGGTGGAGGACACTGAGTAGAAGCCAGTGGACAGATTGGCAGAGAGGGGTGGAGGGCACTGAGCAGAAGCCAGTGGAGGGATTGGCAGAGAGGGTGGAGGACACTGAGTAGAAGCCAGTGGAGGGATTGGCAGAGAGGGGTGGAGGACACAATTTGGTGGTGCAGGTCACGTAGTGTAAAACACGCTCAGAACCATCTGTACTGTTTATACATGTTTATTTTGTAGGGCTCCAGGGCAATAAAGGTCAAAGAGGGTGTGTCAGGATAAAATGACTTCAGCTATTGTTCGTAGGCTTCAATAAACATCCTTGTGTATTACACAGCAGGTATCCTCAGACTCTCTATTCTGGGACATCTGGGGTCCACCATACCCTTCTATCACCTTATTTACCCACTCATCACCTGCAGTTGGCACCGTCTTGGCACACCCAATGAAACATCAGATTTGGCAGCTTTCTAATGAAATACTAAATTTTTTCTTTTTCTTTTTTTTTTTTTGATTAAATGTTACTTGATGTTGCAAATTAAACTAAAATGGAACATAAATTTCCATTTCCATAATTTGTTTTTCATTATTTAATCTTCTTCTTTAGACTTTACTATTAACAGGATTGAACTGCAGGCTTTACCGTCACGCACCATAAGAAATGGCGACAATCTGCAGTTGAAGTGCCTTGTGAACATCGCCAAGATCGCCGACTTTGTGCTGGCCAGTACATTCACCTTTTACAAGGACGACAATCTGATCCACAATGTCACCACCACCAGCTCTCAGGCCATTTACACCATTCAGAATGCCAGTGTGTCCCGATCCGGCTTCTACAAGTGTCAAATTAATGCAGACACAAGACATAAAAAGAGTGAAGAAATCAAGGTGAAGGTTACCGGTAAGTCTAGGCGGGTTTTTGTGTTTGTACGGGACCACTGGCTAATACAGGTCACCGTTTTTCCAGTGGACACTACCAAACATGCCAAGTTTCCAGTGGACACTACCAAACATGCAGAGTTTCCAGTGGACACTACTAAACATGCCGAGTTTCCAGTGGACACTACCAAACATGGCGAGTTTCCAGTGGACACTACCAAACATGCCAAGTTTCCAGTGGACACTACCAAACATGGCGAGTTTCCAGTGGACACTACCAAACATGGCGAGTTTCCAGTGGACACTACCAAACATGCAGAGTTTCCAGTGGACACTACCAAACATGCCGAGTTTCCAGTGGACACTACCAAACATGGCGAGTTTCCAGTGGACACTACCAAACATGGCGAGTTTCCAGTGGACACTACCAAACATGGCGAGTTTCCAGTGGACACTACCAAACATGGCGAGTTTCCAGTGGACACTACCAAACATGCAGAGTTTCCAGTGGACACTACCAAACATGCCGAGTTTCCAGTGGACACTACCAAACATGCCAAGTTTCCAGTGGACACTACCAAACATGCCGAGTTTCCAGTGGACACTACCAAACATGGCGAGTTTCCAGTGGACACTACCAAACATGGCGAGTTTCCAGTGGACTCTACCAAACATGCCAAGTTTCCAGTGGACACTACCAAACATGCCGAGTTTCCAGTGGACGCTACCAAACATGGCGAGTTTCCAGTGGACTCTACCAAACATGCCGAGTTTTCAGTGGACACTACCAAACATGGCGAGTTTCCAGTGGACACTACCAAACATGCCGAGTTTCCAGTGGACACTACCAAACATGCCGAGCTTCCAGTAGACAGTACCAAGATTTCACTAGCTGATGTGGGTTTATAGCATAGAACTCATCATGTCAATGCCTCCATCACTGCAACAGGAGGAAAGACTAAAACATGGTGAATGGAGGTCAAAGCTGGACCTCTATTGGCCGTGAGCTTAGTACGCTTTAATGCCTCTGCTACTCCTGTGACTACACCATTGGGGATGAGCTTCAAACCTTCATATCGGTCACATTTTGATTATAGAGCCTTATGCCGCATACACACGCTCAGAATTTACGACGACAAATGTTCGATGGGAGCTTTTGGTTGGAAATTCCGACTGTGTGTAGGCTCCATCGGACATTTGCTGTCGGAATTTCCGACAACAAATGTTTGAGAGCTGGTTCTCAATTTTTCCGACAGCAAAACTTGTTGTCGGAAATTCCGACCGTGTGTATCCATTTCCGACGCACAAAAATTCTACGCATGCTCAGAATCAATTCGACGCATGCTCGGAATCATCAAACTTAATTTTTCTCGGCTCGTCGTTGTGTTTTTTGTCACTGCGTTCTTGACCTTCGGAATTTCCGAGCAACATTTGTGTAACCGTGTGTATGCAAGACAAGTTTCAGCCAACATCCGTTGGGAAAAAAACCCCACGGTTTTGTTGTTGGAAATTCCGATCGTGTGTATGCGGCATTACACTGTCTCAGACCACCAGCTGAACCCACCAGAGGTTGGTTGGCCCTAACTGTAATTTGGCTTTTTGATGTGATTGACAAAATGTGATCATATATAAAAATTACAGAAAACTAATTATTTTACTTCTAAAAAAAGGAATAATAATTCCCCCTATAAAATAGAAAATAGAAAGGGTAACATAGAAGTATAAAAAATACGGTGTGCAATCTTGATTGAGGGATTACTTAATTTAGTGGTTGTCAATTTATGAGGCATGAGGAGACTCATGACCCCTGACATCACCCAAGGTAGCTGGGGACTGGGAACATGCTACAGTAGGGGTTGGAGACTGGGGTCACGCTGCAGTAGGGGTTGGAGACTGGAGGCATGTTACAGTAGGGGTTGGATACTGGGGACATGCTACAGTAGGGGTTGCAGACTGGGGACATGCTACAGAAGGGGTTGGAGATTGGAGACATGCTACAGTAGGGTCTTCTGGACGCAGCACTCCGGTTAAAAAGCCTTTATTCCAAAAAAAGGTTCAGGAAGCTATGAGTAAGCACTTTAATAGTGTGAAACGCGTTAGCCAGATGTGATCAGTTTGCTGTGTTGTGCAGTGTGTTTTGGTTTCCTGAACCTTTTTTTGGAATAAAGGCTTTTTAACCAGAGTGCTGCGTCCAGAAGACTTTTCTTTCTTCAATTGCATTTGCATTTGCTTGCACCCTTGGCTGCTGGGAGGAGGTAATTCCAGGGACTTCCACACCTGAGCGGCTTCCTTTCTCCCGTCTATGCTACAGTAGGGGTTGGAGACTGGAGACATGCTATAGTAGGAGTTGGAGACTGGGGACATGCTACAGTAGGGGTTGGAGACTGGAGACATGCTATAGTAGGAGTTGGAGACTGGGGACACACTACAGTACAGGTTGGCGACTGGGGATATGCTACAGTAGTGGTTGGAGACTGGGGACATGCTGCAGTAGGGGTTGGATACTGGGGACATGCTACAGTAGGTGTTGGAGACTGGGGGCATTCTACAGTAGGGGTTGGAGACTGGAGGCATGCTACAGTAGGGGTTGGAGACTGGGGACATGCTACAGTAGGTGTTGGATAGGGATGAGCTTCGTGTTCGAGTCGAACATACGTTCGACTCGAGCATCGGCTGTTCGATCGTTCGACGAAGATCGAACGATTTGGGCCGTTCGCGCCAAATTCGAGTGACGCGAACGGCCCACAATGCACTACGCCATCGCAGTGTCATCCAGGCGCTGTGATTGGCCAAGCATGCACTGTGACCCCGCATGCTTGGCCAATCACAGCGCCGGCAGCGAGGAGAGCAATGATTGGCCACAGGCAGGATGCCTGTGGCCAATTATTGCTGAGGGTGTTTAGTACACGCCCCACACTATAAAAGGCCGCCAGCACGGCGGCCTAGTGTAGTGTGTTCCGGAGCAGGGAAAGAGAAGCATAGGCAGGGACAGTGACATTTATTTTTTTCTTGCTTAACCTGGATTCCTTTAGTTTAGGGAAAGAGAAGGATAGGTAGGGAGAGTGTCAGTGTGTTTTACTGTGCGAATCCTTGTTTCTAGGGACAGGGAAGGACAGTGAGGGAATTCTCCTTGTGCTATAGTGTGCTTTAAAAAAACATTTTTTCTAGGGACAGAAAACTATAGGTAGGAAGAGTGTCAGTTTCTTTCACTGTGATAATCCTTGTTTCTAGGGACAAAGAAGGAAAGTGAGGGAAATTCTCCATGTGCTATAGTGTGCTTTAAAAAAACATTTTTTCTAGGGACAGAAAACTATAGGTAGGGAGAGTGTCAGTGTCTTTTACTGTGCGAATCCTTGTTTCTAGGGACAGGGAAGGACAGTGAGGGAATTCTCCTTGTGCTATAGTGTGCTTTAAAAAAACATTTTTTCTAGGGACAGAAGACTATAGGAAGGAAGAGTGTCAGTTTCTTTCACTGTGATAATCCTTGTTTCTAGGGACAAAGAAGGACAGTGAGGGAATTCTCCTTGTGCTATAGTGTGCTTTAAAAAAACATTTTTTCTAGGGACAGAAAACTATAGGTAGGGAGAGTGTCAGTGTGTTTTACTGTGCGAATCCTTGTTTCTAGGGACAGGGAAGGACAGTGAGGGAATTCTCCTTGTGCTATAGTGTGCTTTAAAAAAACATTTTTTCTAGGGACAGAAAACTATAGGTAGGGAGAGTGTCAGTGTGTTTTACTGTGCGAATCCTTGTTTCTAGGGACAGGGAAGGACAGTGAGGGAATTCTCCTTGTGCTATAGTGTGCTTTAAAAAAACATTTTTTCTAGGGACAGAAAACTATAGGTAGTGTGACAGCAGGAAGGTAAAGTCACCTGGTTGCATCCAGGGGGGTAGATATATTTCGCCCAGATTCAGGCTTTACGCTGACTTATACAGCTAGGTGGAGAGTTGTATAAGCCCAGCCGAGACTAGTGGGCTCATGGATGACTCATACCTCTAGGGAGAGGGCTGGGCGTCGTGCAGACAGGGAGTTGATGAGACCAGCTGAACCTTGTCAGCTCATTTAGGCCTCTATAAGAAACTCCCAGATTCATTAGATGTTAGCTCATGCCTGGAAGCAGACCTGTGTGGACTGTCTAGGGAGAGTGAACCCCTGTGCGGTGAGAGAAAGCCTGTGTGGCTATATTTTGCTTGGACATTTAAAACCAGGGACTAGGACAGCACTAGGCTGATCCCAGTTGTTAGTTAGGAAACCTGTATGTTTAGTCAGAGGTCAAGTTGACCAGGATTTATTTTGTTTGTTTTTTTTGCTTTGCTGTGTTTTTGTCACTGTAAATAGAAAATAAACGGCACCTTTTTTGATTTTGAAAACCACAACCTCCGTCTGCTGGGCCTGTTTTTGTGTGGGGAGCCCATCCCGGGGGTCACACACACCCGCTGCCGAGCTAACTCCCTCACAGTTGGTGGAGAACCAGTGGCAGTTTTTTTTTAAGCCAGCATGGAGGAGATACTGAAGCAGCTGGCTCTAGCAAATGCCAATCAACAGCAGACAAATGCAGGTTTGCAAAAGAGCCTTGCAGCTCATCAACAGAGCCTTGCAGCTCAACAACAGAACTTCGCAGCCCAGCAGCAAGCTCATCAACAGAGCCTTGCAGCCCAGCAGCAAGCTCACCAACAGAGTCTGGAAGCTCAGCAACAAGCCCAGCAGCAATCTGAGGCCCGCTTCATAGACCTGTTACAGAAGCAAGAGCAGAGACTACAACAAATGGAAGCAGTAATGCAGCAACGTCCGCAGACCAGTGAGGAAAGCCGTCCCACTAATACCGCGTCCTTTGGGGTGAGTCGTTTATTGACAAAAATGACTGGAGAGGATGATCCAGAGGTATTTTTGACCACGTTTGAAAGGACCGCTGAAAGAGAAAAGTGGCCTGAGGAGCAGTGGGCTGGACTGGTGGCTCCTCTGTTAACGGGTGAATCGCAGAAAGCTTACTATGACCTAGAGCCTGACCAAGCAAAAGACTATGTGATGCTAAAAGCTGAAATATTGGCAAGGCTGGGTGTCACCCTGGCTGTCCGGGCTCAGCGTGTGCATAACTGGACTTTCCAGCTTGGAAAACCCCCCAGGTCTCAAATGTATGATCTCATTCACCTGAGCAGAAAGTGGCTACAGCCAGAGACTTTGTCCGCACCAAAGATTGTGGAACGTGTTGTAATGGATCGGTTTTTGAGAGCTCTTCCTACTGCCATCCAAAAGTGGGTAAGCCATGGAGACCCAGAGACGGCCGATGGTCTTGTGGATCGTGTGGAGAAATACTTGGCTACAGAGAACCTGACGGCCTCTTCCAGAGACACTCGGACTTTCCACCCTAAGACCAGACCATCCCCAGGGGCGGATAAGATGATTCCAAGGGGTAAGGGTGGAGAGAGTGAGAGGGTGGGAGCTCTACCCCAAGTTTGGCGAGAACAGCCTGGGAAATCAGCGGCTCAAGAGGCGGCAAGAAGGATCATTTGCTACCGCTGCCGGCAAGCGGGACATATTGCAGCAAATTGCCCGGTTTTGGAGGAACCCATGCAGTGTGACTTTCTGACGGGCAGACGTCAGTCGCTGTGTGCGACAGTCGCATGCACTGCCATTCGGGGAACTGAGAAACATTTATGCAAAATGTGTATTAATGGTAGAAATGTTGTGGTATTGCTGGATTCAGGTAGCCTTGTGACCCTGATAAAGGCTGAATTAGTTAAAACAGAGGTCTCTGGGAATAGCAAGGTAGCTGTTATTTGTGTGCATGGGGACACCCGAGAGTATCCAGTGACTACAGTGTGTTTCGAGACCCCCAAAGGTACCCTTTCTCATCCAGTGGGCTTAGTGTCTCAGTTACCGCATGACGCCATTGTGGGAAGGGATTTTCCGAAGTTCTGGGAACTGTGGGATGATCCTGAGCCCCCCACTGGTGCCCCTATGTACCAGGAATATGATAGCCAGAACTCCTCTGAGAGTGGTGAGGACTCTCCCGAATTTCCCTTGTCAGTATTGGCAGGGGAGACTCAAGAAACTGGAGAGGAGCCCACCTCCTCAGACGAAAACCTACCGTCTGTGGAGTTTTCTGATCTTGAGGTTCACAGGGAAAACTTTGCCACAGAACAGTTGAAAGACCCCGCCCTAATAAAGGCACGGGAAAACGTAGTGAAAATAGATGGCGAGTTAGTGAACCCAGATAATACCTGCACTTACCCATACTTCAGCGTAGAGAAGGACCTACTGTATCGGGTGGCAAAAAGGGCAGAAGAAACCGTTGAGCAGCTTGTGGTGCCCAAACCTTACAGGAAGTTGGTGTTGGAGTTGGCCCATGGGCACATTCTTGGAGGTCATCTGGGGACAGAGAAAACCCGAGAGAGGGTATTACAGAGATTCTATTGGCCTGGGGTGATGAAGGACATAGAAAATTATTGTTCCTCCTGCCCTGTGTGTCAGAGGTCGGCCCCGATGCCACACTTCCGTAGCCCGCTGGTCCCTCTACCCATCATTGAGGTCCCGTTTGAGAGAATCGCAATGGATTTGGTAGGTCCTATAATCAAGTCCGCTAGGGGGCACCAGTACATATTGGTTATAATGGACTATGCCACCCGTTATCCAGAAGCGATCCCTCTCAGAAATACCTCGGCCAAAACCATAGCCAAAGAGCTATCTCTTGTTTTTAGCCGGGTGGGTATTTGTAAAGAACTGCTTACGGACCAAGGTACACCCTTTATGTCCCGGGTTATGAAGGAGCTGTGTAAATTGTTCAAAGTGACGCAATTACGTACATCTGTGTATCACCCCCAAACCGATGGGCTGGTTGAAAGATTCAACAAAACCCTAAAACAAATGTTGAAGAAAGTGGTGGATAGGGATGGAAAGGATTGGGACTGTCTACTTCCTTATTTGATGTTTGCTATTAGGGAGGTGCCCCAATCCTCTACGGGATTCTCCCCCTTTGAGTTACTGTATGGGAGACACCCAAGAGGGCTGTTGGATATTGCCAAGGAAACTTGGGAAAGTGAGAGTTCTCCCCACAGGAGTGTGATTGAGCATGTCGCCCTGATGCAAGATCGAATTGCACAGGTAATGCCCATCGTGAAGGAACATTTGGCCCAAGCGCAGTTGGCACAGCAGAGAGTGTACAACCGTGGAGCCAAGACCCGTACCTTTTCCCCGGGGGATAGGATATTGGTACTTGTCCCTACGGTTGAAAGTAAATTCCTTGCCAAATGGCAAGGCCCCTACGAGATAATGGAAAAAGTGAGCGAAGTGAATTACAAGGTCAGACAACCAGGAAGGCGAAAGCCCGAACAGATCTATCACGTTAATCTGTTGAAAGCCTGGAGGGATAGAGAGTCCCTAGTCGCAGACACTTGGTCACCAGCTCAAACTGGTTGCGTGATTCCTGAGGTTGGAATCGCAGCCACCTTGTCACAACCCCAACAACAGGAGGTTAAGGAGTTTGTGCTTCGCAACAAGGAGGTATTCTCTGAGCTGCCGGGACAAACATCTGGGGTAGAGCATGACATTATTACCCCGCCCGGTGAAAGGGTGAAGTTAAAACCCTATCGGATCCCAGAGGCCCGACGGGAGGCAATACGGGAGGAAGTACAGAAAATGCTGAACTTAGGGGTGATAGAGGAGTCCCAAAGTGATTGGTCTAGTCCCATTGTGTTGGTGCCTAAACCGGATGGGAGCTGGCGATTTTGTAACGATTTTCGTCAGTTGAACAAAGTTACAAAATTTGACACCTACCCCATGCCACGTATAGATGAGTTGATCGACCGGCTGGGAACAGCCCGATACATGACGACTCTTGACCTCACAAAAGGGTATTGGCAAATCCCCCTGGCCAAGTCAGCCAAAGAGAAAACCGCATTTGTAACCCCAGACGGGGCGTTCCAATATAAAAGAATGCCGTTCGGGTTACAGAATGCGCCGGCCACATTCCAGCGGAAAATGGACCAGATGCTGAGGCCCCATCGGAAGTATGCTGCGGCTTACCTGGATGACGTAATTGTCCATAGCACAGATTGGGCCTCACATCTGCCAAAAGTGCAAGCAGTCCTGGACTCTGTTCGGGAAGCAGGGTTTACGGCTAACCCCAAGAAGTGTACCATTGGGCAGGAGGAGGCCAAATATCTTGGGTACACCATTGGGAGGGGAGTAATAAAACCCCAACTCAACAAAGTCGAGGCCATCCAGAGTTGGCCACGTCCCAACAGCAAGAAGCAGGTACGAGCCTTTCTGGGAATCGCTGGGTATTATCGGCGATTCATTCCCCACTTTGCTTCTAAGGCTGTGCCCCTAACCAACCTGACGAAGGGGAAAGGGTCGGTCATGATTAAATGGACCCCCGAGGCTGAGGCAGCATTCCAATTCTTGAAACAAGCCTTATGTAGCCAGCCAGTGTTGTACTCACCCGACTTCTCTAGAGACTTTGTCGTACAAAGTGATGCGTCAGATGTGGGGTTAGGAGCAGTATTGTCCCAGGTCTGGAACGGGGAAGAGCACCCAGTCATTTACCTCAGCAGGAAGTTGAAGTCCCATGAGGTAAATTACGCCACCGTTGAAAAGGAGTGTTTAGCGGTGAAGTGGGCTCTAGATTCCCTTCGGTACTACCTGCTAGGTAGGCACTTTGACATGGTTACGGATCACGCTCCGTTAAAGTGGATGGCTCAAAACAAGGAAACAAATAGAAGAGTGAATAGGTGGTTCCTGGCCCTCCAGGAATTCAACTTCACAGTAAAGCATCGCCCTGGCGTTCAAATGGGGAATGTGGATGCTTTGTCTCGAGTACATGAATGCCTGATTGCTGGTGTTCCAACCCCGAGGTTAAAACAAGAGGGGGGGGTATGTGACAGCAGGAAGGTAAAGTCACCTGGTTGCATCCAGGGGGGTAGATATATTTCGCCCAGATTCAGGCTTTACGCTGACTTATACAGCTAGGTGGAGAGTTGTATAAGCCCAGCCGAGACTAGTGGGCTCATGGATGACTCATACCTCTAGGGAGAGGGCTGGGCGTCGTGCAGACAGGGAGTTGATGAGACCAGCTGAACCTTGTCAGCTCATTTAGGCCTCTATAAGAAACTCCCAGATTCATTAGATGTTAGCTCATGCCTGGAAGCAGACCTGTGTGGACTGTCTAGGGAGAGTGAACCCCTGTGCGGTGAGAGAAAGCCTGTGTGGCTATATTTTGCTTGGACATTTAAAACCAGGGACTAGGACAGCACTAGGCTGATCCCAGTTGTTAGTTAGGAAACCTGTATGTTTAGTCAGAGGTCAAGTTGACCAGGATTTATTTTGTTTGTTTTTTTTGCTTTGCTGTGTTTTTGTCACTGTAAATAGAAAATAAACGGCACCTTTTTTGATTTTGAAAACCACAACCTCCGTCTGCTGGGCCTGTTTTTGTGTGGGGAGCCCATCCCGGGGGTCACACACACCCGCTGCCGAGCTAACTCCCTCACAGTAGGAAGAGTGTCAGTTTCTTTCACTGTGATAATCCTTGTTTCTAGGGACAAAGAAGGAAAGTGAGGGAAATTCTCCTTGTGCTATAGTGTGCTTTAAAAAAACATTTTTTCTAGGGACAGAAAACTATAGGTAGGGAGAGTGTCAGTGTCTTTTACTGTGCGAATCCTTGTTTCTAGGGACAGGGAAGGACAGTGAGGGAATTCTCCTTGTGCTATAGTGTGCTTTAAAAAAACATTTTTTCTAGGGACAGAAAACTATAGGAAGGAAGAGTGTCAGTTTCTTTCACTGTGATAATCCTTGTTTCTAGGGACAAAGAAGGACAGTGAGGGAATTCTCCTTGTGCTATAGTGTGCTTTAAAAAAACATTTTTTCTAGGGACAGAAAACTATAGGTAGGGAGAGTGTCAGTGTGTTTTACTGTGCGAATCCTTGTTTCTAGGGACAGGGAAGGACAGTGAGGGAATTCTCCTTGTGCTATAGTGTGCTTTAAAAAAACATTTTTTCTAGGGACAGAAAACTATAGGAAGGAAGAGTGTCAGTTTCTTTCACTGTGATAATCCTTGTTTCTAGGGACAAAGAAGGACAGTGAGGGAATTCTCCTTGTGCTATAGTGTGCTTTAAAAAAACATTTTTTCTAGGGACAGAAAACTATAGGTAGGGAGAGTGTCAGTGTCTTTTACTGTGCAAATCCTTGTTTCTAGGGACAGGGAAGGACAGTGAGGGAATTCTCCTTGTGCTATAGTGTGCTTTAAAAAAACATTTTTTCTAGGGACAGAAAACTATAGGAAGGAAGAGTGTCAGTTTCTTTCACTGTGATAATCCTTGTTTCTAGGGACAAAGAAGGAAAGTGAGTGAAATTCTCCTTGTGCTATAGTGTGCTTTAAAAAAACATTTTTTCTAGGGACAGAAAACTATAGGTAGGGAGAGTGTCAGTGTCTTTTACTGTGTGAATCCTTGTTTCTAGGGACAGGGAAGGACAGTGAGGGAATTCTCCTTGTGCTATAGTGTGCTTTAAAAAAACATTTTTTCTAGGGACAGAAAACTATAGGAAGGAAGAGTGTCAGTTTCTTTCACTGTGATAATCCTTGTTTCTAGGGACAAAGAAGGAAAGTGAGTGAAATTCTCCTTGTGCTATAGTGTGCTTTAAAAAAACATTTTTTCTAGGGACAGAAAACTATAGGTAGGGAGAGTGTCAGTGTCTTTTACTGTGCGAATCCTTGTTTCTAGGGACAGGGAAGGACAGTGAGGGAATTCTCCTTGTGCTATAGTGTGCTTTAAAAAAACATTTTTTCTAGGGACAGAAAACTATAGGTATGGAGAGTGTCAGTGTCTTTTACTGTGCGAATCCTTGTTTCTAGGGACAGGGAAGGACAGTGAGGGAATTCTCCTTGTGCTATAGTGTGCTTTAAAAAAACATTTTTTCTAGGGACAGAAAACTATAGGAAGGAAGAGTGTCAGTTTCTTTCACTGTGATAATCCTTGTTTCTAGGGACAAAGAAGGAAAGTGAGTGAAATTCTCCTTGTGCTATAGTGTGCTTTAAAAAAACATTTTTTCTAGGGACAGAAAACTATAGGTAGGGAGAGTGTCAGTGTCTTTTACTGTGCGAATCCTTGTTTCTAGGGACAGGGAAGGACAGTGAGGGAATTCTCCTTGTGCTATAGTGTGCTTTAAAAAAACATTTTTTCTAGGGACAGAAAACTATAGGTAGGGAGAGTGTCAGTGTCTTTTACTGTGCGAATCCTTGTTTCTAGGGACAGGGAAGGACAGTGAGGGAATTCTCCTTGTGCTATAGTGTGCTTTAAAAAAACATTTTTTCTAGGGACAGAAAACTATAGGTAGGGAGAGTGTCAGTGTCTTTTACTGTGCGAATCCTTGTTTCTAGGGACAGGGAAGGACAGTGAGGGAATTCTCCTTGTGCTATAGTGTGCTTTAAAAAAACATTTTTTCTAGGGACAGAAAACTATAGGAAGGAAGAGTGTCAGTTTCTTTCACTGTGATAATCCTTGTTTCTAGGGACAAAGAAGGAAAGTGAGTGAAATTCTCCTTGTGCTATAGTGTGCTTTAAAAAAACATTTTTTCTAGGGACAGAAAACTATAGGTAGTGTGACAGCAGGAAGGTAAAGTCACCTGGTTGCATCCAGGGGGGTAGATATATTTCGCCCAGATTCAGGCTTTACGCCGACTTATACAACTAGGTGGAGAGTTGTATAAGGCTAGTGGGCTCATGGATGACTCATACCTCTAGGGAGAGTGTGGGGCGTCGTGCAGACAGAGATGAGGAGACCAGCTGAACCTTGTCAGCTCATTTAGGCCTCTATAAGAACTCCCAGCTTCATTAGATGTTAGCTCATGCCTGGAACCAGACCTGTGTGGACTGTCTAGGGAGAGTGAACCCCTGTGCGGTGAGGCAAAGCCTGTGTGGCTATTTGTTTGGACTTTTACTAAACCAGGGACTTAGGGACTAGGACAGCACTAGGCTGATCCCAGTTGTTAGTTAGGAAACCTGTATGTTTAGTCAGCGGTCAACTTGACCAGGATTTATTTTGGTTATGTTTTTTTTGCTTTGCTGTGTTTTGTCACTGTAAATAGAAAATAAACCGCACCTTTTTTGATTTTGAAAACCACAACCTCCGTTTGCTGGGCCTGTTTTGTGTGGGGAGCCCATCCCGGGGGTCACACACACCCGCTGCCGAGCTAACCCCCTCACAGTTGGTGGAGAATGCGGGCAGTTTTTTTTAAGCCAGCATGGAGGAGATACTGAAGCAGCTGGCTCTAGCAAATGCCAATCAACAGCAGACAAATGCAGGTTTGCAAAGGAGCCTTGCAGCCCAGCAGCAGACAAACGCAACTTTGCAACAGAGTCTGGAGGCTCAGCAACGAGCCCAGCAGCAATCTGAGGCCCGCTTCATAGACCTGTTGCAGAAGCAAGAGCAGAGACTACAACAACAGATGGAAGCAGTAATGCAGCAACGTCCGCAGACCAGTGAGGAAAGCCGTCCCACTAATACCGCGTCCTTTGGGGTGAGTCGTTTATTGACAAAAATGACTGGAGAGGATGATCCAGAGGTATTTTTGACCACATTTGAAAGGACCGCTGAAAGAGAAAAGTGGCCTGAGGAGCAGTGGGCTGGACTGGTGGCTCCTCTGTTAACTGGTGAATCGCAGAAAGCTTACTATGACCTAGAGCCTAACCAAGCAAAAGACTATGTGATGCTAAAAGCTGAAATATTGGCAAGGCTGGGTGTCACCCAGGCTGTCCGGGCTCAGCGTGTGCATAACTGGACTTTCCAGCTTGGAAAACCCCCCAGGTCTCAAATGTATGATCTCATTCACCTGAGCAGAAAGTGGCTACAGCCAGAGACTTTGTCCGCACCAAAGATTGTGGAACGTGTTGTAATGGATCGGTTTTTGAGAGCTCTTCCTACTGCCATCCAAAAGTGGGTAAGCCATGGAGACCCAGAGACGGCCGATGGTCTTGTGGATCGTGTGGAGAAATACTTGGCTACAGAGAACCTGACGGCCTCTTCCAGAGACACTCGGACTTTCCACCCTAAGACCAGACCATCCCCAGGGGCGGATAAGAGGATTCCAAGGGGTGAGGGTGGAGAGAGTGAGAGGGTGGGAGCTCTACCCCAAGTTTGGCGAGAACAGCCTGGGAAATCAGCGGCTCAAGAGGCGGCAAGAAGGATCGTTTGCTACCGCTGCCGGCAAGCGGGACATATTGCAGCCAATTGCCCGGTTGTGGAGGAACCCATGCAGTGTGACTTTCTGACGGGCAGACGTCAGTCGCTGTGTGCGACAGTCGCATGCACTGCCATTCGAGGAACTGAGAAACATTTATGCAAAATGTGTGTTAATGGTAGAAATGTTGTGGTATTGCTGGATTCAGGTAGCCTTGTGACCCTGATAAAGGCTGAGTTAGTTAAAACAGAGGTCTCTGGGAATAGCAAGGTAGCTGTTATTTGTGTGCATGGGGACACCCGAGAATATCCAGTGACTACAGTGTGTTTCGAGACCCCCAAAGGTACCCTCTCTCATCCAGTGGGCTTAGTATCTCAGTTACCGCATGACGCCATTGTGGGAAGGGATTTTCCGAAGTTCTGGGAACTGTGGGATGATCCTGAGCCCCTCACTGGTGCCCCTATGTACCAGGAATGTGATAGCCAGAACTCCCCTGAGAGTGGTGAGGACTCTCCGGAATTTCCCTTATCAGTATTGGCAGGGGAGACTCAAGAAACTGGAGAGGAGCCCACCTCCTCAGACGAAAACCTACCGTCTGTGGAGTTTTCTGATCTTGAGGTTCACAGGGAAAACTTTGCCACAGAACAGTTGAAAGACCCCGCCCTAATAAAGGCACGGGAAAACGTAGTGAAAATAGATGGTGAGTTAGTGAACCCAGATAATACCTGCACTTACCCATACTTCAGCGTAGAGAAGGACCTACTGTATCGGGTGGCAAAAAGGGCAGAAGAAACCGTTGAGCAGCTTGTGGTGCCCAAACCTTACAGGAAGTTGGTGTTGGAGTTGGCCCATGGGCACATTCTTGGAGGTCATCTGGGGACAGAGAAAACCCGAGAGAGGGTATTACAGAGATTCTATTGGCCGGGGGTGATGAAGGACGTAGAAAATTATTGTTCCTCCTGCCCTGTGTGTCAGAGGTTGGCCCCGATGCCACATTTCCGTAGCCCGCTGGTCCCTCTACCCATCATTGAGGTCCCGTTTGAGAGGATCGCCATGGATTTGGTAGGTCCTATAATCAAGTCCGCTAGGGGGCACCAGTACATATTAGTTATAATGGACTATGCCACCCGTTATCCAGAAGCGATCCCTCTCCGAAATACCTCGGCCAAAACCATAGCCAAAGAGCTATCTCTTGTTTTTAGCCGGGTGGGTATTTGTAAAGAACTGCTTACGGACCAAGGTACACCCTTTATGTCCCGGGTTATGAAAGAGCTGTGTAAATTGTTCAAAGTGACGCAATTGCGTACGTCTGTGTATCACCCCCAAACCGATGGGCTGGTTGAAAGATTCAACAAAACCCTAAAACAAATGTTGAAGAAAGTGGTGGATAGAGATGGAAAGGATTGGGACTGTTTACTTCCTTATTTGATGTTTGCTATTAGGGACTCGGGAGGTGCCCCAATCCTCTACGGGATTCTCCCCCTTTGAGTTACTGTATGGGAGACACCCAAGAGGGCTGTTGGATATTGCCAAGGAAACTTGGGAAAGTGAGAGTTCTCCCCACAGGAGTGTGATTGAGCATGTCGCCCTGATGCAAGATCGAATTGCACAGGTAATGCCCATCGTGAAGGAACATTTGGCCCAAGCGCAGTTGGCACAGCAGAGAGTGTACAACCGTGGAGCCAAGACCCGTACCTTTTCCCCGGGGGATAGGATATTGGTACTTGTCCCTACGGTTGAAAGTAAATTCCTTGCCAAATGGCAAGGCCCCTACGAGATAATGGAAAAAGTGAGCGAAGTGAATTACAAGGTCAGACAACCAGGAAGGCGAAAGCCCGAACAGATCTATCACGTTAATCTGTTGAAAGCCTGGAGGGATAGAGAGTCCCTAGTCGCAGACACTTGGTCACCAGCTCAAACTGGTTGCGTGATTCCTGAGGTTGGAATAGCAGCCACCTTGTCACAACCCCAACAACAGGAGGTTAAGGAGTTTGTGCTTCGCAACAAGGAGGTATTCTCTGAGCTGCCGGGACAAACATCTGGGGTAGAGCATGACATCATTACCCCGCCCGGTGAAAGGGTGAAGTTAAAACCCTATCGGATCCCAGAGGCTCGACGGGAGGCAATACGGGAGGAAGTACAGAAAATGCTGAACTTAGGGGTGATAGAGGAGTCCCAAAGTGATTGGTCTAGTCCCATCGTGTTGGTGCCTAAACCGGATGGGAGCTGGCGATTTTGTAACGATTTTCGTCAGTTGAACAAAGTTACAAAATTTGACACCTACCCCATGCCACGTATAGATGAGTTGATCGACCGGCTGGGAACAGCCCGATACATGACGACTCTTGACCTCACAAAAGGGTATTGGCAAATCCCCCTGGCCAAGTCGGCCAAAGAGAAAACCGCATTTGTAACCCCAGACGGGGCGTTCCAATATAAAAGAATGCCGTTCGGGTTACAGAATGCGCCGGCCACATTCCAGCGGAAAATGGACCAGATGCTGAGGCCCCATCGGAAGTATGCTGCGGCTTACCTGGATGACGTAATTGTCCATAGCACAGATTGGGCCTCACATCTGCCAAAAGTGCAAGCAGTCCTGGACTCTGTTCGGGAAGCGGGGTTTACGGCTAACCCCAAGAAGTGTACCATTGGGCAGGAGGAGGCCAAATATCTTGGGTACACCATTGGGAGGGGAGTAATAAAACCCCAACTCAACAAAGTCGAGGCCATCCAGAGTTGGCCACGTCCCAACAGCAAGAAGCAGGTACGAGCCTTTCTGGGAATCGCTGGGTATTATCGGCGATTCATTCCCCACTTTGCTTCTAAGGCTGTGCCCCTAACCAACCTGACGAAGGGGAAAGGGTCGGTCATGATTAAATGGACCCCCGAGGCTGAGGCAGCATTCCAATTCTTGAAACAAGCCTTATGTAGCCAGCCAGTGTTGTACTCACCCGACTTCTCTAAAGACTTTGTCGTACAAAGTGATGCGTCAGATGTGGGGTTAGGAGCAGTATTGTCCCAGGTCTGGAACGGGGAAGAGCACCCAGTCATTTACCTCAGCAGGAAGTTGAAGTCCCATGAGGTAAATTACGCCACCGTTGAAAAGGAGTGTTTAGCGGTGAAGTGGGCTCTAGATTCCCTTCGGTACTACCTGCTAGGTAGGCACTTTGACATGGTTACGAATCACGCTCCGTTAAAGTGGATGGCTCAAAACAAGGAAACAAATAGAAGAGTGAATAGGTGGTTCCTGGCCCTCCAGGAATTCAACTTCACAGTAAAGCATCGCCCTGGCGTTCAAATGGGGAATGTGGATGCTTTGTCTCGAGTACATGAATGCCTGATTGCTGGTGTTCCAACCCCGAGGTTAAAACAAGAGGGGGGGGTATGTGACAGCAGGAAGGTAAAGTCACCTGGTTGCATCCAGGGGGGTAGATATATTTCGCCCAGATTCAGGCTTTACGCCGACTTATACAACTAGGTGGAGAGTTGTATAAGGCTAGTGGGCTCATGGATGACTCATACCTCTAGGGAGAGTGTGGGGCGTCGTGCAGACAGAGATGAGGAGACCAGCTGAACCTTGTCAGCTCATTTAGGCCTCTATAAGAACTCCCAGCTTCATTAGATGTTAGCTCATGCCTGGAACCAGACCTGTGTGGACTGTCTAGGGAGAGTGAACCCCTGTGCGGTGAGGCAAAGCCTGTGTGGCTATTTGTTTGGACTTTTACTAAACCAGGGACTTAGGGACTAGGACAGCACTAGGCTGATCCCAGTTGTTAGTTAGGAAACCTGTATGTTTAGTCAGCGGTCAACTTGACCAGGATTTATTTTGGTTATGTTTTTTTTGCTTTGCTGTGTTTTGTCACTGTAAATAGAAAATAAACCGCACCTTTTTTGATTTTGAAAACCACAACCTCCGTTTGCTGGGCCTGTTTTGTGTGGGGAGCCCATCCCGGGGGTCACACACACCCGCTGCCGAGCTAACCCCCTCACAGTAGGGAGAGTGTCAGTGTCTTTTACTGTGCGAATCCTTGTTTCTAGGGACAGGGAAGGACAGTGAGGGAATTCTCCTTGTGCTATAGTGTGCTTTAAAAAAACATTTTTTCTAGGGACAGAAAACTATAGGAAGGAAGAGTGTCAGTTTCTTTCACTGTGATAATCCTTGTTTCTAGGGACAGGGAAGGACAGTGAGGGAATTCTCCTTGTGCTATAGTGTGCTTTAAAAAAACATTTTTTCTAGGGACAGAAAACTATAGGAAGGAAGAGTGTCAGTTTCTTTCACTGTGATAATCCTTGTTTCTAGGGACAAAGAAGGACAGTGAGGGAATTCTCCTTGTGCTATAGTGTGCTTTAAAAAAACATTTTTTCTAGGGACAGAAAACTATAGGTAGGGAGAGTGTCAGTGTCTTTTACTGTGCGAATCCTTGTTTCTAGGGACAGGGAAGGACAGTGAGGGAATTCTCCTTGTGCTATAGTGTGCTTTAAAAAAACATTTTTTCTAGGGACAGAAAACTATAGGTAGGGAGAGTGTCAGTGTCTTTTACTGTGCGAATCCTTGTTTCTAGGGACAGGGAAGGACAGTGAGGGAATTCTCCTTGTGCTATAGTGTGCTTTAAAAAAACATTTTTTCTAGGGACAGAAAACTATAGGTAGGGAGAGTGTCAGTGTCTTTTACTGTGCGAATCCTTGTTTCTAGGGACAGGGAAGGACAGTGAGCGAATTCTCCTTGTGCTATAGTGTGCTTTAAAAAAACATTTTTTCTAGGGACAGAAAACTATAGGTAGGGAGAGTGTCAGTGTCTTTTACTGTGCGAATCCTTGTTTCTAGGGACAGGGAAGGACAGTGAGGGAATTCTCCTTGTGCTATAGTGTGCTAAAGCATTCCTCATCAACCATCTTTGAAATCCTTGTTTTTTTGGACAGTCAGGGAAATTGTCGTTGTGCTATTCTGTGCAAAAGCAATCATCCTCAACCATATTTAGAAATCCTTAAGTAAAGGGACAGAGAAGGACACCTGAAGGTAGCCCTTAATGCTTTTTTCCCATCTCCCTGCAGGCCATCTATTAGAATGTCTGGAAGGCAAACAAGGAGAGGCAGACAGTCAGGAGGCAATAAAAGAGGGCAAGCAGGCTCTGTGTCTGGGGGCAACAGTGCTGGTCGTGGACGCGGTGCATTGTCATCAGCACATGGCCATGGGACACGCTTGTCCTTCTTTTCGGCAGCTGGACATGTTGAGCCACATCATGCCGAAGACTTGGTAGAGTGGATGACCAAGCCCTCCTCCTCCTCCTCATCCTCTCTCACCCAGGCTCAGGGTACTGGAAAAGCAGCTGCCAAAGCGTCCTCTTCCCTGGTATCAATGTCAGACTCATCATCAGTCACTCCTTCCCTAGACCCACCATGTCCTCCTCCTGAGGAGTCCCCCGAACTGTTTGAGCACAGTGTTGGGTACATGCTCCAGGAGGATGCCCAGCGTTTCGAAGGGTCTGATGATGAAACCCAGCTAGAGGAAGGCAGTAGCGTGAGAGCAGACGGAGGGGATGCTCAAGAAGGACACCAATCTGGCAGTCATGTTCCAGCAGCTGCAGCATACTGCCAGATTGGCTCCAGTGATGAGGAGGGAGGTGATGATGAGGTCACTGACTCCACGTGGGTGCCTAATAGGAGAGAGGAGGAGGAGGAGGATGAGGAGGAGGCACATCTCCAACGAGGCAGGATGCCCTTTGGTGGCCAGCGTAAGGGCAGTACACCGACGGAATCACACCGCAGAGCTCCGCCTGTGCAGGGCGCTGCCTCTGCCCGTCATTCAAAAAGTTCTTTGGTGTGGGCCTTTTTTGAGGCTAGTGCATCAGATCGCACAGCTGCTGTTTGCAACATATGTCTCAAGCGTATATCGCGTGGCCAAAACATCAGCCGCTTGGGTACCACATGCCTGACCAGACATATGTTGACCTGCCATGCAGCTCGTTGGCAAGCCTACCTCAAAGACCCACACCAAAGAACAAAGCGGACCTCTCCTTGCACCGCATCAGCTGGGATCTCCAACCCCACTATAACTTCAGTCCTCTCTGAAACATGCACTGAGAGGAATGAAGGTGTAGAATTAGGTGTGTCACAGCCAAGTACTTGCGGCCACTCTGCTAGCAGTACACCGACGTCCGATTCTAGCAGGCAAATTTCCCTGCCCCAGCTGCTGGACCGTCGAAAGAAGTTCACTCCCAGCCATCCACATGCCCAGCGGTTGAATGCTAGCTTGGCTAAATTGCTAGCGCTTCAACTGCTGCCTTTTCAGTTGGTAGACTCGGCCCCCTTCCGTGAGTTTGTGCAATGTGCGGTTCCTCAGTGGCAGGTTCCCAAACGCCACTTTTTCTCACGGAAGGCTATTCCGGCTCTCTACCGGCATGTGGAAGGCAATGTCTTGGCCTCGCTGGACAGGGCGGTCAGCGGTAAGGTGCATATTACCGCTGACTCATGGTCCAGCAGGCATGGACAGGGACGTTACCTTTCTTTCACGGCCCATTGGGTCACTCTTTTGGCAGCTGGGAAGGATGCAGGACAAGGTGCAGTAGTGTTGGAGGTTGTTCCACCGCCACGCCTCCAAAATGCTACTACTGGTTGTGACACACCTCTCTCCTCCACCCCCTCCTCTTCTTCTTCCTCCATGGCCTCTTCCTGTGGTTTGTCCTCGGAACCAGCGGTGCTCCGTAGGCTTTCAAGGGGCTACGCAAGTACGCAGGCAAAAAGATGCCATGCCGTGCTTTCGCTGGTGTGTTTGGGGGACAGAAGCCACACTGGGGCAGAGGTCCTGTCTGCTCTGCAGGGCCAGGCCGAGAGGTGGTTGACGCCACGCCAGCTTAAGCCAGGAATGGTGGTTTGCGACAATGGCACCAACCTCCTCTCCGCCCTCCGACAGGGACAACTGACCCATGTGCCCTGTGTGGCTCACGTCCTTAACCTGGTGGTGCAGCGGTTCTTGGGCAGGTACCCGGGCTTACAGGATGTCCTGAGGCAGGCCAGGAAAGTCTGTGTGCATTTCCGCAGATCTTATAATGCCAGTGCTCGCCTGGCTGAGCTGCAAAAGGAGTTGAACCTGCCCAAGAACCGCCTTATATGTGACATGCCCACCAGGTGGAACTCAACGTTGGCCATGCTGCAGCGGCTGCACACGCAGCAGAGGGCCATCAATGAGTACCTGTGCGACTACGGCACCAGGACAGGGTCAGGGGAGCTTGGTTTTTTTCTCCACGCCAGTGGGGCATGATCAGGGATGCATGCACTGTCCTGGCACCATTTGAGGAGGCCACGAGGATGGTGAGCAGTGACAGTGCATGCATCAGTGACACTGTACCTCTTGTCCACCTGTTGGAGCACACGCTGCGTGGAATAATGGACAGGGCACTTGAGGCAGAACAGAGGCAGGAAGAGGAGGACTTCCTTGCCTCTCAAGGCCCCCTTTACCCAGACAGTGTTCCTTCTGTCCCACCCATCGCACAGGAAGAGGAGGAGGAGGAGGAGGAGGAGGATTGTGTCAGCATGGAGGTGGAGGCTGGCACTCAGCATCATCAGCAGCAGTCTTTTAGGGATGATTTACAGTCCCAAGAAACCAGTGGACTTGTACGTGGCTGGGAGGAGGTGGCTGCGGATCATGTCGTCCTTAGTGACCCAGAGGACTCCGGAGCGAATGCCTCAGCAAACCTACGCTGCATGGCCTCCCTGATCCTGCAAAGTCTGCGGAAGGATCCTCGTATTCTTCGGATCAAGGAGAGGGACCATTACTGGCTGGCCACTCTCCTTGATCCACGGTACAAGGGTAAGGTTGCGGACCTTATGTTACCGTCGCAGAGGGAGCAGAGGATGAGACAACTCCGGGAGGCCTTGCAGAAAGGTCTGTGCAACGCGTTCCCAGAGACTGGGAGGTTACAAACTCCTGGTCCTGGACAACGAGTTGCTGAGGCTTCGGCCAGTCAAAGAAGGAGCGGTGGGGAAGGTGGCCGTCTGACCGATGCGTTCAGACAATTCTTTAGTCCGCAGCCCCAAAGTATGATCGGTTCCAGCAACCATCGCCAGCGTCTGATAAACATGGTGCAGGAATATCTAGGGGCAAGGTCAGACTTGGACACCTTCCCCACCGAAAATCCTCTGGCTTACTGGGTCTTGAGGATGGATCACTGGCCAGAGCTTGCACAGTATGCAATTGAGCTACTGGCCTGTCCTGCATCCAGCGTTCTTTCGGAACGCACATTCAGTGCTGCTGGAGGATTTGTCACGGATCACAGGGTGCGCCTGTCCACCGACTCGGTTGATCGACTGACTTTCATCAAGATGAACCAGTCTTGGATCACCACCAGCTACCACACACCTGATGCTGATATAACAGACTAATTGATTTTAACATGTCACATCCCTTCAAGACTGATGCTGATGCTGAGTGCCTGTGCTGTTATGTTGACTGGCTATCCTCCTCCTCCGAGTCCTCAATGATACGATTGATGATGATAGCTTGGAAGATCATTTTTGTTTATGGGTGCCGCCACCAGTGGCTAAGGCCCAATTTTTCAGCCCCTGTTTTACAGGGGCGTGTAATTACAGTTTTTTTAGCAATAATTTGCCATAGGGCTCATTGCTGTGCTCCAAGTACAGTATCTGTGAGGGGTTGGAGTGTTGTGGCACCAGTGCCTAAGGCCCAATTTTTCAGCCCCTGTTTAACAGGGGCGTGTCATTACAATTTTTAAAGCAATACTTTGCAACAGGGCTCATTGCTGTGCTCCAAGTACAGTATCTGTGAGGGGTTGTAGTGTTGTGCCACCAGTGCCTAAGGCCCAATTTTTCAGCCCCTGTTCAACAGGGGCATGCAATTACAATTCTTGATCTAATAATTCACAGCAGGGCCCATTGCTGCACCCACCAAGAGTAACTCTGAGGGCTTACAGTGTTGTGGCAACGCCACCACCACCACCACCACGAAAGGCCCAATTTTTCAGCCCCTGTTCAAAAGGGGCATGTAATTACAATTCTTGATCTAATAATTCACAGCAGGGCCCATTCCTGCACCCACCAAGAGTAACTCTGAGGGCTTACAGTGTTGTGGCAACACCACCACCACCACCACCACCACGAAAGGCCCAATTTTTCAGCCCCTGTTCAACAGGGGCATGCAATTACAATTCTTGATCTAATAATTCACAGCAGGGCCCATTCCTGCACCCACCAAGAGTAACTCTGAGGGCTTACAGTGTTGTGGCAACACCACCATCACCACCACCACCACCACGAAAGGCCCAATTTTTCAGCCCCTGTTCAACAGGGGCATGCAATTACAATTCTTGATCTAATAATTCACAGCAGGGCCCATTGCTGCACCCACCAAGAGTAACTCTGAGGGCTTACAGTGTTGTGGCAACGCCACCACCACCACCACCACGAAAGGCCCAATTTTTCAGCCCCTGTTCAACAGGGGCATGCAATTACAATTCTTGATCTAATAATTCACAGCAGGGCCCATTCCTGCACCCACCAAGAGTAACTCTGAGGGCTTACAGTGTTGTGGCAACACCACCACCACCACCACCACCACGAAAGGCCCAATTTTTCAGCCCCTGTTCAACAGGGGCATGCAATTACAATTCTTGATCTAATAATTCACAGCAGGGCCCATTGCTGCACCCACCAAGAGTAACTGTCAGGGCTTACAGTGTTGTGGCACCAGCACCACCATCAAAGGCCCAATTTTTACTACCACTGTTCAACAATTATATGTAATTAAAATTCCTGATATAATAGTTGACAGCAGGGCGTTCCAGCACCAACCAAGAGTAACTGTGAGTGCTTACAGTGTTGTGCCAACACCAACAACTAAGGGGCCTATTTCTGCAGAGTATATACGGCAGGTCCCTACTTTCAAACATCCAACTTACAAACGACTCCTACTTGCAAACGCAAGAAGACAACAGGAAGTGAGAGGAAATCTACCACTAGGAAGGAAAATTCTCTCCTGTAAGAATAAATATGGGAGAAAGGTGTCTCCTCTGTACTGATGCTTTATCAGCAATCCTTGTTTCAAGAAAAACACCACATTTCAAAAACAGTTGTCATTGGGACGGAAAGTGAGGTGAAATGTTCTGAACAGGGGCACAGACAGCAAAACAAATGTTACAGGGGTGATAACCCTTACCTATGTTTTCCAAAAAGTTTAAAAATAGATTTTTGGGCTGAAGCTACACTTCAACAATGTACCTGTTCAAAATTACAAACAGATTCTACATAAGAACAAACCTACAGTCCCTGTCTTGTATGCACCGCCTGTATACGGCTGTTCAGAGTATATAGGGCCTTTTTTATTTTATGTGCGGGGTTCCCCTTAATATCCATACAAGACCCAAAGGGGCTGGTAATGGGCTGGGGTAGGGGGGGGGGTCATGGGGTAGCTATGCCATTTTTCTTAAAGATTTTCATCCATATTACCGGGACCAGACATTACATTAAAGCCGCAAGCAGTTTTAAATGGCTTTTTTTTCCTTTAGAAGTGTCATTTTGTGCAGGGACAGTTCTAAACACGGGAAACACGTGGCACTTCACAGGCATACTTTAGACACCCCCCAGGTACGATATTTAAAGGAATATTTGACTTTTTTTTTTTCACTTTATGCATCATTAAAATGACTGCTCCCGAAAAACGACCGTTTTTAAAACTTCTTTTTGCATTGATACATGTCCCCTGGTGCACAACCCGGGTTCCCAAACCCTTTTTAGGACAATAACATGCATAATAGTTGTTATAATTAGCACTTTAGAATTCGAACGTTCGCATCCATTGTATTTAATAGGGTTCTAATGTTCGTACGAACTTTCGGTCCGTTCGCGGGTTCTGGTGCGAACCGAACCCGGGGGTCTTCGGCTCATCACTAGTGTTGGAGACTGGGGGCACTCTACAGTAGGGATTGGAGACTGGAGGCATGCTACAGTAGGGGTTGGAGACTGGGGACATGCTACAGTAGGGTTTGGAGACTGGGAACATGCTACAGTAGGGGTTGAAGACTGGGGACATGCTACAGTAGGGGTTGGAGACTGGGGACATGCTACTGTAGGGGGTTGGAGACTGGGGACATGCTACAGTAGGGGTTGGGGACTGGAGAGTGGAGACATGCTATAGTAGGGGTTGGAGACTGGGGACATGCTACAGTAGTTGTTGGAGACTGGTGACATGCTACAGTAGTGGTTGTAGACTAGGGACATGCTACAGTAGTGGTTGGAGGCTGGAAACATGGTACAGTAGTGGTTGGAGACTGAACACATACTACAGTGGTAATTGGGGATGGAGGACATGCTACAATAGTTGTTATAGACTGGAGACATGCTACAGTCGTTTTTGGAGACTGGGGACATACTACGATATTGGTTGGAGACGGGGGACATGCTACAATAGTGGTTGGAGACTGGGGACATGCTACAATAGTGGTTGGAGACAGGAGAAATTCTACAGTAGTGGTTGGAGACTGGGGACATGCTACAATAGTGGTTGGAGACTGGGGACATGCTACAATAGTGGTTGGAGACTGGGGACATGCTACAATAGTGGTTGGAGACTAGGGACATGCTACACTAGTGGTTGGAGACTGGGGACATGCTACAATAGTGGTTGGAGACTGGGGACATGCTACAGCAGTGGTTGGAGACTGGGGACATGCTACAGTATTGGTTAGAGACTGGGGACATTCTACAGCAGTGGTTATAGACTGGACACATGCAACAGCAGTGGCTGGGGACTGTAGTCTTTGTTTATTCATACTGCTGACAGTACACCTGAATAGAAACCTACCAAATAACCCAAATAAACATCCCAAATAGGGATGAGCCGAACACCCCCCCCCCCGGTTCGGTTCGCACCAGAACTTGCGAACGGACCGAAAGTTTGCACGAACTATCGAACCCCGTTTAAGTCTATGGGACTCGAACGTACGGAATCAAAAGTGTTAATTTTAAAGGCTAATATGCAAGTTATTGTCCTAAAAGGGGTTTGGGGACCCGGGTCCTCCCCCAGGGGACATGTATCAATGAAAAAAAAAAGTTTTAAAAACTAACGTTTTTTCGGGAGCAGTGATTTTAATGATGCATAAAGTGAAAAAAAAAGTGAAATATTCCTTTAAATATTGTACCTGGGGGGTGTCTAAACTATGCCTGTGAAGTGGCATGTGTTTCCCGTGTTTAGAACTGTCCCTGCACAAAATTAAATTTCTAAAGGAAAAAAAGTAATTTAAAACTGCTCGCGGCTTTAATGTCATGTCTGGTCCCGGCAATATGGATGAAAATCATTGAGAAAAATGGCATAGGTACCCCCCCCAGCCCATTACCAGCCCCTTTGGGTCTTGTATGGATATTAAGGGGAACCCCGCACCCAAATTAAATAAAGAAAAGGCATGGGGCCCCCCAGGCCCTATATACTCTGAACAGCAGTATACAGGCGATACAAACAAGACAGGGACTGTACGTTTGTTGTTACGTAGAATCTGTTTGTAATTTTGAACACCCTACCTGTATTTGTATGAGAACACCAGCAATTGTATTCAGGTAAGCTTTAGGTGCACACTGTGCAAAGGACACTAAATCAAAATACTGCAGCTCCCTGCCTGTATTTGTATGAGAACACCAGCAATTGTATTCAGGTAAGCTTTAGGTGCACACTGTGAAAAGGACACTAAATCAAAATACTGCAGCTCCCTGCCTGTGGTATTAGTATGAGAACAACAGCAATTGTATTCAGGTAAGCTTTAGGTGCACACTGTGCAAAGGACACAGTACACTAAGTGAAAATACTGCAGCTAGCACAATCACCTGCCTGTCTGTCAGTATATTATGAAGAGAATAACAGGAATGGATCTAGCTAAACTGAATACAGTGTATAAATATATATACACATCACCTAGGATGCATATATATCCTCTACACACTGTAACTGCAGCTAACTGACTCGCCTGCCTGCTCTATCTAACTCAAATTAAATGACACTGTCTCTCTCTCTCTCTGTCTTTAACCACCGCCACAACACACTACACAAGGCCGCCACGCAGGCGGCCTTATATAGTGTGGGGCGTGTACTAAACCCCCTGAGACATAATTGGCTCTCTGTTTTTTCTGCGCTGTGATTGGCCAAGCATGCGGGTCATAGTGCATGCTTGGCCAATCATCAGCGAGCAATGCACTGCGATGCCGCAGTGAATTATGGGCCATGACGCGCCACTCGAATTTGGCGCAAACGACCCATAATGTTCGAAATTCGCCGAACGGCCGAACAGACGATGTTCGAGACGAACATGGGTTCGACTCGAACTGGAAGCTCATCCCTAATCCCAAATAATAACCAATCCCCAAACCCTTCTCCAGTGGTGACCATCTTTACTCCCCCCCCCCCCCCCCCACAGCATTCATAAAAATGACGCACCTTTTTTCAGCTTCTACAGTTACTATGCTGGCATAAAATCATATTATCCTATTATTATAAAAATGAATTCTCTTTTCTTTATCTCCAAGGGCTGTCGGCACCTTTGATCAGCATAACAAAGATGGAGGTATCAGAGGGAGATGAAATTACGGTCAGGTGTGAAGCCCCAAATGAGGAACCCCCCATGACATTCAATTTCTACAAGACAGTCAAGGAGAAGGGATCTCCAAAAACGAAGCATGCCAACAAGAATTATGAGGAAAACACATATGAGATTAAAGAAGGGGAAAGCATATTGCACTTTGAGTGCACCCTAAAGCTGATGATCGAGGATGAGCCAGAGTCACCTTTAAGTAGGAGACAGACAGTGACCGTGGTGGGTAGGTACTCCTCTTCTTCTACTGCATCTCTAAAGAAGAACTTTAACAGTTAGATCTTCCTAAATCTCATTTTGCATCCATGAATGACATCTAGATCATTGAACTGTTCCTTGGAGTCTTCAGTGGAAAGAACTCGGCGGCAACAGCCCAGGCTTTAGGCTGGATGAAATTAGGCATTCATCTGTATCAACTTTGGGTTAACTAACTCTTCCTAGGCCCAGCACTCAGAATATAAAATACTTTGTTAGGGGTTAGGGTTTCCCCTTGAAGAATAAGGCTAGGACTCAGGAATTGGAACAGGGACCTCCCCCAGAGGTCAAAGGTCAGACAGCCGGTTCCCAGAGGTCAAAGGTCACGGGGCGTGGCTGACCCACGCCCACCAAAGTGTACCGCCTACCCAAACGAAGTCGGGGAATGAACAAGTCGGGTTAGGGGTTAGGGGTTAGGGGTTAGGTTTAGGGGTTAGGGTTTTCCCTTGAAGAATAAGGCTAGGACTCAGAGGGTTATGGATAGGGTTAGGGGTTAGGTTTAGGGGTTAGGGTTAGGGGGTTAGGGTTTCCCCTTGAAGAATAAGGCTATGACTCATAGGGTTAGGGGTTAGGGGGTTAGGTTTAGGGGTTAGGGATAGGGGTTAGGGTTAGGGATAGGGTTAGGGTTAGGGGGTTAGGGTTTCCCCTTGAAGAATAAGGCTAGGACTCAGGAATTGGAACAGGTACCTCCCCCAGAGGTCAAAGGTTAGAAGGCGGGTTCCCAGAGGTCAAAGGTCACAAGGTATGGCTGACCCACCCCCACCAGTGGGAGTGTGGAAGGGGTAGACCCTCAACTTTTTATTTTTGTTGGTGCTTCCATCTAGGAGATTTTTTTTCTTCTTTCCTGTCTGACTGGACAGGAAGTGAAGGGAAATCCACGGATAGCACTAAATATAGTTTTTCAGTTGTAAAAAACATATGTATGGTAATGTTTAGTCCTGGTCAGCACAGACCTACTGATGGACTTAGATCAACACCAGCATTGCTTGTTCTGTTTCCTAACAATATCTACACAGTACATTAGCTGTAATTCCACCTTCACAGGATGTGTTTTTCGGTTTCCCTACAGAGCCGTTTAGCACACCAACTATCACAGTTCGTCCATCAAACAATTTCACAGAAGGGGCGGTCATGGAGGTGATGTGCACAGTTCAGAAGTCATACAGGCGCTCTGAGGAAGTGAGCATCACCTTACAAAAGGGAAACAACATTCTAAAGGCTTCCAACTCGGAAAGATTGACTTATTCTCAGGTGGCAACCGTGAGCGACATGGGCAACTACACATGTAAAGCAGAAGGAAAAACAGCCTCAAAAACCACCAGTGCCATGGTCAAGGTGAAAGGTACATCATGTTCCAACAGTTTTATCCATTTTGTGTTGGTCTTTAGAGGGTCAGTGGCCAGGACTTGGATTATTGGTCCTTTCGGCAGCTTGCAAAGTTGGTACTCGTGTGTCACATTGTTACATTCTTCAGTAATGGCAATTTTCTGAAACCTTTTGACATTATTATTTGCCATACAGGTTGATCTTGGCCATCAATGCGCTGTCTATTGATAGTCATATCTTCCATTCTACGTAAAATAGGGATAGGCTCTTGGAACCCAACTGCCATTTTAATCAAGCAGATGGGCAGACTTTATTTAAAAAACAGGCAACACATAGCGCCTATTTAAACTTTATCCATGAGTAATCCAGGCAAGGCTTCCTTTGTTCTTATGCCGCGTACACACGATCGGAAATTCCGACAACAAAAGTCCGATCTGAGCTTTTGGTCGGAAATTCCGACCGTGTGTAGGCTCCATCGGACATTTGCTGTCGGAATTTCCGCCCACAAAAAATTGAAAGTTGGTTGTCAATTTTTCTGACAGGAAAAGTTCTGTTCGGAAATTCCGATCGCAAAAAAACACGCATTCTCAGAATCAAGCAGAAGAGCCGAACTGCCTATTGAACTTCATTGATCTCGGCTCGTCATAAGTCTTGTACGTCACCGCGTTCTTGACGGTCAGAATTTCCGACAGGATTTGTGTGACCGTGTGTATGCAACACAAGTTTGAGCCAACATTCCGTCGGAAAATAAACCATGTTTTTTTTGTCAGAATTTCGATCGTGCGTACACGGCATTAGAAGTGTGTGTAGGCGGGGCCCTGATTCATACCAGCAATGACCATGGTGGCCAAGGGCCCCTCCCACCATCCTTCTGCAAGAGAAACAAGATAGGGTACCCATACCCGTAACATGGAGGAAATCCACCATCTTGATTACTCATATTCTCCCGAATTCTCCAGAAAAAAAAGGAATGTCCACACATTCAATCTATTTAACGTTTTACTGCAGCAGCAACTAAATGCACAGTTCTTTGCCGAATACAACATCCCGTCTGCCTCTTTAACCCCAACATCAGCAGCACTGTACAGCTTACACAATAGAATAATAGGGGTAGCCTCTTCCCATCAACCTCTGGCCCAAGCTCTTCTGGCTCTCGAATATATGGGACAAGTCTAGCCCAAACCACAGTATCTACCGAGGGGAGGGGGTCTCTCTTTAAGGCATACTTACCCCCAACATCGGGAGCACTGTACAGTTCAAGCTTAACTTTAAAGTAGGGTTGCCAACCTTCACTTCCAGTTCCTCTTTGTAGGTCTTAATAGGTGGATACTCCAACGAGCCTACCCTAAAGGGTTCACTTCCTGATGCTACAAGCTTACATAATAGTATAATAGGATAGCCTCTTGCCATAAATCTCTGGCTCAAGCTCTTCTGGCTATAGAATATATGGGACAAGTCTAGCCCCACCCTCAGTATCTAGCCAGGGTAGGGAGTCTCCCTTAAATACAACTTTGCCTCTGTCTCTTTACCCCCCATCAGCAGCATTTTAAGCTTAACTTCAATGTAGGGTTGCCGACCATCTAGAATATAAGGGACAAGTCTAGCCCCACCCACAGTATCTACCCAAGGGAGGGGGTCTCCCTTAAAGGGATACCAACCCCTGCTTACATTTACCGCCTCTGCCTCTTTACCCCCAACATTGGCAGCACTGTACATTTCAAGCTTAATTTCAACATAGGGTTGCCGACCATCACTTTCGGTTCCTCACTGTAGGTCCCCTTACGTGGGTACTCTAAGGGAACTTAAACCGGGCCTACCCCCAAAGGGTTCACTTCTTGAGGCTACAAGCTTACTTAATAGTATAATAGGATTCAACCTCTGCCCCAAGTTCTTCTGGCTCTAGAATATAAGGGACAAGTCTAGCCCCACCCATAGTATCTATCCAGGGTAGGGGGTCTCCCTTACATACAAATTTGCCTCTGCCTCTTTGCCCCCCAACATCAGCAGCACTGTACATTTTAAGCTTATCTTCAATTTAGGGTTGCCGACCATCACTTCCAGTTCCTCACTGTAGGTCCCCTTATTTAGGTACACCAACGGAACTGAAACCGCGCCTACCCTAAGGGGTTCACTTCCTGAGGCTACAAGCTTGCATAATAGTATAATGGGGTAGCCTTTTCCCAACAACCTCTGGCCCAAGCTTTTCTGGCTCTAAAATATAAGGGACACGTCTAATCCCACCCACAGTATCTACCCAGGGGAGGGGGTCTCCCTTAAAGACATACTATCCCCTGCTACATTTGCCGCCTCTGCCTCTTTACCCCCAAATCACCCCCAACATTGGCAGCACTGTACAGTTCAAGCTTAACGTCAACATAGGCTTGCCAACCATCCCTTGTGGTTCCTCGCTGTGGATCCCCTTAGGTAGATACTTCAACGGAACTTAAACTGGTCCTACCCCAAAGGGTTCACTTCCTGAGGCTACAAGCTTACATAATAGTATAAAAGGGGTAGCCTCTTTCCATCAAGCTCTTCTGGCTCTAGAATATACGGGACAAGTCTAGCCCAACCCACAGTATCTGACCAGTATCTATCCCTTAAAGGCAGAGTTTTTTCTCAGCAGGAACGTGGGGGAACCCAGTTCCGGCACCTCCAGCAGTGAATGTATGTCATGGTAAGGGGTGTTGGGGTGTGCTGAATGGTCTGTTGATGCTGGGGGATCTATTGGCGCTGGAGGGGATCCATTTTTTTGTGTGGGGGTATGTTGTTGTTCGGGTGGTATTTTGTTGCGGGAGGTCCATTGTTGCTCGGGGGTCTATTGTTGTGGAAGGGATCCATTCTGGCTGGCTGTAGGGGATCTACATTTCTTGATATCATTAACAAATTCCATACAAATTCCTTAAAACCACAAAATTAAACTTGGTTCTGTGTTCTCCAAAATAGGTGGTACTGGGAAGTGGGTAGGGGGTGGAACCAAGGGACAGTGCGCAGAGGTGGGTAGGGTACAGAGACGAGGGGTGACTCAAAAGGGAATTCCTGTACCTATTTATTGAGAAAAAAAGGCCTGTTTAAAGGGATACTAACCCCTGCTTACATTTGCTTTTGCTTTCCTGGCTCAGATGTGCTCAGCTATGATAATTTGGGGAGAGAGTGGTAAAGCAAAGGAGCTAAAGTGCAAGAACATTTACATGTACCTGCTAGAAAATGTTTTCTATAGAAAGGGACGTTGTTGTTTTGTGATGTTATGTGGTTATTTTACATAATTGTTTCCCCAAAGTGCATGTTTATTGTTGCCAATAGAGCTTGTAAAGTCAATTTTTTTTAACTAATATAAAAAGATGTTATACTTAGCTGCTCTGTGCAAGGATATTGCACAGAGTGGCCCCCGAATCCCCTTTTTTGGAGACCCCCGTTGGCACTCCCTGCTCCGCCTCTTCCCTGCGCGCCAGCATAAGAAGCTGCTTCTTATGGGAGCACACGTACAGGAACGCTTTTCGAGTTGGGCTGTGTGCATCCATAAACACACACAGCACAGCCTGGCCCCACTCCCTCCTCACTGGATTTGACTGACAATGGCTCCCGCTGCTCCCAGCCAAGCTTATGAGAGTGGGGAGAGGGTAGAAGACCTGCAGACAGGCACAGCGTTTTTAGGGTGGGGGGTTAACAGCAACTGGAAGGTTTTTTTACTTTAAAGTGGAGGTCCGCCTAAAAAAAATTATATTAAAAGCCAGCAACTACAAATACTGCAGCTGCTGACTTTTAATATTAGGACACTTACCTGTCCTGGGCGCCCGCGATGTCGGCAGCCGAAGCCGATCTGTCGCTCGGCTCTCGGTTGCTGCCGACACCATCCTCGGTAAGGGATTCAGTAAGTAAAGCCTTGCGGGTTCACTTCCTGGTTCCCTTCTGCGCATGCGCGAGTCGCGTTGCGCGCCCTCACTGGTCCCTGCTGTCTTCTGGGACCTGTGTTTCCCAGAAGACAGCGGGGGAGGACAGAGTAGGCGCTGGAAGTGTCGTAGGTCACCGCGATCACCGAGGTGATCTATGCCTGAAAGTGGGAGCAAATACCTGTATTAGACTGGTATCTGCTCCCTCCTCCCCCCTGAAAGGTGCCAAATGTGACACCGGTGGGGGGGAGGATTCCAAAAAGTTGGAAGTTCCATTTTTAGGTGTGTAGCTACCACACCCGTTATGCGTGTGGCACAGTGCCCATACACCTCCCAAACATCTCTGGCTCGCTCACAGGAGAGTAAGGCACACTATGGCTACCCTGCCCCGTACCCTCTGGGTTGCAGAGGTTAAGCACACTTGTTTTCACTTACGGGTCTTGCAGCGAGGTTCTCCTCAAAGCTGGTTTCTGTCCCCAGTATGCAGGGACAAAGTCTCTATACCCCAAGTAACTCCAAGGTCCACAACAGTATATCACTCCAACGTAGAGCTTTACTTTCTTATGCATGAAGAGAGAAAGGTGTTAGGAAGACAGATAGCATTCAGGCACTTCTGACTCCATCGCCACTCGGTCCCGAGTGGGTACAGCTCACCCGGATAGTCACCAATGGCATTAGCAGCCAGCGTGTAGCTCGAACAGTCTATTAAGGTCCCTAATGGATGCGTCTAGGAGATCCTCTGCCACAGGATCTATAGTGTCCTAAACCTCCTGATGGTCCAGATGTTAAGCCCCTTGGTTCCGGATGGATGACATCCCTCTAGAGAGTTACTGGGCCCCTTCCTTCACTGTGATCTCTCACCAGTCCCTTGGAATGGTCCTCCCCCAGCCTCCTCTTCCAGAAATGGGTCCCCTCACATGGCGGCACCCTGGGATTCTTCCTCCCGAAGTGGGCTCCAGCTAAAGGTGCTGGGCCCAGGGCTGAAGTTGCAGTCCCAGGGCTAAAGGTGCCTGGGACTGAGGCGCACGTGGCCCCATGGCCTGGAGGGCCATGCACTCGAACCTGGAACACTTTACCTACCCCCGGGTGCAGGTCCCCCGTGGTAGTAACTTTGACCCCCTACTAATGGCGTCTGCCCCTTTTGTACCCTCTCCCGGCATGCACAGCGGGTAGACCACGCCCACTGCACGGCTGCTGAGAGAGGACACCTAATCGCCACTCTAACACCTGTAGTTCAACCCCGAGTACCAGTGATGGCGCCACCCATACTACTTAGGGGAACTACATGCCAGGTGAAACAGCAGCAAAGCAGAGTCCAGCAATTGAAAGACTTGAGCCAACTACCACTCAAATCACCCCTAAATTTGATATGACTAGTCCTAAATTTAGGACCCCCGCTACAAAAAATGCATTAAGGTAAAAATAATATCAAAGAAAGCTTTGTGGATTAATATCTAAGTTCCTCAGTCACCATATTATATTGGAAGATCACAGATCTCCACATTCTCCTTCATGCCATTTTTACTACATTGATATATAGATGACTTTTTATAATTCAAATTTCACTTCTTGGCTTTTGGAGGTAAGGAAAGGGAAAGGAGAAAACCTTTAGTATGTTTTATTAATATAAATGCAGATCAACAACGTAATAAACAAAATGCAATTCTTTTCCAGAGCTGTTTCCAAGACCTCGACTAACTCTAAAGCTAACAGACAACAAGACGGAGTTCATCAATGATGGAGATCTGGTGGATCTGAAATGTTCCGTTTCCAGCTTGCCTCCTCAGGAGTCATCCAAACAGGACTTTTATTTAATAGTCAACAACGGAGAGCGAAGACATATGCGAAGGGGAGGGAAGTTCCTGATGAACTTGAGGTCAACGGACAGCGGAGACTACAAATGTGAAGTCACCATCGCCAACATCACCAAGACCAGTGAGCCGGTTCAGGTAAAGGTCTATGGTGAGTGGAGTAAGAACCTTATATATCCACATCTCCGTCTATTTTAGATGAACACACATGGCTCTACACCCGCTGGCCACTTTATTAGGTACACCTTGCTAGTACCGGGTTGGACCCCCCCCCCCCCCCCTTTGCCTTCAGAACTGCCTTAATTCTTTGTGGCATAGATTCAATCTAGGTGTCCATTTTGGATTGAGATCTGGTGAATGTGGAGGCCATTGGAGGACAGTGACCTCATTGTCCAGTGGTGAGATGATTGGAGCTTTGTGACATGGTGCATTATCCTGCTGGAAGGAGCCATCAGAAGATGGGGGACACTGTAGTCATAAAAAGGGATAGACATGGTGTCAGGTCACCTGAGTCCAGGTGACAGATGCAATCCGTAGGAATCAGGAGTGCACCGCTAAGGCTAAGGTAGTGGACCCTAGGACTGACTGCTGCGGATTAAATTCTGGGAGGTTCAGGAAGTCAGGTCTACTGGAGCACCAACACAGATCCCACTGGGAGCTAGAGCATAAGATTCCCCAGGGCGTGGAGTCTAAGAGCCAGCAGGTGTTCACCAGAGCCTCTAGTGGTGAGGATGGACTGCACTGCAACTGGCTCCAGGTCGCGGCCCCCAGGCTCTCCCAACTCACGCTCACGGTAGACTACAGGAGAAAGAGGAAGGAAGCAGCAGCCTGGAACAACAAGGATAGTCAGGAGATTAGCCAAAAGGTCAGGGCAACAAGCAGATAGGGATAGTCGAAGAACACGCCAAAGGTTAGGGTATGAAGCAGACGAGGACAGTCAAGAACAAGCCAAAGTTGGTAAACAGGATCAGACGTAGGACACAGAGCAATGAGTACACGGATGACAAAACACACAATATTGATCAGCATGGCTGGCTTGCAGTGCACAGGTTAATATAGAGTTCTGATAGGGGCTGGGGTGGAGCCATGCTTTGAGGAAGGATTACTTAAGAAGCCAGGTGAGAGTGTCTGGCCTCTAAAGCTGAACACATGGAGGAGAGGAAAGATGACAGACAAACTTTACTGCATCACCATGACACATGGTCAACAACAATACTCAGGTAGGCCGTGGTGTATAAACCATGCTCAATTGGTACTAAGGGGCCCAAAGTGTGCCAAGAAAATATTCCCCCCACACCATTACACCCCCACCACCAGCCTAAACCGGTGATACAAGGTAGGATGGATCCGTGTGCCAAATTCTGAGCCCACCATCTGAATGTCGCAGCTGAAATCCAGACTCATCAGACCAGGCAACGTTTTTTCAATCTTCTATTGTCCAATTTTGGTGATCCTGTGCCAATTGTAGCCTCAGTTTCCTGTTTTTAGCTGACAGGAGTGGCACCCGGTGTGGTCTTCTGCTGCTGTAGCCCATCTCCTTCAAGGTTGGATGTGTTATGTGTTCAGAGATGGTATTCTGCATACCTTGGTTGTAACGAGTGGTTATTTGAGTTACTGTTGCCTCTCTATCGTCTGCCCATTCTCTTCTGACCTCTGACATCAACAAGTAATTTTCCTCCACACAACTGCCACTCACTGGATATTTTCTCTTTTCCCCACCATTCTCTGTAAACCCGAGAGATGGTTGTTGTGTGTGAAAATCCCAGAAATTCTCAGACCGGTCCGTCTGACACCAACAACCTTGCCAGGTTCAAAGTCACTTCAATCCCCTTTCTTCCCCATTCTGATGCTCGATTTGAACTTCAGCAAGTCGTCTTCACCACGTCTAAATGCCTAAATGCATTGAGTTGCTGCCATGTGATTGGCTGATAAGCCATTTGTGTTACCAAGCAATTGAACAGGTGTAACTAATAAAGTGGCCCATTCACCGTTGTTACTTGTAAACAATGAAGCCCTCTGTGTTTACAAGGACAGCTTTCCTCTCAGCGCCTCTCATAGATCCATGCCTGCCCTGTACCCATGGTGGGGACAAGAGAGATGCAGGTGCAAGTGTGGGAAGGGGCATCACTTTAATCCCCATCTGTGCCTGGATGCCGACCAATGATTTCCCTGCAAGTGAGAGAGAGGCGGAGCTGCCTACACTGCCAGGAGGTACTAGAGCTGGGGTGGGAGATGAAAGCTCTGGAGGGAGGTGTGTGCAGAGGTGGGGGAAGAGGGAGAACGGTGCAGAGGTCAAAGCCGAGAAGGGGTGGAAGTGAGATGTGGACAGCATAGCATGCTCTGTACATGGCACACTCCTCAACCCTGCACTCTGTACATGGCACACTCCTCAACCCAGCATTCTGTATGTAGCGGGTACTTGAATTTAAGAGAAGCATCTGGGTGGTAGTGTAACCCAGATGCCCTGATTGTTAGGGAATTCAAGGTTCCCTTTGTGGGTCTTGGAGGACTCTGGTGGTGTGAGGTTCCCGGCGGCCTACAGGTGGCGTTGTCGCCCTGGGCCGGGGCTGAACTCGCACCGCAAGACTGTGCCTTTTTGTCCTCCCCTGGCGCTGGTACAGCGGGGTGGGGAACCCGCTGTGACGCAAAGGGAGAGGAGATAAAAGGGGCAGACGCCCTTACCACGGGGTTAGAGTTTGGAGTTAGAGTTCGGAGTGGGAGTCGGTGGACTCGGCCGCACCCAGGCACCTTCAGCTTGGGTGCTGGCGTTCCGGTGTTCCGGGCCCAGGTGCCCTTGACCTGGCCGGAGCGGGAGATGGAGTCCATCTCAGGCACCTTTAGCCTGGGGTGAGGTACTATGGCGGATGCCTGGGGCTCAGTACCTTCGACTGAGTTCCGCGAGGGTGGAGGAATCCGAGGGGGCCCTAACTCCTTGGGTGCCCGTGTCTGAGTTCGTGAGGACTGGTGTGCGGTAACTTCTCTGAAGAGTCCGGCGCAGCATCGCTGGTGACGGAGAGGCCTCCATTTCTCCCTTGGACGGATTTCCTTCCCCTGACAGGGGCCGTGCTAGCGAAGGTAATTCACGTTCTACTTCACCTAGTCAGTGGCAGCGACTATTCACCACTGGTGACAGCACAGTGGTTAGCAGCAGAAGGGAAAGGATTGTGCCTCGATCTGTCCCCGTTATCACTCAGTAAAGAAACTGTATGTTTGAACGCTAAGAAGAATAAAACTGAGTTGTACCTATTCACTGTGTGGAACTCTGGTTACTAGGAGCAAAGGAGTCAGGGACAAAGTACTGGACTTGACTCTAGGACACCTACACAAGACCCAATCTTCTGGCCTTCACCTCTTAGTTATGGAGGACATGGGCCATGGTGTATCTCATCCCTCCCCCCAGCACTGAGACCCCTAGACGAAGAAAGACGAGCCGAGTATAAGAAGGGGAGAGAGGGGTGAGGCCGCTACATGTACATGGCACACTCTTCAACCCTGCACTCTGTACATGACACACTCCTCAACCCTGCACTCTGTACATGGCACACTCCCCAACCCTGCACTTTGTACATAGAGCACCCCTAAACTCTGCACTCTGTACATAGAGCACCCCCTGAACTCTGTGCATAGCACACCCCTAAACTCTGCCCACTGTACATGGAACACTCCTCAACCCTGCACTCTGTACACAGCGTACTCCTCAACCCTGCACTCTGTACATGGCGCACCCCCTGAACTCTGTATGTAGCGCGCCCTTAAACTCCGCACTCTGTACATAGGGCACCCCTAAACTCTGTACGTAGCGTGTTCTCAGAGTATTGAAATAATGCGCTGGAAGCTTCTTGTATACAGCAATAGGCTTTACTTTCATGGAGGATATCTTTATCATGGAACAGGAAGCAGGAGTATACAAGAACACACCTCTCATTACATTACCATAGAATACACACTATAATACTCCACCTGCTGCATAGATAGGTATAATGCATATAGTATATAGTTCACAGTATATAAAGCTACTATGCTGTTGTTCTTCTAACATAGCACACCCCTGAACTCTGCACTCTGTACATAGGGCAACCCTGAAACTGCACTGTGCATAGGGCACCCCTGAAACTGCACTCTGTGCATAGCGCACCCCTAAACTCTGCACTCTGTGCATAGCGCTCCCCTAAACTCTGCACTCTGTGCATAGCACACCCCTAAACTCTACACTCTGTGCATAGGGCACCCCTGAAACTGCACTCTGTACATAGCACACCCCTAAACTCTGCACTCTGTACATAGCGCACCCTGAATTCTGCACTCTGTACACAGCACACCTCTGAAGTCTCTGTACATAGCGCACCCCTGAACGCTGCACTCTGTACATAGCGCACCCCTGAACTCTGTACATAGCGCACCCCTTAACTCTGCATTCTGTACATAGTGCACCCCTGAACGCTGCATTCTGCACATAGTGCACCCCTGAACTCTGCACTCTGTACATAGCGCACCCCTAAACTCTGCACTCTGTGCATAGGGCACCCCTGAAACTGCACTCTGCCTATAAGGCACCCCTGAAACTGCACTCTATATGTAGTTCACCCCTAAACTCTGCACTCTGTATGTAGTGCACCCCTAAATTATGCACTGTGTACATAGCTCACCCCTGACCTCTGCACTCTGTACATAGCACACCCCTAAACTATGCACTCTGTGCATAGGGCACCCCTGAAACTTCACTCTGTACATAGCACACCCAAAACCCTGCACTCTGTGCATAGGGCACCCCTGAAACTGCACTCTGTACATAGCACACCCCTGAACCCTGCACTCTGTACATAGCGCACCCCTGAACCCTGCAATCTGTACATAGCGCACCCTTGAACTCTGCATTCTGTACATAGCGCACCCCTAAACTCTGCACTTTGCGCACCCCGGAACTCTACACTCTGTACATAGCGCACTCCTGAACTCCGCACTTAATGCACTCCCCATTTTTATTGCCCCTTTAAGAGCCTCCCACTGTAAGAACAATTTGACCACACTCACCGTTCAATGGTTGAGTTCCTGCACCTATTCTCTGAGAAAAAAAGCCCTGGATAAATTCATATAGTCTTGCAGATACATTTGGCCCTTTGATGGCAACCATAATGCTGATGCGGCCCGCCATGAAATTGAGTTTGACACCCCTGACATAAAAGAACAAATGCAGTGGCTGGATGGTTTAATAGAAGTAAAGAAAACGTGTCTGTATACCAATCTGGAGGGGTAGATAAACAACAGGATGGAAAAAGTTGTCTTCTGAGACAGAGGAGAAGGAAGCCGCGCTGGATCAGTAATCTGTATATAAGGTGACAGTGTGTGTCTTGTCAGAATATTTGGTTCTTTTTAGCCTCTAACATTTGACCTTTCTCCACCAGCTCCAGTCACCAAGCCTGAACTCAAACAGATTCTTAAGGGTAACAAAATGGTGGTCCTCGGGGACACCCTAATACTAACCTGCAGATCACCTACCGGCACCCCTCCCATTGTATATACCTTGTACCGAGAGGGAGTGCCGCTTGAGAGGAAGGAGACGAAGAACAATAGTGAGGTCACATTCATGGTCAACACCACCAAACTGCATGATTTGGGACACTACCAATGTAGCGCCTTCAACAGGAACCAGAAGTCCAGTGCACTCAGCGAGGTTCTCAATGTCACGGTTATCGGTATGTCTTTTATATACATTTAACATCTGTTGGACTTTTTAGCCTTTTACAGAAATATACATAGGTCAGGGCAGCATTGTGGGGACCTTTTTAGCTGACATGTAGAACAGTGGTCTCCAGACTGCGAGCGCCAGCCGGATGTGGCCCTTTGCTTGCCTTTATCTGGCCCATGGGGCACCATGTCATCCACTGACTCCAATGATGGGACCACACTCATCTCATAGACATCAATGATGGGACACCATTCATCTCATAGACATCAATGATGGGACACCATTCTTCTCATAGACACCAACGATGGGACACCATTCATCTCATAGACACCAATGATGGAACACCATTCATCTCATAGACATCAATGATGGGACACCATTCATCTCATAGACACCAATGATGGGACACTATTCTTCTCATAGACACCAATGACGGGGGACTATATTCTTCTCATAGACAACAACGATGGGACACCATTCTTCTCATAGACACCAATGATGGGACACCATTCTTCTCAAAAACACCAATGATGGAAGTGGGACACCATTCTTCTCATAGACATCAATGATGGGGCACCATTTATGCCATAGATACCAACAATAGGGCACTATTCCTTCCACTAAAACCAATGATGGGGCACTGTTTACTCTTACTGACACCAAGGCTTTTTCTAATCCCCCTGGCCATAGTCTGGCCCCTCGAAAGCTTTAAGGACAGTAAACTGGCCCTTCGTTCAGAAAGTTTGGAGACCCCTGATCCAAAAGTTTGAAGTGAGCGCTAGCAAGGAATGAGATGAGACTAATGCCTCGTGCACACGACCGGTTTTTCGGTCTGGATAAACTCCAACGGATTTTTCTGACGGAATTCTGCTCAAGCTGTCTTGCATACACACAGTCACACTAAATTCCGACCGCCAAGAACGCGGTGACGTAAAACACTACGACGAGCTGAGAAAATGCTTCCGAGCATGCGTCGAATTGTTTCCGAGGCATGCGTGTTTTTTTCTCCATCGGTGTTCCATACAGATGAACGGAATTTCCGAAGAGAACATGTTCTCTTTCTAACTCTGTCGGAATTTCCGAAGGAAAAAGTCCGATGAGGCATACACACGGTCGGAATATCTGATGAAAAAATTCCATCTGACTTTTTTCCTCGGAAATTCCGACCGTGTATACGCGGCATTAGAGCTTGGGTAGATGGACAGAGGCAGTATGCTTTTGGATATGAGAGTCATTTGAGATCCTTCACAGGTGTATTTGACCTGCAGTTGACCTCCTACTAAGCTGCTTCGAGAAGCTTTTGCGTTGCCTATTGATTTGTATGGAGAGAAAAGTGGTTCTGACGCAAGCAGAAGCCCATGAACACAGGATGATGTAGTGGATGGAGAGTAATATTATATATACAAGGCCCAACAACTATAAGCAAGGCTGCATAGCCACAGTTTTCTTTGCCACATACTGTTGGTGCCCCGCAGTGCCATTCCTTAATGGAAATGTACTGCTGTTCAGTAACTGGAGGACTAGTTTACTGTCCTTGAAGCTTTAGGGGAGCCAGATTGTGGCCAGGGGGATTAGAAAAAGCCTTGGTGTCAGTAAAAGTAAACAGTGCCCCATCATTGGTTTTAGTGGAAGGAATAATGCCCTATTGTTGGTATCTATGGCATAAATGGTGCCCCATCATTGGTGTCTGTGGGGAGGAATGGTTCCCCAACATTGGTGTCTATGAGAAGAATGGTGTCCCATCATTGGTGTCTATGAGAAGAATGGTGTCCCATCGTTGCTGTCTATGAGAAGAATAGTGTCCCATCATTGGTGTCTATGAGATGAATGGTGTCCCATTGTTGTTGTCTATGAGAAGAATATAGTCCCCCGTCATTGGTGTCTATGAGAAGAATGGTGTCCCATCGTTGGTGTCTATGAGAAGAATGGTGTCCCATCATTGATGTCTATGAGATGAGTGTCAGGTGGGACATCAAATTAAAAGACAGACAATAGAAGTCAACCAACTGAGTCAAGCAGAGGGGTTAAGACCTTAGAAGAGGTTTCAAATGGATGGAGAGAAGGAAAGTTGGGTCTACCTCTGGAAACACCAATTCAATGTATTTCATTCTCATATCATATGTACCACCTGAACACCTAGTCGCCATTTCAATGTATTTCATCCTCATTCTATATTTCCCAACTGGACACCTGATTACCATTTCAAAGTATTTCATCCTCATATTATCAGGTCACCTGAGGCCAGGTGACAGATGCACACCGTTGGGGTCAGGAGTGCACCGCTAAGGTAGTGGAGGCTACGGTTGACTGCTGCGGATGGAATTCTGGGTGGTTTAAGGAAGGCAGGTCCACTGGAGCACCAACACAGATCCCACAGGGAGCTAGAGAATAAGATTCCCCAGGGCGCGTAGTCTAAGAGCCAGCAGGTGTTCACCAGAGCCTCTAGTGGTGAGGATGGACTGTGCTGCAACTGGCTCCAGGTTGCGGCCCCCAGAGTCTCCCAGCTCATGCTCACAGTAGACTACAGGAGGATAGAGAGGAAGCAGCAGACCAGGATAACAAGAGATAGTAAGGGGAAAAGCCAAAGGTCAGGGCAACTAGCAGACAAGGATAAACATAGAACACGCCAAAGGTCAGAGTTACAAGCAGGCAGGGATAGTCGAGAACAAGCCAAGATCGGTAATACAGACAGCCGTAGAGCACACGGCAAGCAGGAAACCAAACACACAATGTTGATCAGCACGGCTGGCTTGCAGTGCACAGGTTAATATAGAGTTCCCTGATAGGGCCTGGGGTGGAGCCATGCTTAGAGGAGAGATTACTTAAGCAGCCAGGTGAGAGTGGCTGGCCTCTTATTCTGAGCACATGGAGAGGTAAGCTAACAGACAAACATTACTGCATAACCATGACACGTATCATACAGTATGTCCCACTTGGTCACCATTTCAATGTATTTCATTCTCATACCATATGTCCCACCTGGTCACCATTTCAATGTATTTCATCCTCATGCAATATGCCCTCACCTGAACACCTGGTCACCATTTCAGTGTATATGGAGAGTAGGAAAGCTGGGTCTTCTTCTGGAAACGCCATATATCAATTATGTATTTCATCCTCATGCAATATGTTCCACCTGAACACCTGGTCTTGTTTTGATCTTTTTGTACCGGCAGCTCCTGTTAGAGAAGTAAGCCTTGTAATTATCCCTGAAAATGGAGAAGTAGAGGAGGGAGCAGAGCTTTCCTTGGTATGTAAGGCGGAATATGGAACTTTGCCCCTTACCTTCTATTTTTACGTCAAGAAAGGCATCGAAATTCTACTGAGAAACGTGACCGAAACCGACCTCATGCACGCGCAACACATAGTATCATTGTTCACCAAAGAAAAGGATGGCACCTACTTCTGTAAGGCTTCCAACAAAGCCAACAAGATCGCCAGCAGCGGGAGCATGGAAGTAAAAGGTCCGATATATATATATATATATACATAACTTTTAGATTTGACTTATTAATATTTTCTGCAGCTCTTTACAAAGCTCTCTCTAGACACGTCTGTTTGTTGTCCTCACCACAGTCATACAGACACACACTATCCTGTTTTGGGTGGATGTCAGATGCCATCTGCACCCAAAAAGATTTCAGTTTTGTATGGTTAATGGCAAACTCAGTTACATGGAGGTTTATTTTTATCTCCAGTGGTAAGATATGACCAGCAGAATTCCCAATTCTGCCAAATGATGGTGTCACCCTTCCCCATTGGGTTATTGGGTGGGGTGCAGTGTGGTACGGCGGAATAACACACTCCATCCCAATGCAGTGAAATAACTTGTATTGAAATAATGCAGACAGTTCACAGATAACCCGATAGGAAGGCAGCCCAGCCGGGAACACTTACTTTTCCAACGGGATGTAGATAGCAGACTGTAGGGAGGGTAAGAATACAGCCTGGCAGTGGCGTCGCTATGAGGGTGCAGCCCGCCAGAGGGGTGACACCATCATGTAGGAAGTGATATCCCACCGTGATGGTGTCACCCCCATCTGTGACAGCACACGGATCGGCGTGCCCACACCAACCGCATAATTTACAGGGGCCGGTTTAGGGTCACTGCCTCCTCTGCACTCTCCTGTCACTGGCCATATTTTCCCCCCAGCATTAGCTTCCACCCCCCTACACTCTCCGCTTCACCCTCCTGGCCCAGCTAGTGACGTGTGGCCCTTCCCCCGTGTTGCATGTTGGAGGGATGTAGCCGCCAGAGGGAGACTCTGGGATCCTATAGAAGTACCAAATCAGCTGCCACCAGAACCGGACACAGCACGCGGCCTTCCAGGACCTCGTCCTGTCCTGTGAGTACTTATCCCCTCCCCCACCTGGTACTACCCCCCATATTACCCAGAGAGGGCTGTTTGGAACTGGCAGACGTAGCATGATACCGGAGTACTTACCAATAAGTCACCGGGACTATACTACAGTACTTATTCTGGGGTAATTAACAGCTAGGACTATACCATGTTTTACTGCACCAGGTGACACCAACCCTAGTGACACCACTGCGACCTGGCCATCTTGTGCCCAAAAGGGAGGTTTCTAGGGAGCTTGCGAACCCTACGCTCCCCCCCCCCTCGTCAGGGGAGGACCTTTCCCCACTGCTAGTTCTGTCCCTACTCTAGCAACTCGCAAATGCATTAAATTAGCCTCAGAACCTGTTTACCATGTTTCCCCGAAAATAAGCCTGGGTCTTATATTAATTTTGACAACAAAAGACACAGTAGGGCTTATTTTCGGGGGAAGTCTTACTATGTAATGTGCTGTCTTCTCTCCCCACTCCCTGCCTGACATGAATCCCCAGTGTTAACTGAGTTAAAATGCTTGAAAAATCCTATAATCCGCTCTATTACAGTAGTATATAATGTACAATGTGTGTTTTTCTGTAATATAATTGTGCCTAATACCTTCACTATAGCGCCGCTCTGCGCTTCTGTGAGCTCTCTTCCCCGTAATTACAGAAACACACACATTGTACATTATATATTACTGTAATAGATTGGATTATAGGATTTTACAAGCTTTTTAAACTAGGGCTTATTTTTGGGGTAGGGCTTATATTGCAGCCGTCCTGGAAAATAACGCCAGGTCTTATTTTCGGGCAAACACGGTATTTATTTAATATGTGTTTAGGTTTAACCCAGGAACCATATAGGAACTACGTTCCTCCTGACTTCCTCGGCTGCGGAGAGCGCTGCCTACAGTGAGGAAAGTAGACTGCACCTGCCTACACGTAGGAGGGATTCAGCTGTGAGCCAGTACCACCTTGTGGGAGGGTCAGAGACACGGGTTGGTGGAGTAATCAGGAGAAAGTACCATTGTCTTTCTGGATGGTGCAAGACAACTAGAACCCGTAGAGGAGAGACATGCACCAGTGTTTGTCAGGGGTTGGTGTTTAGAAGAATACACCCGTGGTGGGGCTCATACATGGCATGTTGTGACTCCTGAGCATAGGTGTGCACAGCCTATTGCATTAGGGTGTGCACCCCCAAGCTCAAACACACACTACCGATCACTCACAATGTTCATTCAGAAAGGGAAGGGGCCAGTAAATTACATATTCCCCACTCATCCTAAAACATCCCCGCAGCAACAGCCGATGGGAGAGGAGAGGAGGGAAGCCGGAAGCACTGCAGGGGGCAGGGGGGTAGCCAGAGCAGTAGGGGGAATTTGTGCTGCACAGGGTGATTAGGGTGTGCCTGGGCACACCTGGCACACCCTTTGTGCACGCCTATGCTCCTGAGATAATCACTGAAGTTCCAGAAAATAGAAGTCCTAATCTTTTGGGCAAAGAAGACAATTAGCAGCAAGGAGACACCAAGAGAAGAAAGAAGGGTTATACATTTATGTATATTTTACTGGAGTGTCTCTTATAGTCTAAAGATATTAATGAAAAATAAATTTGTAATAGTAATTGAATACCAGGATTATAGTGTATAAGTATTGGGTTGTAATGATCGTTGTAATGATCGTTGTAATGATCGTTGTTAGACTCGATGTGGTGAATACTCATCTTGGTCCCTCTGTTTGTAGCCATCCTCGCCAGATGGAAGGCAGCTGTAATTGGCACATTTGTCTTTGTCATTATCGTGGCTGCCATTGCCATCGCCCTCTACTTATACCTGGACAAAAAGAAAAAAGGTAATGTCTCTCTAAACCACACTATTGGAGAGTTGCTTGAGAGCTCCTGGGAGAACCATTTATAACTCCTGGTGTATGGATGGATGTTGGTTGGAAGTTGTGAATGGAGACGTGCAAGATCATAAGTATCAGATTTATACAATTGATAATGCTATCATGGGTATTGGAGACTGCTAGAGAATGCTACATCTTTACTGGAGACTGCTACTATATTTTTGAAGACTGCTAGGGAATGCTACTGGAGACTGCTAGAGAATGTTATAATGTTACTGGAGACTGTTACCGTGTTATCTGAGATGGCTAGAGAATGCTACAATGTTACTCAAGACTAATGGAGACTGTTTCCATGGTATTAGAGATTGCTACCATGCTATTGGAGACTACTAGAGACTGCTTCTATGCTATTGAAGGCTGCTAAAGAATGCTATCATGTTATTGGAGACTGCTGTAGAATGCTACCATGATTATTGTAGAGACTGCTACAATTGTATTGGAGACTGCTAGAGACTGTGTCCATGTTATTGGAGACTGTTGTAGAATGCTACCATGGCATTTGAGACTGCTACCATGGCATTGGAGACTGCTACCATGTCATTGGAGACTGCTAGAGACTGTGTATATGTTATTGGAGACTGTTGTAGAATGCTGCCATGGTTAATGAAGACTGCTAGAGACTGCTTCCATGTTATTAGAGACCCCTACCATGGCATTGGAGACTGCTAGAGACTGCTACCATGGAATTGGAGACTGCTAGAGACTGCTACCATGGCATTGGAGACTGCTAGAGACTGCTACCATGGAATTGGAGACTGCTAGAGACTGCTACCATGGCATTGGAGACTGCTAGAGACTGCTACCATGGAATTGGAGACTGCTAGAGACTGCTACCATGGCATTGGAGACTGCTACCATGTCATTGGAGACTGCTAGAGACTGTGTATATGTTATTGGAGACTGTTGTAGACTGCTGCCATGGTTAATGAAGACTGCTAGAGACTGCTTCCATGTTATTAGAGACCCCTACCATGGCATTGGAGACTGCTACCATGGAATTGGAGACTGCTAGAGACTGCTACCATGGCATTGGAGACTGCTAGATACTGCTACCATGTCATTGGAGACTGCTAGAGACTGTGTATATGTTATTGGAGACTGCTGTAGAATGTTACCATGATTATTGTAGAGACTGCTACAATTGTATTGGAGACTGCTAGAGACTGTGTCCATGTTATTGGAGACTGCTGTAGAATGCTACCATGGCATTTGAGACTGCTACCATGGCATTGGAGACTGCTACCATGTCATTGGAGACTGCTAGAGACTGTGTATATGTTATTGGAGACTGTTGTAGAATGCTGCCATGGTTAATGAAGACTGCTAGAGACTGCTTCCATGTTATTAGAGACCCCTACCATGGCATTGGAGGCTGCTAGAGACTGCTACCATGGAATTGGAGACTGCTAAAGACTGATACCATGGCATTGGAGACTGCTAGAGACTGCTACCATGGAATTTGAGACTGCTAGAGACTGCTAGCATGGCATTGGAGACTGCTAGAGACTGCTACCATGGAATTGGAGACTGCTAGAGACTGCTACCATGGCATTGGAGACTGTTACCATGTCATTGGAGACTGCTAGAGACTGTGTATATGTTATTGGAGACTGTTGTAGACTGCTGCCATGGTTAATGAAGACTGCTAGAGACTGCCTCCATGTTATTAGAGACCCCTACCATGGCATTGGAGACTGCTACCATGGAATTGGAGACTGCTAGAGACTGCTACCATGGCATTGGAGACTGCTAGAGACTGCTACCATGTCATTGGAGACTGCTAGAGACTGTGTATATGTTATTGGAGACTGTTGTAGAATGCTGCCATGGTTAATGAAGACTGCTAGAGACTGCTTCCATGTTATTAGAGACCCCTACCATGGCATTGGAGACTGCTAGAGACTGCTACCATGGAATTGGAGACTGCTAGAGACTGATACCATGGCATTGGAGACTGCTAGAGACTGCTACCATGGAATTGGAGACTGCTAGAGACTGCTACCATGGCATTGGAGACTGCTAGAGACTGCTACCATGGAATTGGAGACTGCTACCATGTCATTGGAGACTGCTAGAGACTGTGTATATGTTATTGGAGACTGCTGTAGACTGCTGCCATGGTTAATGAAGACTGCTAGAGACTGCTTCCATGTTATTAGAGACCCCTACCATGGCATTGGAGACTGCTACCATGGCATTGGAGACTGCTAGAGACTGCTACCATGGCATTGGAGACTGCTAGAGACTGCTACCATGTCATTGGAGACTGCTAGAGACTGTGTATATGTTATTGGAGACTGCTGTAGAATGTTACCATGATTATTGTAGAGACTGCTACAATTGTATTGGAGACTGCTAGAGACTGTGTCCATGTTATTGGAGACTGCTGTAGAATGCTACCATGGCATGGAGACTGCTACAATGGCATTGGAGACTGCTAGAGACTGCTACCATGGTATTGGAGACTGCTAGAGACTGCTACCATGGCATTGGAGACTGCTAGAGACTGCTATCATGTCATTGGAGACTGCTAGAGACTGTGTATATGTTATTGGAGACTGTTGTAGAATGCTGCCATGGTTAATGAAGACTGCTAGAGACTGTTTCCATGTTATTAGGGACCCCTACCATGGCATTGGAGACTGCTAGAGACTGCTACCATGGCATTGGAGACTGCTAGAGACTGCTACCATGTCATTGGAGACTGCTAGAGACTGTGTATATGTTATTGGAGACTGTTGTAGAATGCTGCCATGGTTAATGAAGACTGCTAGAGACTGTTTCCATGTTATTAGGGACCCCTACCATGGCATTGGAGACTGCTAGAGACTGCTACCATGGAATTGGAGACTGCTAGAGACTGTTACCATGTCATTGGAGACTGCTAGAGACTGTGTATATGTTATTGGAGACTGTTGTAGAATGCTGCCATGGTTAATGAAGACTGCTAGAGACTGTTTCCATGTTATTAGGGACCCCTACCATGGCATTGGAGACTGCTAGAGACTGCTACCATGGAATTGGAGACTGCTAGAGACTGTTACCATGTCATTGGAGACTGCTAGAGACTGTGTATATGTTATTGGAGACTGTTGTAGAATGCTGCCATGGTTAATGAAGACTGCTAGAGACTGCTTCCATGTTATTAGAGACCCCTACCATGGTATTGGAGACTGCTAGATACTGCTTCCATGTTATTGGAGACTACTGTAGAATGCTACTATGGTTACTGAAGACTGCTAAAAACTGCTTCCATGTTATTAGAGACTGCTACCATATTATTAGAGACTGTTGTAGAATGCTACCAAGGTTATTTGAGCCTGCCTATGTGTTATTGGAGACTGTTTCCATATTACTGGAGACTACTAAAACTGCTACCATGTTTGGAAGACTGCTGTAGAATGCTTCCATGTTATTGGAGACAGCTATGGAATTTTGCAATGTTACTGGAGACTGCTACTATAATATTTGAGACCGTTAGGAAAAGCTAAAATGCTACTAGAGACTGCTACTATAATATTTGAGACTGCTAGGAAAAGCTAAAATGCTACTGTTATTAATCCAAGAAGCCATCTATTACATTAACGGACCAATGGGAAGGCTGTAAGTGGCAGAGCTCTGACATTGATCCTTTGAATGATGTGAACATTTATACAAAGTATCCATGTGAGTAGAGGGATGACATCACAGATCTTTGGTTGCAGAATTCAGAACAACCTCCATTACATTCGGGGAATTTAACTTTCTCTTCTTTTTTGTATCTTTTCCAGGGAAAAACATTTTGAGTGACTCATCGAGGTGCGTCCCGCCGTTCCTGACATTTTCTGTGTAGATCTGTTGTTTTCATCGTTGTCTGATGCAAATTTTAGCAGATTTTCCATGAAAGGTGTGTTTGTTTTCCAGATCATCAAAGGCTGTTAATTCCAGCGGTGAGAAGTCAGCGGCAGACGTAAAAAGTGATGACTCGTATTTTGGTGAGCTGCCTAAATCTTCAGTCACTTCCCGAAATCCGTCACTGGGAATCTCTCTGTCATCCGAAGCAATAACCCACAACAACTAGACTTCATCCAAAAGTGGGGAAGGTCCCCTAATGGTCCCTTCACTTCCTGTCCTATGGGGGGGGCCTCGTCAGTGAGAATATCAGTGTCATCTGAGGCTATAACCAGCAGCAACCAGCCCTCATCCAAGAGTGGGGAAGATCCTTTGATGATCCTCTCACTTCCTGTTCTATGAGGGCCCCATCACTGAGAATCTCACTGTCATTCCAGGCAATAACCCACAACAACCAGACCTCATCCAAGAGTGGGGAAGGTCCCCACACTTCCTGTCCTATGTGGGCCCCATCACTGAGAATCTCACTGTCATTCCAGGCAATAACCCACAGCAACCAGACCTCATCCAAGAGTGGGGAAGGTCCTTTGATGATCCTCTCACTTCCTGTTCTATGAGGGCCCCATCACTGAGAATCTCACTGTCATTCCAGGCAATAACCCACAGCAACCAGACCTCATCCAAGAGTGGGGAAGGTCCTTTGATGATCCTCTCACTTCCTGTTCTATGAGGGCCCCATCACTGAGAATCTCACTGTCATTCCAGGCAATAACCCACAGCAACCAGACCTCATCCAAGAGTGGGGAAGGTCCTTTGATGATCCTCTCACTTCCTGTCCTATGTGGGCCCCATCACTGAGAATCTCACTGTCATTCCAGGCAATAACCCACAGCAACCAGACCTCATCCAAGAGTGGGGAAGGTCCTTTGATGATCCTCTCACTTCCTGTTCTATGAGGGCCCCATCACTGAGAATCTCACTGTCATTCCAGGCAATAACCCACAGCAACCAGACCTCATCCAAGAGTGGGGAAGGTCCTTTGATGATCCTCTCACTTCCTGTTCTATGAGGGCCCCATCACTGAGAATCTCACTGTCATTCCAGGCAATAACCCATAGCAACCAGCCCTCATCCAAGAGTGGGGAAGATCCTTTGATGATCCTCTCACTTCCTGTTCTATGAGGGCCCCATCACTGAGAATCTCACTGTCATTCCAGGCAATAACCCATAGCAACCAGACCTCATCCAAGAGTTGGGAAGGTCCCCACACTTCCTGTCCTATGTGGGCCCCATCACTGAGAATCTCACTGTCATTCCAGGCAATAACCCACAGCAACCAGACCTCATCCAAGAGTGGGGAAGGTCCTTTGATGATCCTCTCACTTCCTGTTCTATGAGGGCCCCATCACTGAGAATCTCACTGTCCTTCCAGGCAATAACCCACAGCAACCAGACCTCATCCAAGAGTGGGGAAGGTCCTTTGATGATCCTCTCACTTTCTGTTCTATGAGGGCCCCATCACTGAGAATCTCACTGTCCTTCCAGGCAATAAACCACAGCAACCAGACCTCATCCAAGAGTGGGGAAGGTCCTTTGATGATCCTCTCACTTCCTGTCCTATGTGGGCCCCATCACTGAGAATCTCACTGTCATTCCAGGCAATAACCCACAGCAACCAGACCTCATCCAAGAGTGGGGAAGGTCCTTTGATGATCCTCTCACTTCCTGTTCTATGAGGGCCCCATCACTGAGAATCTCACTGTCATTCCAGGCAATAAGCAACAGCAACCAGACCTCATCCAAGAGTGGGGAAGGTCCTTTGATGATCCTCTCACTTCCTGTTCTATGAGGGCCCCATCACTGAGAATCTCACTGTCATTCCAGGCAATAACCCACAACAACCAGACCTCATCCAAGAGTGGGGAAGGTCCCCACACTTCCTATCCTATGTGGGCCCCATCACTGAGAATCTCACTGTCATTCCAGGCAATAACCCACAGCAACCAGACCTCATCCAAGAGTGGGGAAGGTCCTTTGATGATCCTCTCACTTCCTGTTCTATAAGGGCCCCATCACTGAGAATCTCACTGTCCTTCCAGGCAATAACCCACAGCAACCAGACCTCATCCAAGAGTGGGGAAGGTCCTTTGATGATCCTCTCACTTCCTGTTCTATGAGGGCCCCATCACTGAGAATCTCACTGTCCTTCCAGGCAATAACCCACTGCAACCAGACCTCATCCAAAAGTGGGGAAGGCCTCCAGACGGTCCCTTCACTTCTTGTCCTATGAGGGCCACTCTTTACCGAGAATATCACTGGCATTCCAGGCAATAACCCACAGCAACCAGACCTCATCCAAGAGTGGGGAAGGTCCTTTGATGATCCTCTCACTTCCTGTTCTATGAGGGCCCCATCACTGAGAATCTCACTGTCCTTCCAGGCAATAACCAACAGCAACCAGACCTCATCCAAGAGTGGGGAAGGTCCTTTGATGATCCTCTCACTTCCTGTTCTATGAGGGGCCCATCACTGAGAATCTCACTGTCCTTCCAGGCAATAAGCAACAGCAACCAGACCTCATCCAAAAGTGGGGAAGGTCCTTTGATGATCCTCTCACTTCCTGTTCTATGAGGGGCCCATCAATGAGAATCTCACTGTCATTCCAGGCAATAACCCACTGCAACCAGACCTCATCCAAGAGTGGGGAAGGCCTCCAGACGGTCCCTTCACTTCTTGTCCTATGAGGGCCCCTCTTTACCGACAATATCACTGGCATTCCAGGCAATAACCCACAGCAACCAGACCTCATCCAAAAGTGGGGAAGGCCTCCAGACGGTCCCTTCACTTCTTGTCCTATGAGGGCCCCTCTTTACCGAGAATATCACTGTCATTCCAGGCAATAACCCACTGCAACCAGACCTCATCCAAGAGTGGGGAAGGCCTCCAGATGGTCCCTTCACTTCTTGTCCTATGAGGGCCACTCTTTACCGAGAATATCACTGGCATTCCAGGCAATAACCCACAGCAACCAGACCTCAACCAAAAGTGGGGAAGGTCCCCACACTTCTTGTCCTATGTGGGCCCCATCACTGAGAATCTCACTGTCATTCTAGGCAATAACCTTCAGAAACCAGACCTTATCCAAGAGTAGGGAAGGTCCCCTCACTTCCTGTACTATGGGGCCTCTTCACTGAGAATCTCACTGTCATTCCAGGCAATAACCTTCAGAAACCAGATTTCATACAAGAGTAGTGAAGGCCTCCTGATGATCCCCTCACTTCCTGTATTATAGGGGCCCCGCCACTGAGAATCTCACTGTCATTTCAAGCAAAAACCTACAGCAACCAGACCTTATCCAAGAGTGGGGAAGGTCCCCTCACTTCCTGTCCTATGGGGGCCTCGCCACTGAGAATCTCACTGTCATTCCAGGCAATAACCTTCAGAAACCAGACCTTATCCAAGAGTGGGGAAGGTCCCCCCACTTTCTGTACTATGGGGCCCCTTTACAAAGAATCTCACTGTCATTCCAGGTGATAACCCACAGAAACCAGACTTCATACAAGAGTAGTGAAGGCCTCCTAATGATCCCCTCACTTCCTGTCTTATGGGGGCCCCGCCACTGAGAATCTCACTGTCATTTCAAGCAAAAACCTAAACCCACCAGACCTTATCCAAGAGTGGGGAAGGTCCCCTCACTTCCTGTACTATGGGGGCCCCAACCACTGAGAATCTCACTGTCATACTAGGCAATAATCTACAGCAATCAGACCTCATCCAAGAGTAGGGAAGGTCCCGTCACTTTCTGTTCTATGGGGCCCGTTACAAAGAATCTCACTGTCATTCCAGGTGATAACCCACAGCAACCAGGCTTTATCCAAGAGTGGGGAAGGTCCCATGATGGTCCCCCAATTCCTGTCCTATAGGAGCGTCATGGCAGAGGAAGTGAGGAGTTCCTTTTTAGGGACATGGGTTCAGCATTCTTTCTTAGACTAGGGCCAATGACACAGAGGTGCCACGACTGCATTATGGCCACTAGGTGGCGCAGACTATCATAGGAAATAAGTGTGCTCCTCATTTCCATTATGTCCCTATTCATACATTCGATCTGCCTAGAATATAGATGGACAGCTATGCAATTTTGTCATAAATACACCACTTAGTATCAATGGGAAGGGGAACCCAAAATTGGTACTGGGGCCTGTTCCTTCATAGATGCCATACTGCCTAGAGTTCCCTCTTCAGAAACCACCATTTGTGAACATACAGACCCCCAGACTGCAAGAATCACGGCTCTCTGTGCCATACATTGAATGTGGAGTGTGACAATAATTGTTTTTAATTGCAGGCAGTGTACAGAATGAAGAAGAGCTACATATCCTGAGAACGGCAGAAGAAACCAACGGTACGAATGACATTTATCTGATTTTAGGGACTTTCCCAGTTCCTACGTGGAAGTCTTTTTGGTTATTAATGATGCAACACCCTCAAATCTTTCATCTCTTATCAGCTATAGAAGATGCATCCCAGACAGAACTGAAACTAAAGCCTTGAGACACGTACATTGCGTTACCTGGCTTGCTCAAGGCTTTTCATTCCACAATGGCTGTACTGCCCCCATAAACTGGTGATATGAGAACACCATCTTGAGATGGTGAAGAGCAATTCCCAGACACACCCACCCCAGGTTCCTTGCTAAATCCTAATGTTAAATTAAGGCACTACAAATTTCATCCAGTCACCAAACAGATGGGAATCGGTTCTGGAAGTTGTAATGTGAGTTAGGAAGCAGAGAGGGAAGAAATTACTCCAGGAAGTACCCTCCCATTCACCCTGTGAAGTGCTCTCTGAATTCTGCTTGCAGTGGAATACAGAGTTTAGATGTGTCTCACTGAGTGATTTCAAACCATCGGGCCTTCAGAAAAAACTTAAGGCCCACCTCTTCTGAAGGATCGGACGACACTGGATACAAAGCGCCTTGAGGCGATTTAGTTCGCATTTGTAGCGCTATACAAGATACTCTCTCACTCACTTATTTTGTGATAGTTTTTTTTTCGATTTCAGATGTATTAATTGTCAGGGAAAAGCAATGAATACAAAAAAGTTATTTCTTTTCAGTTTAATAAACATATCTGAACATCATATTGAAGGATGGGGATTTCCCAACTCTGATATCATTATTAAAGTAATGCAGACAGTGTTGTGTAACCTCTGAGGAGTAAGGTCCCCACCTAAATTATGACTCCATCTTCAGCCTCCGTCATTGACTTTGTGTTCTTCCTTCAGGAAACAACCAGCAGAACCATGAAGTAGAGTACACAGAGGCCGACGGTTCCGCACCGGATCCTCATCACGGTGAGAGTCACATTTTCCCCTTATAAGGATACAATGATAGACTGATACAATGCTAAACTGATACAATGTTACCTTAATACAATGATACAATTCTGCAATAATACAGTGTTTGGGGTCACCGATGTCTATTTGGATCAAAGTCATCTCACAAAGTTCAAAATAATCTGTATCTGGAAGTGACTGCTTTGTATACTGGAGATAAGATTGTAGATTGCACATGCCCTGTTCTATTGTTTGCAGAATATGGGAAGATGGCATGACCTGGATATATGGTTCCCTACTGTATACTGCACATGGTTTGTTTCATTATATATGGAATACAGGGGGCTTCATGGCCTAGATATATGGCTCCCCCATTGTATTCTGCAGATGGTTTGTTCCATTATATATAGAATATAAGGGGGGCTGCATTGCCTGGATATGACACACCTATTGTATACTGCACATGGTTTGTTCCATTATATATGTAATATAAGGGGGACTGCATGGTCTGGATATATGGATCCCCCATTGTATACTGCATGTGGTTTGTTCCATTATATATGGAATACAAGGGGCTGCATGGCCTAGATATATGGCTCCCCCATTGTATTCTGCACATGGTTTGTTCCATTATACAGTATATAGAATATAAGGGGGGCTGCATTGCCTGGATATGACACCCCCATTGTATACTGCACATGGTTTGTTCCATTATATATGTAATATAAGGGGGACTGCATGGTCTGGATATATGGATCCCCCATTGGATACTGCATGTGGTTTGTTCCATTATATATGGAATATAAGGAGGGCTGCATTCCCTGGATATATGGCTTCCCCATTGTATACTGCTCATGGTTTGTTCCAACATACGTCGAATGTTATAGTATTCAATTGCAGTGTATGTTCATAAAACCTGGGCTCCTTCGGTGGTTCCTCTGTCGGAGCGAGCCTTCGGTAGTGCCTCTGTCAGAGCAACCCTTCGGTGGTGCCTCTGTCGGAGTGACTGTTCGGTAGTGCCTCTGTCAGAGCGACCCTTCGGTGGTGCCTCTGTCGGAGTGACTGTTCGGTAGTGCCTCTGTCAGAGCGACCCTTCGGTGGTGCCTCTGTCGGAGTGACTGTTTGGTAGTGCCTCTGTCGGAGTGACTGTTCGGTAGTGCCTCTGTCGGAGTGACTGTTCGGTAGTGCCTCTGTCAGAGCGACCCTTCGTGGTGCCTCTGTCGGAGCAACCCTTCGGTAGTGCCTCTGTAAGACGACCCTTTGGTGGTGCATCTGTCGTGACCCTTTGGTGGTGCCTCTGCCAGGGTGGCAGAGGCTCCTGTACTGTACAATAACGTCAAGTTCTAGTACAGAGTCCTAATGGAGCTCTGTACTAGAAAGCTCACACTCCAGGAATGGTATAACTTCCTCTTCTGGGATTCTTCTCACCATCTAGTTGCCTTCCTGTTGAAAAGGATTGAGAGTTCCTCTGCAGGTCTCAGGCCACTATAATCATCAGCTGAAAAAACCTTCATTCTGCATCCTCCCTGACAATGGCAGATTGTGTCTGAGAAAGCATAACTACATCTGTGGTCTTCAGGGGATTAGGGCATTAAATGTGTACATTAAACTCTAGAACAATGTCGGGTTCCTGTGGGAGAGATCACTCTTACAGCTGGGAATGTCACTACTGGGATGCAAGAACCCAACCTCCAATAATGGGGCTTCTTTCAGCTCCTCTGGAAGATGTGCACTTGGACATATCTGCCAGTTTGGTTATCTTCAACCAACTTGTTTGGTCGTTCTCTTTCTAACCCTCAGGTAGAGGGAAGATGTTGGTTGCACACATAGATGTTAAACAATTCCAAAGTTCATATTCTTGATACTTTGGTTTTATGGGTTGCACCCTCCCAGGGCCGTCTTAAAGCATCATGGGCCCCTGGGCAAAGTAATGCATTGGGCCTCTACCAGCCTGCCCCAGTTGGCATGTATGATGCAATGCAAGACTATCATGGGGCCTCCTATGCACCTGGGGCCCCTGGGCATTGCCCAGGTGTGACCATGCATTAAGACAGTCCTGCAGTCTAGTAGTTTGGAGCTATGCTTTCAGGCAAATTTAGTTTAGTTTTTTTTTTGTACTCCTCTGTATTCAGTGGAGCAGTGGCTGGTTGCTTTAGGCTGATCAGGGTCCTCACAAGCTACCCACTTGATTGCTTCTCCCTGCTTTCTGGAACGCTCCAAACATAGACGAAAATAAGGCTGGATGGCCGCACTCCTATGTAATTTCTTTATTCAAGTGCCGGATACAAAAGGGGAACTACAAGTATCAGCTTACATGTTTCACACCAAGGTCGAGTGCTTACTCATACCTATGAGCTATGAGTAAGCACCCGACCTTGGTGTGAAACATGTAAGCTGATACCTGTAGTTCACCTTTTGTATCCAGCACTTGAATAAAGAAATTACATAGGAGTGCAGCCGTCCAGCCTTCTTTTCTTCTAAGTATCTGTGGGATAGAGGCTTTTTGGAGCAGCAGGGTAAGAGAAACTGTCTTAGAGCAATGTACATGTACATATATGCTCCAAACATAGAAGTGGAGCATGCTGAGTGAGTAGTCTGTATATTTATGAGGTCCCAGCCAATCCCTGAGGAGGCATGCCTAGAAGGTGGCTGGAGAGAACATGAATAGTCTGGGGCTTGAGCAGTTAAGGTTCCTGTTTCAGGAGAAGAGGCACCCAGCCTGGGGGACTATTTCCCTCCTAGGCAGCTTAGCTGACATCTGCCAAGAAGCTCAATGAGGTCCCAGCAGGCTCAAAACTGTGGGGTTGGGGGGTCCACATTAGAAAATCTCTGAGACTAAAGAAAAAGGGGAAGTTTCACCCAGAGATCCACTTTGCAGATGTCTGCCTGATGCAGGAGGAAGGCATCTAGCTGCTTAAATTGGAGTTCCACCCAAAAATGGAACTTCCGCTTTTCCGGTTCCTCCCCCCCTCCGGTGTCACATTTGGCACCTTTCAGGGGGGAGGGGGGAGCAGATACCTGTCTAATACAGGTATTTTGCTCCCACTTCTGGGCATAGATACCCGAGCCACTCGCGGGTATCTACGTCACTTCCGGCGCCTTCTCTGTCCCACCCCAGAAGACAGCAGGGACCAGTGGTACTGCGCAGCACGACTCGCAAGGCTTCACTTCCTGATTCCCTTACCAAAGATAGTGGCGGCAGCACCCGAGAGCCGAGGGATAGATTGGCTTCAGGTGCCGACATCGTGGGCGCCCTGGACAGGTAAGTGTCCTTATTTTAAAAGTCAGCAGCTGCAGTATTTGCAGCTGCTGTCTTAACAAAAAAAAAAAAAAAAATCGGCGGACCTCCGCTTTAAAGAGCAACTCCACTTTTCTTGAGAAAAAAAGCTGAGTGAATGTGAATGGGAGCGATTTTATAATTCTCAATTAGCTGTTGCACTCGCAGGAATCTAATGAGGAAATTGGCGGGTCAGCATCCCTTTAGACATGATTTCCCTTTAGGAGTATCTCACCAAAAAGGACATTTTGTTGCAGGGGATGCCCAAGATCTGACTTGTATCTTAGTGCAGACTTCTGGGAAAATAAGTGAGCCAATCACACAAGCAGGAAATTACATTTCTGGGGGGCGCTCCATACACCATCTCTGTATAGAACACCTCCAGCTGGCCAAATTGCATTTTACAAAAAAATACAGTGGCTACAAATTGAAAAGCAAAGGTCATTCTTAAAGCGGAGCTTCGCTGAAAAAAAATATTAAAAGCCAGCAGCTACAAATACTGCAGCTGCTGACTTTTAATATTAGGACACTTACCTGTCCTGGAGTCCAGCGACGTCGGCAGCAGAAAACGAGCAATCGCTTATCACTCTGCTGCCCCCACCGCCATCCTCGGTGAGGAAACCAGGCAGTGAAGCATTGCGGCTTCACTGCCTGGTTCCCTACGGCGAGGTGATCGAACTGTATTCCTCCACTATAGTAAGAGAGGTCAGGTTCTGCTATGAATTTAAGAACTGACAGGGGTGGTTCCAGCAAGCAAGCAAGTCCCTGGCTAGCAGGTAAAACACTAATGTGAGAGGCACTAGTAGAGGAGGAACTAAATACCCTCCAAGCAGCCAGCGCAGGGCGGAAACTGATTAGTAGGATCTACTGGGTGACTCCCGCTGGTGGACACTGGAACTAAAACTTTCGGCCCAGGGAACCACAGTGCCACCAGCAGGTGATCTAGCGTCTGACAATCTTTAGCACATGAGCTGAGAAGGAACATGCTGACACTAGGAGGAGTTAGCTTATCAGTTTGCTTCTCTACTTATATTGTCCAGTCACTGGCTGGGGGCAGGGAGGTGACCGAGCTGTATTGCTCCACTATAGTAAGGAAGGTCAAGTCACCAGCCTGGTTCTGCTGGGAATTTAAGAACTGACAATGGTGGTTCCAGCAAGCAAGTCTCTGGCTAGCAGATAAAACACTGAAGCAAGAGGCACTAGTAGAGGAGAAACTAAATACCCTCCCAGCAGCCAGCACCAGGTAAAAACTGATTACTAGGATCTGCTGGCTGCTGAGAGACACCCGCTGGTGGACACTGGAACTACAACTCTCCGCCCCAGGAAGCCAGTGCCACCAGCAGATGATCTAGGTTCTGACAATCTTTAGCACATGATCTGAGAAGAAACATGCTGAAACTAGGAGTTAGCTTATCAGTGTGCTTCTCTACCTTCACTGTCCAGTCACAGAGGAACTAATTACTGAAGCAAGAACACTGAAACAAGAGCAAGAGGCACTAGTAAAGGAGGAACTAAATACCCTCCCAGCAGCCAGAACCAGGTAAAAACTGATTTACTGGGATCTACTGGCTGCTACGAGATACCCACTGGTGGACACTGGAACTACAACCCTTTGCCCAGGAAGCCACAGTGCCACCAGCAGGTGAACTATGTTCTAACAGTCTTTAGCACATGAGCTGAGAAGAAACATGATGAGAGCAAAGTGACCTAAGGAGTTAGCTTATTAGTGTGTTTCTCTGCCTTCATTGTCCAATCACCAGCTGGGGGCAGGGAGGTGACCAAGCTGTATTGCTTCACTATAATAAGCGAGGTCGGGTCACCAACCTGGTTGTGTTGTGAATTGAAGAACTGGCAATGGTGATTCCAGTTGTTTTGGCAATTCATTGTTTAGAAAACCAAAGACACCCTCCAATTTATGAGTTTAAAATCCCAGGGCAACATTACACATGACTTGAAATGACATGTGATTCCTGAGCAACTGTGGAGGGAGACCACGGCATACACTCTTTTTCACCTGTTCCCTTCCACATAGGCCAGTCGCTCGCGGGTTATTTTGGGAAGAGTTAAAGCAGCTCATTGTTTGGAAAGCGGCGTCTCTTCCTGACGGATGGACAGGAAGGGTGTTTGGCTGAGATAAGGCGGCATCATACGAAGCCCAGCTCACAGATTTCATGTACCGAGATCCTACGTCTGATAGATCACATAGCTAACCACATAAACAAACACTCCGCTTCCAGCAAAGAGTTCTCTGGAAACTGTGACACCCCCATCATTGTCATTATAGGGGGCAGATAAGCTCTGTTTATGAAACCTTCTATAAACTGACCACATGGTGTGGGGAGGGGAGGGTGCAGGCAGGGAGTGCCCCCCCCCCCCAATGTTGTACTACACAGGGGGGGCCCATCATCAGCAGTCTGCCTTCTAGACTTCATTTTAAGGGAAATGAAACAGATAAGACTTGTATCAGTTCATTAACAATAAAACATGGACTGTCCAGATTATTGTTACAATGTAGAAAGGATCCGCCTACACACTGACATCCAATCACTAAGCTGTGTGTGAGCCGCCATTGTGGCTGTGTGCGAGCCACCATTGTGGCTGTGTGTGAGCCGGCATTGTGGCTGTGTGCAAGCCACCATTGTGGCTGTGTGTGAGTCGCCATTGTGGCTGCGTGTGAGTCACCATTGTGGCTGTGTGCGAGCCACCATTGTGGCTGTGTGTGAGCCGGCATTGTGGCTGTGTGCGAGCCACCATTGTGGCTGTGTGTGAGCCGGCATTGTGGCTGTGTGCAAGCCACCATTGTGGCTGTGTGTGAGCCGCCATTGTGGCTGTGTGTGAGCCGCCATTGTGGCTGTGTGTGAGTCGCCATTGTGGCTGTGTGTGAGTCGCCATTGTGGCTGTGTGTGAGTCGCCATTGTGGCTGCGTGTGAGTCACCATTGTGGCTGTGTGTGAACCGCCATTGTGGCTGTGTGTGAGCCGCCATTGTGGCTGTGTATGAACCGCCATTGTGGCTGTGTGTGAGCCGCCATTCTGGCTGCGTGTGAGCCACCATTGTGACTGCGTGTGAGTCGCCATTGTGGCTGCGTGTGAGTCACCATTGTGGCTGTGTGTGAGTCACCATTGTGGCTGCGTGTGAGTCGCCATTGTGGCTGTGTGTGAGCCGCCATTGTGGCTGCGTGTGAGTCGCCATTGTGGCTGCGTGTGAGTCGCCATTGTGGCTGCGTGTGAGTCGCCATTGTGGCTGCGTGTGAGTCGCCATTGTGGCTGCGTGTGAACCGCCATTGTGGCTGTGTGTGAGTCGCCATTGTGGCTGTGTGTGAGCCGCCATTGTGGCTGTGTATGAACCGCCATTGTGGCTGTGTGTGAGCCGCCATTGTAGCTGTGTGTGAGCCGCCATTGTGGCTGTGTGTGAGCCGCTATTGTGGCTGTGTATGAACCGCCATTGTGGCTGTGTGTGAGCCGCCATTCTGGCTGTGTGTGAGCCGCCATTGTGGCTGTGTATGAGCCGCCATTGTAGCTGTGTGTGAGCCGCCATTGTAGCTGTGTGTGAGCCGCCATTGTGGCTGTGTGTGAGCCGCTATTGTGGCTGTGTGTGAACCACCATTGTGGCTGTGTGTGAGCCGCCATTGTGGCTGTGTGTGAGCCGCCATTGTGGCTGTGTTTGAGCCGCCATTGTGGCTGTGTGTGAGCCGCCATTGTGGCTGTGTGTGAGCCGCCATTGTGGCTGTGTGTGAGCCGCCATTGTGGCTGTGTGTGAGCCGCCATTGTGGCTGTGTGTGAGCCGCCATTGTGGCTGTGTGTGAGCCGCCATTGTGGCTGTGTTTGAGCCGCCATTGTGGCTGTGTGTGAGCCGCCATTGTGGCTGTGTGTGAGCCGCCATTGTGGCTGTGTGTGAGCCGCCATTGTGGCTGTGTGTGAGCCGCCATTGTGGCTGTGTGTGAGTCGCCATTGTGGCTGTGTGTGAGCCGCCATTGTGACTGCGTGTGAGTCGCCATTGTGGCTGCGTGTGAGTCACCATTGTGGCTGCGTGTGAGTCGCCATTGTGGCTGTGTGTGAGCCGCCATTGTGGCTGCGTGTGAGTCGCCATTGTGGCTGTGTGTGAACCGCAATTGTGGCTGTGTGTGAGTCGCCATTGTGGCTGTGTGAGAGTCGCCATTGTGGCTGTGTGTGAGCCGCCATTGTAGGCTGTGTGTGAGCCGCCATTGTAGGCTGTGTGTGAGTCGCCATTGTAGGCTGTGTGTGAGTCGCCATTGTAGGCTGTGTGTGAGTCGCCATTGTGGCTGTGTGTGAGCCGCCATTGTAGGCTGTGTGTGAGCCGCCATTGTAGGCTGTGTGTGAGTCGCCATTGTAGGCTGTGTGTGAGTCGCCATTGTAGGCTGTGTGTGAGCCGCCATTGTAGGCTGTGTGTGAGTCGCCATTGTAGGCTGTGTGTGAGTCGCCATTGTGGCTGTGTGTGAGTCGCCATTGTGGCTGTGTGTGAGCCGCCATTGTAGGCTGTGTGTGAGCCGCCATTGTGGCTGTGTGTGAGTCGCCATTGTGGCTGTGTGTGAGTCGCCATTGTGGCTGTGTGTGAGCCGCCATTGTAGGCTGTGTGTGAGCCGCCATTGTAGGCTGTGTGTGAGTCGCCATTGTGGCTGTGTGTGAGTCGCCATTGTGGCTGTGTGTGAGTCGCCATTGTGGCTGTATGTGAGCCGTCATTGTAGGCTGTGTGTGAGTCGCCATTGTGGCTGTGTGTGAGCCGTCATTGTAGGCTGTGTGTGAGTCGCCATTGTGGCTGTGTGTGAGCCGCCATTGTGGCTGTGTGTGAGCCGCCATTGTGGCTGCGTGTGAGTCGCCATTGTGACCCTGTGTGTGAGCCGCCATTGTAGGCTGTGTGTGACCCGCCATTGTGGCTGTGTGTGAGCCGCCATTGTGGCTGTGTGTGAGCCGCCATTGTGGCTGCGTGTGAGCCGCCATTGTGACCCTGTGTGTGAGCCGCCATTGTGGCTGTGTGTGAGCCGCCATTGTGGCTGTGTGTGAGCCGCCATTGTGGCTGTGTGTGAGCCGCCATTGTGACTGTGTGTGAGCCACCATTGTGGCTGTGTGTGAGCCGCCATTGTGGCTGTGTGTGAGCCGCCATTGTGGCTGTGTGTGAGTCGCCATTGTGGCTGTGTGTGAGCCGCCATTGTAGGCTGTGTGTGAGCCGCCATTGTGGCTGTGTGTGAGTCGCCATTGTGGCTGTGTGTGAGCCGCCATTGTAGGCTGTGTGTGAGCCGCCATTGTAGGCTGTGTGTCAGTCGCCATTGTAGGCTGTGTGTGAGCCGCCATTGTAGGCTGTGTGTGAGTCGCCATTGTAGGCTGTGTGTGAGTCGCCATTGTGGCTGTGTGTGAGTCGCCATTGTGGCTGTGTGTGAGCCGCCATTGTAGGCTGTGTGTGAGCCGCCATTGTGGCTGTGTGTGAGTCGCCATTGTGGCTGTGTGTGAGTCGCCATTGTGGCTGTGTGTGAGCCGCCATTGTAGGCTGTGTGTGAGTCGCCATTGTGGCTGTATGTGAGCCGTCATTGTAGGCTGTGTGTGAGTCACCATTGTGGCTGTGTGTGAGCCGTCATTGTAGGCTGTGTGTGAGTCGCCATTGTGGCTGTGTGTGAGTCGCCATTGTGGCTGTGTTTGAGCCGCCATTGTAGGCTGTGTGTGAGCCGCCATTGTGGCTGTGTGTGAGTCGCCATTGTGGCAGTGTGTGAGTCGCCATTGTGGCTGTGTGTGAGCCGCCATTGTAGGCTGTGTGTGAGTCGCCATTGTGGCTGTATGTGAGCCGTCATTGTAGGCTGTGTGTGAGTCGCCATTGTGGCTGTGTGTGAGTCGCCATTGTGGCTGTGTGTGAGTCGCCATTGTGGCTGCGTGTGAGCCGCCATTGTGGCTGCGTGTGAGTCGCCATTGTGACCCTGTGTGTGAGCCGCCATTGTAGGCTGTGTGTGAGCCGCCATTGTGGCTGTGTGTGAGTCGCCATTGTGGCTGTGTGTGAGCCGCCATTGTGGCTGTGTGTGAGTCGCCATTGTGGCTGTGTGTGAGTCGCCATTGTGGCTGTGTGTGAGCCGCCATTGTAGGCTGTGTGTGAGCCGCCATTGTAGGCTGTGTGTGAGTCGCCATTGTGGCTGTGTGTGAGCCGCCATTGTGGCTGTGTGTGAGTCGCCATTGTGGCTGTGTGTGAGTCGCCATTGTGGCTGTGTGTGAGCCGCCATTGTGGCTGTATGTGAGCCGTCATTGTAGGCTGTGTGTGAGTCGCCATTGTGGCTGTGTGTGAGTCGCCATTGTGGCTGTGTGTGAGTCGCCATTGTGGCTGTGTGTGAGCCGCCATTGTAGGCTGTGTGTGAGCCGCCATTGTGGCTGTGTGTGAGTCGCCATTGTGGCTGTGTGTGAGTCGCCATTGTGGCTGCGTGTGAGCCGCCATTGTGGCTGCGTGTGAGCCGCCATTGTGACCCTGTGTGTGAGCCGCCATTGTGGCTGTGTGTGAGCCGTCATTGTGGCTGTGTGTGAGCCGCCATTGTGGCTGTGAGTCGCCATTGTGGCTGTGTGTGAGTCGCCATTGTGGCTGTGTGTGAGTCGCCATTGTGGCTGTGTGTGAGCCGCCATTGTAGGCTGTGTGTGAGCCGCCATTGTAGGCTGTGTGTGAGTCGCCATTGTAGGCTGTGTGTGAGCCGCCATTGTAGGCTGTGTGTGAGTCGCCATTGTAGGCTGTGTGTGAGTCGCCATTGTGGCTGTGTGTGAGTCGCCATTGTGGCTGTGTGTGAGCCGCCATTGTAGGCTGTGTGTGAGTCGCCATTGTGGCTGTGTGTGAGCCGCCATTGTAGGCTGTGTGTGAGCCGCCATTGTAGGCTGTGTGTGAGCCGCCATTGTAGGCTGTGTGTGAGTCGCCATTGTGGCTGTGTGTGAGTCGCCATTGTGGCTGTGTGTGAGTCGCCATTGTGGCTGTATGTGAGCTGTCATTGTAGGCTGTGTGTGAGTCGCCATTGTGGCTGTGTGTGAGCCGTCATTGTAGGCTGTGTGTGAGTCGCCATTGTGGCTGTGTGTGAGTCGCCATTGTGGCTGTGTGTGAGCCGCCATTGTGGCTGTGTGTGAGTCGCCATTGTGACCCTGTGTGTGAGCCGCCATTGTAGGCTGTGTGTGAGCCGCCATTGTGGCTGTGTGTGAGTCGCCATTGTGGCTGTGTGTGAGTCGCCATTGTGGCTGTGTGTGAGTCGCCATTGTGGCTGTGTGTGAGTCGCCATTGTGGCTGTATGTGAGCCGTCATTGTAGGCTGTGTGTGAGTCGCCATTGTGGCTGTGTGTGAGCCGTCATTGTAGGCTGTGTGTGAGTCGCCATTGTGGCTGTGTGTGAGTCGCCATTGTGGCTGTGTGTGAGCCGCCATTGTGGCTGTGTGTGAGTCGCCATTGTGACCCTGTGTGTGAGCCGCCATTGTAGGCTGTGTGTGAGCCGCCATTGTGGCTGTGTGTGAGCCACCATTGTGGCTGTGTGTGAGCCGCCATTGTAGGCTGAAGCAGGCTGACGGGGGAATTCATCAATATTCTTCTGGGGTCACCTAGAGCCTGGGGCAAACATGCCAAACTGCCCCCCCCAATGTATAGGCGAAAATTCCCTCCTCCCTCAAATTTTAACATGAATCAACATGATTACCCCCTAAGCATACATTTCCCCTCCTTCCAGAACAAATCCCCCTGCCAGTACAAATTTTTGCCCAACATCCCCCAACACAAATGCTCCCCCCAGAACTAATACCCCCCCAAAAAAAATCTCTTCCTAGCACAAATACTCCACAGTCATCCTTACTAGCCCACCCCCCCCAAAAAAAATCCCCCCCACCATATAACCTCTTCTAGCACAAATCCCCCCAAATCACCCCTCCTAGCACACATCTTCGACCTCTCAAATATTTCCTCCCACTGCACATCTTCTCCCCCTCCACTCTAAACCCCCAACACAAAACCACACTCAATTCCCTCTTCTAGCAGAAATATACCCCCCTCCAACAAAAGAAGAAATCCCTTCCTGTATAAGCAATTTGTATCAGCAAAAATTCCCCCCAAAAATGTAACACGAATCTACAAGCTTATACCCCTTAAGCATAAATTTCCCCTCCTTCAAGGACAAATCCCCCTACCAGTACACATTTTTGCCCCACATCCCCCAACACAAATGCACCCCCCCAATTCTCTCCCCCCCTAGCACAAATACTCCCCACCCCACCCCCCCCACCCCCAAAAAAAATATCCCTTCCTAGCACAAATACTCCACAGTCATTCTTACTAGCACAAATCCCCCCCACCATATTGCCTCTTCTAGCACAAACACCCCAAATCACCCCTCCTAGCACAAATCTTTTACCCCCCAAATTTTCCTTCCGAGTACACATCTTCTCACCCCCCCAGCACAAATCCCCACTTAATTCCCTCTTTTAGCACAAATATCCCCCCCCCAAAAAAAAGAAATCCCTTACTAGCACAAATCCCCCCCACCCCCTCCCATATCACCTCTTCTAGAACAAACCCCCCAAATCACCCCTCCTAGCACAAATCTTCTACCCCTCAAATTTTTCCCTCCGAGTGCACATCCCCCCCCTCCCCCAGCACAAATCCTCACTCAATTATGTGTCAGCAAAAATTCCCCCCTAAAAATGTAACACAAATCTACATGCTTATACCCCCTAAGCATAAATTTCCCCTTCTTCAAGGACAAAGCCCCCTGCTAGCACAAATCTTTGCACCCAACACAAATGCCCCCCCCCCATTCTCCCTCCTAGCACAAATACTCCCACCTCCAAAAAAAATCCCCTTCTAGCACAAATACTCTGCAGTCATCCTTACTATCAAAAATCCCCCCTCCCCCCATATCACCACTTCTAGCACAAACCCACCCAAATCACCCCTCCTAGCACAAATCTCCTACCCCTCAAATTTTCTCTCTGAGTGCACATCTTCTCCCCCTCCACTCCAAACCCCGCCCCCAATTACCCTTCCTAGCACAAATATCCCCCCCCAAAAAAATTCCTTCCTAGCACAAATACTCTGCAGTCATCATTACTAGCAACCCCCCCCCCCCCCCCATCACCACCATATTACCTCTTCTAGCGCAAATCCCCCAAATTAGCCCTACCAAGAAAATCTCCTACCCCTCAAATTTTCCCTCTGAGTGCACATCTTCTCCCCCTCCACTGCAAATCCCCACATTCCCCCTCCTAGCACAAATACTCCCCCCCAAAAAAAAAAACTTCCTAGCACAAATACTCCACAATCATCCTTACTAGCACAACTCCCCCCCCCAAAAAAATTTCACCCCACCATATCACCTCTTCTAGAACAAACCCCCCAAATCACCCCTCCTAGCACAGATCCTCTTCTCCCATCCCCCATCCCAACACAAATCCCCCCTAAATCAACACCCCCTTACCCCCTGCTGCCCCAAAAAATTCCCCCTCCCAACACAACCCCCCCCCTAATCTCCTCCCCACCTCACATGATGCCACAGTGCCCAGGGCAGCCGCCCCCTCCAGCCCACCCCTTTTTTTGGCCCTGCCCCTATGACAGGAAGCCCCCCCCCCTCCCCCGCAATTCCATTTTCACTTTATCTCTGTATAATAATCCATTGCCTGAAACATTTAATAACATCAAATATTTTCCTGGAATATTTATTTGTGAGGTTTGTCCAGAACTGAAATTGAAAATGTATCCTTTCCATAAAGGACACGAGATTGGGGCTCCGTTCACACTTGTGCGACTCGTCATGCGACTTTGGACACAGCCGCATGACAAGTCGCAGCCCCTTGATTTCAATGGAACCCCCTTCAAATCTCTGTGACTTAAAGTTGCAGCAACTTTGAAAAGTTTTCTGCGCTACTTTGATGCGAGTTGAGTGCCAGAGGGTGTAAAAGTCACACTTTCGAAATCACACGACTTTGGAGTCGCACAAGCAATTTTCAAGTCTTGCCACAGATTCTCAATGGGATTTAGGTCTGGACTGTGACTGGGCCATTCTAACACATGAATATGCTTTGATCTAAACCATTCCATTGTAGCTCTGGCTGTACTTTAGGGTCGTTGTCCTGCTGGATGGTGAACCTCCGCCCCAGTCTCAAGTCTTCATCAGACTCTAACAGGTTTTCTTCTAAGATTGTCCTGTATTTGTCTCCATCCATCTTCCCATCAACTCTGATCAGCTTCCCTGTCCCTGCTGAAGAAAAGCATCCCCACCACATGATGCTGCCACCACCATGTTTCACAGTGGGGATGGTGTGTTCAGGGTGATGTGCAGTGTTAGTTTTCCCCACACATAGCGTTTTGCTTTTAGGCCAAAAAGTAGAATTTTGGTCTCATCTGACCAGAGCACCTTCTTCCTCATGTTTGCTGTGTCCCCCACATGATTGCTGTGTCCCCCACATGATTGCTGTGTCCCCCACATGTTTGCTGTGTCCCCCACATGTTTTCTGTGTCCCCCACATGATTGCTGTGTCCCTCACATGATTGCTGTGTCCCTCACATGTTTGCTGTGTCCCCCACATGTTTGCTGTGTCCCCCACATGTTTGCTGTGTCCCCCACATGATTGCTGTGTCCCTCACATGATTGCTGTGTCCCCCACATGTTTGCTGTGTCCCCCACATGTTTGCTGTGTCCCCCAAATGATTTCTGTGTCCCCCACATGTTTGCTGTGTCCCCCACATGATTGCTGTGTCCCCCACATGTTTGCTGTGTCCCCCCACATGTTTGCTGTGTCCCTCACATGATTGCTGTGTCCCCCACATGTTTGCTGTGTCCCCCCACATGTTTGCTGTGTCCCCCACATGTTTGCTGTGTCCCTCACATGTTTGCTGTGTCCCCCACATGATTGCTGTGTCCCCCACATGTTTGCTGTGTCCCCCACATGATTGCTGTGTCCCCCACATGATTGCTGTGTCCCAAACATGTTTGCTGTGTCCCCCACATGTTTGCTGTGTCCCCCACATGTTTGCTGTGTCCCAAACATGTTTGCTGTGTCCCCCACATGATTGCTGTGTCCCCCACATGATTGCTGTGTCCCCCACATGATTGCTGTGTCCCCCACATGTTTGCTGTGTCCCCCACATGATTGCTGTGTCCCCCACATGATTGCTGTGTCCCCCACATGGCTTCTCACAAACTACAAACAGGACTTCTTTCTTCTTGTCACTCTTCCATAAAGGGCAGATTTGTGGAGAAGCACGACTAATAGTTGTCCTGTGGACAGATTCTCCCCCCTGAGCTGTGGATCTCTGCAGCTCCTCCAGAGTTACCATGGGCCTTTTGGCTGCTTCTCTGATGAATGCTCTCCTTGCCCGGCCCGGTCAGTTTAGGTGGACGGCCATGTCTTGGTAGGTTTGCAGTTGTGCCATACTCTTTCCATTTTCCGATGATGGATTGAACAGAGCTCCGTGAGATGTTCAAAGCTTGGGAGATTTTATTATAACCTAACCCTGCTTTATACTTCTCCACAACTTTATCCCTGACCTGTCTGGTGTGTTCCTTGGCCTTCATGATGCTGTTTGTTCACTAAGATGCTCCAAAGTCGAAGCAATTGTCGCATCATTGTGTGAATGGGGCCTGAGTCACTTTGTTCATGAATTTGATTGCATTTCAATCAGTCAGATTTTGAGACGGAAGGGTGAAAACACACAAGGTGTATAATCAAAGGGGGGGGGGGGGTGATTTACTGAAACTGGAGAGAGCAAAATCAGGTGCAGCTGTGCATGGGAGCCAATCAGCGTCTAACTTCAGCTTGTTTAATTAACCTCTTCAGTACCGGACACTTTCACCCCCCTCCTGCCCAGGACAATTTTCAGCTTTCTGCGATGTCACACTTTGCATGACAATTGCGCGGTCATGTGACACTGTACCCAGATAACATTTTTATCATTTTTTTCACACAAATAGAGATTTATTTTTGTGGTATTTAATCATCGCTGTGTGTTTTTTTTTTTTTTTTTTTGCTAAATTAAAAAAGACCCAAAATTGTAAAACAATTTGGTTTTCTTCAATTCTGTTATAAAAAATATGCAAATAAATAATCGTTCTTCATAAATTGAGACCAACGTGTATTCTGCTCCATTTCTTTGATAAAAATAACCCAAATCAGTGTATATTTAAGTCTGTGACACTGTACCCAAATTACATTTTTATCATTTTTGGGGGGACAGATTGAGCTTTCTTTTGGTGGTATTTAATCACCACTGGGGTTTTGTTTGTTTTTTTGATAAATCAAACCAAAAAAAAGACCAAACATTTTGAAAAAAAACAATTTTTTCTTAGTTTCTGTTATAAAATTTTGCAAATAAGTCATTCTTCTCCTGATGGGCTCTGGTGGGCCTGCACTGATAGGGCTGTCTTGATGCACATTGATGGGCACTGATGAGGAGGCACTGATGAGGCTGTGTTGATGGGCACTGAAGTGGCACTGATGAGCCTGCACTGATGGGCATTGATGAAGCTGCACTGATGGGCACTGATGGGGCTGCACTGATGGGCACCAATGAGGAGGCACTGATGTCCTCTGATGAGGCTGTGTTGATGGGCACTGATAAGGCCGCACTGATGGGAACTGATTAGGCTGCACTGATGGGCACTGAGGCAGCTGTGTTGATGCACACTGATGAGGCTGCACTGATGGGCACCGATTAAGGAGGCCCTGATGGGCACTGATGAGGCTGTGTTGATGGGCACTGAGGCAGCACTGATGAAGCTGCACTGATGGGCACCGATGAGGAAGCCCTGATGAGCACTGATGAGGCTGTGTTGATGGGGCTACACTGATGGGCACTGATAGGCTGTGTTGATGGACACTGAGGCGGCACTGGTGAGGCTGTGTTGATGGGGCTACACTGATGGGCACTGATAGGCTGTGTTGATGGGCACTGAGGTGGCAAAGGTGAGGCTGTGTTGATGGGGCTACACTGATGGGCACTGATAGGCTGTGTTGATGGGCACTGAGGCGGCACTGGTGAGGCTGTGTTGATGGGGCTACACGTATGGGCACTGATAGGCTGTGTTGATGGGCACTGAGGCGGCACTGGTGAGGCTGTGTTGATGTGCACTGATAGGCACTAATAGGTGGCACTGATGGACTCTGATGAGGCTGCACCGATGGGCACTGAGGCAGCTGCACTGATGGGCACTGAGGCGGCTGTGTTAATGTGAAATGATGGGCATTGATTAGACAGTGTTGATAGGCACTAAGGCGGCACTGATGGGCACTGATGAGGCTGGACTGATGGACAATGATGAGGCTGCACTGATGGGCACTGATGAGGCTGTGTTGATGCGTTGTGTAGAATACAATTGATACAATTGTATTGTTTTTATTGTATGATTTCTATTTCTATTATTGATACTTTGTTGCTATTAACACAACAAAACACACTTCAAATAATTAACTCTTTTTTTTTCCCCCTTTTCTCTTCCAGATTCTGTAGAAAACAACTTGAATGTAAGTATCTGGCGGCCCCTATAATAACGGAGGTGGGGGGGGGGGGGTAAATAAAACGATTCGAACGTTAGGGGGATGAAAGGGTTAAAGGGCCAGTTTAGAGGGAGGGGCCCCATTAATACCGGTGCGGGGGCCCCAGGTTTCATACTACATAAACAATGCCGATTAGTCATCCTTGGCCGAGGCGGCTTGTCATTGTTCAGATATTTCCTCGAATATGTTTTATTTTTTTTTCAAAGTCCGCGTCTTAAACGATCGCTGTCAGTTCTAGGCGGAGGAAGGAAACGCACTCCTATTTCCTTCGCAGCTCCATTAAAATTTATATCCCCCCGCTAAAAACGATCTGCGAGCGAGCCCGCCTTTATTTTCCTCCCTTCGTCGGCCATGTTTACTTAAACACGGCGAGGAATGTGCCTATTTGTGTGTCGCCGCGCTGATAGATCGCCGCATTGTCTTGGGGGGTCCCGGCTGGACTATTAAAGGAAGGGAATTCGCAGGGCGGAAGCGGCTGGACGCAAATTTATTGCCCATAAAGGAAAAAAAAAATCAGCTGCAGCACCGCAGAAAATCAAATATTCGGGTCGTTTTTAGGTCTTTTGCACGTTTATAAGCCCCACTTGTGCGTTTTGTCGCATATTCAGGGAGAAAAACAATCAATTATTCCCTATGGAGTTGGGTCACATCTCCATGCCACCGAGTTTTGGCGTTACTTTTGTAGTCGAATTTGCACCCGAACCAGTGAAAAGAAACGCACCAGACCCCGGACTGCAAGCCGCAGCCTAAGGCTCAGTTCACATTGGGGCGACTTCAGACATTGCATGTGATTCGCACCTCACAGCTGTGCAAATCACATGCGATGTCTGTGCGATGCAAATTTGCGTCGCATTCGGAACCAAAGTCGAGCAGGACCCTTTCGTTGGTCCGCACCGGAATCGGATCGCATGGCTGTTCACACCCAATGCGATCCGATTCACATCTGAACTGACAGTTCGCACTGCGATATGCAAACCGATCTGGCGGGGGGGGGGGCGACATTAAGGCCCCTTTCACACTGAGGCGCTATTGCGCTAAAAATAGCGCCTGCAATGCACCCCGAAAAAGCCGCTCCATTGTATCCAGTGTGAAAGCCCGAGTGCGGCGCGCTTGCAGGATGGTCAAAAAACGCCTACAAGCCGCATCTCTTAGGCGCGGTAGGAGCGGTAAAAATACCGCTCCTATAGCGCCCCTGCCCATTGAAATCAATGGGGTAGTGCCTCCAAAACGCTGCAAAGAGGCGTTTTAGCGGGCGTTTTTAACCCTTTTTCGGCCGCTAGCGGGGGTTAAAATAACCCCGCTAGCGCCCGCAAATTGCGGCAAAAACGACGGTATAGCGACGCTAAAAATAGCGCCGCTATACCGTTAGCGCATCCAGCGCTTCAGTGTGAAAGTAGCCTGACTTTGTATTGACACCCGCAGCGGTGCGCATAGGGCAGTGTGAACTGCCTGCGGGAGACATGCGATTCGGGAACCAGCGCTGGAATCGCACGGGTTCTCGCATTGCAGCAGTGTGAACCCACCCTAAAGCCTCAGAACTAGGGATGGGCCCGATGTTCGTTTGTTCGCAAACCAACCGAATATATGGGGTGTTGGCGGCAAATTAGAGCGCCGCGGAACGCCACATAATGCACTGTGAAGTCGCAGTGCATTGATGTCTGATGATTGGCCAAAGCATGCACCTGACCTGCATGCTTTGGCCAATCACAGCACAATCTGCTGTGAGAGCCATGATTGGCCAAAGGCAGGGCAGCTTCAGTCCACGCCCCCCCCCCCCCCCCACACACACACTATATAAAGCTGCTTACATGGTGGCCGCGTGTAGTGGGATATTGTGGAGAGATTGAGAGAATTAGAGCCAGATTAGGCAGGGTAGTTAGTGGCGTGCAGGCAATTTAGTATATATATATATATATATATATATACACACACACACACTGCCACTTTGTGTTGGTCCATCACATAAAATCCCAATAAAATACATTTACGTTTTTGGTTGTAACATGACAAAATGTGGAAAATTTCAAGGGGTATGAATACTTTTTCAAAGGCACTGTATATGGCGGCAAGTTGGCCCTGTTGCGCCCGATCACATACCTAGTGAAAGCCGATCGGTGGGTGCACGGTACTCGATGTCCCTCAGCACCCGCCGATCGGCAGGCAGAGAGACAGAACTGCGATCTTCCTATGTAAACAAGGCAGACTGCCGTACTCACGGGGGGGGGGGGGGGGGAGGGATGGAGTTTGCATGGATCCATGCCTTTGCCCTCGTTCACACTGAACACGACTTTGTGAAACTTCATCGGAAATGCACAGATGTCTATTGAAGTCGCAACCCGAAATCGGCAAAAGTAGTGCAGATACTACTTTTGCAAATTCGGTGTCGCGCCGATTGGAACGGCGCCATTGCTGGCAATAGGCTGCGACTTGTCATGACAAATGTGAGCAAGAGCTTCTTCTAGTAAAAGCGCCTCCCACACAGTATAGTAAATCACGCCCTAGGCACACATTTAACCCTTGGATTGCCCCTAGAGGTTAACCCCTTTCCCAGACAATGTCATTAGTACAGTGACAGTGCATATTTTTAGCACTGATCACTGGTTCCCACAGTGTCAAAAGTGTCAGTTAGTGTCAGACTGTCCGCCGCAATATCGGAGTTCTGCTATAAGTCGCTGATCGCCACCATTACTAGTAAAAAAAAAAAAAAAAAAAAAAAATTTAGAATGAATACAAATGTAGATGCGATAATTTTTGCGCAAACCAATCAATATATACGCTTATTGGGATTTTTGTTTACCAAAATATGTAGCAGAATCCATATTAGCCTAAATTGATGAAGAAATTAGATTTTTTAATTTTTTTATTTTTTTTATTGATTTGTTTTAAAAAAAAATATTATTATTTTTATTTATTTATTTTCTAATTTTTTTTTATTATTATTATTATTATTTATAGCACAAAAAAATAAAAAAAACACAGAAGTGATAAAATACCACCAAAAGAAAGCTCTTTTTGTGAAAAATTTATTTGGGTACCGCGTCGCTCGACCGCGCAATTGTCAGTTAAAATAATGCAAAAAAAAAGCCTGGTCATGAAAGGGGGGTAAATCTTCCAGAGGGCAAGTGGATAACAAACACACAAAGAAAGCACAATAATAAAGAAAATGACAAATAACAGCAAGTTATTACACACCTTGGGCCCCATTCACACTCGAGTAGTTGCAATTTCGGTCAGGAGACGCGCAATTCTGCCCGCGTACCCAAAAATGCTCTTCAGAAATGACAATAAAATCGCACCACGTCTGTTCGGAGTACGGTTCATCTTCAGTGGCACCAAAACGCGATGCAGTAAAACCCCATTGAGCAAAGCTTGTGGCTCATGAAGAAGCCGTAAGCCTCCTTTTGGCGGCAGGCTTCCAGCGATGTGCGCCAACGCAGCCGCCATTAGGCAAAGTGCCGCAGCATCTGTACAGCCCTGTCATCATTGGTGTCATTGGGCCCCATTGTTGATGTAATTGGGAGGTATTGGACCCCATTGTTGGTGTCATTGGGAGGCATAGTGCCCCATCTTTGGTGTCATTGGGCCCCATTGTTGGCGTCATTGGGAGGGATTGGGCCCCATCTTTGGTGTCATTGGGCCTCATTGTTGGTGTAATTGGGAGGAATATTGAACCATCGTTGGTTTCATTGGGAAGAATCTTGCCTCATCATTGGTGTCATTGAGAGGAATTGGCCCCCATCTTTGGTGTCATTGGGAGGAATTGGGCCCCATCTTTGGTGTCATTGGGCCCCATTATTGGTGTCATTGAGAGGAATTGGGCCCCATCTTTGGTGTCATTGGGCCCCATTATTGGTGTCATTGAGAGGAATTGGCCCCCATCTTTGGTGTCATTGGGAGGAATTGGGCCCCATCTTTGGTGTCATTGGGCCCCATGATTGGTGTCATTGGGAGGAATTGGGCCCCATATTTGGTGTCATTGGGCCCCATTATTGGTGTCATTGAGAGGAATTGGCCCCCATCTTTGGTGTCACTGGGAGGATAGTGCCCCATCATTGGTGTCATTGGGCCCCATTGTTGATGTAATTGGGAGGTATAGTGCCCCATCGTTGGTGTCAATGGGCCCCATTGTAGGCGTCATTGGGAGGGATTGGGCCCCATCTTTGGTGTCATTGGGAGGGATTGTGCCCCATCATTGGTGTCAGTGGGGGGGATCATGCCCCACTGTTAGTATCAGTGGATACAATATTGCCCCAATAGGCTTCAGTTTGGAAAACACTGACTTTTGCCATTGAAAATGAACATTTAGGCCACCATTTCACACTGGGGCGTTGGGGGCATTGGTGGTAAAGTGCCGCTATTTTTAGCAGCGCTTTACCGTAATTTTTAGTGAGCCTTTTCGGCCACTAGGGGGGGCACATTTAACCCTCGCCGCTAGTGGCCGAAAAATGGTTAATAGCTCCCGCAAAGCGTCGGCGCCGTCGGGGCGCTTTGCAGGCTCTGCCCATTGATTTCAATGGGTAGGGTCACTTTAGGAGGGGTGTATACACAAAGAAGCTGCTTGTGGGACTTTATTTGACGTCCCGCCAGCGCAGCGCCCCGTGTGGAAGCCCTCTGACTTACACACTGGAGTGACAGGAGAGGCGCTAGTTTTAGCGATATAGGGCCTGTAAAGCGCCTCAATGTGAAAGTAGTCTGAAGCAATTTGCATTACGTAATCGCAGCAATGGTGGACATCACTGCAATGCAATACAAGGGAAGAGAGAGGTTCAACCATAGAGTGCAGGTATGGACATAATACCATTTATTTATTTATTTATTTATTGTAAGGGGCCCAGAGGTCCCCAGGGCCCTGGGTGGCAACCTCCCTTTTTTTTTATTTTATTTTTTTTATAAAAAATATTTTTATTTTTTTATTTTTTATTTTTTATAATTTTTTATTTTTTTTTGTAAGGGGCCCAGAGGTCCCCAGGGCCTCGGATGGCATCCTCCTTTTTCCTTATTATTATTTTTTTATTTTATTTTTGTAAAAAAAAAAATTTGTAAGGGGCCCAGAGGTCCCCAGAGGCCCGGAGGTCCCCAGGGCCCCGGATGGCAACCTCCCTTTTTTTTTATTTTATAAAGATTATTAATTTTTTATTTATTTTTTTATAATTAACTTTTTTGTAAGGGGCCCAGAGGTCCCCAGAGGCCTGGAGGTCCCCAGGGCCTCGGATGGCAACCCCCCCCCCCCTTTTTTTTGTTCTTTTGTGTTCGTCAGCACCCAAAGCCCGCCGACCTCAACAATTTGCGGCGGCAGCACCCCCCCACTTTTCAATTCGTGGCATCCCCCCCGCTTCTGAATTTGCGGCAGCCCCCCCCCCCCCGCTTCTCAATTTGCGGTGGCAGCACCCCCACCCTCCTCTGCTCCAGGGGGCCCATGCCTGAAGCTGTGTAAGGGGCCACAAAATTCCTGATGGCGGCCCTAATTGTAGGATAAGATTATGTAACATGCAATGTCATAATCATAGCTTCATGGCAGCTATTTGATGACAAGTAATTGAGAAATTAAGTTGATTGAAATAATATAATAACATTAGCAGGGCCCTTTTTTATGCCGCACTGGAATTGGATCACACCCATGCGGTTCAGGCAATCGCACTGCGTTTTGCGAGCTGTTTTGGGGTGCCATTCATTTAACATTGACACCCGCGGCAGATCACATGACCGCCATGCTTTTTCATTGCTGTTCCCGGAAACGCACAGGAATCGCTGCATTTCCCACATCGCATATATGTGAATGTCATCCCAGAGCCTCAGGTGTGTACGGACATACAGAGCCGCGGGTATGGGGCTGGAGGAAGTACGGCAAGGGTGCAGGAGGAAGAGTGATCTGTAGTGATTTAACTTTACGACTGCCCTATAGCAGTTTTTCTGTAGGGTGGCTGCTGTCCTCCAGATCAAGTATATATATATATATATATATATATATATATATATATAATATATATATAATTGGGTTAAAGTGGACACAGAGTCTGCATATCGCCTGAGTGCAGAGCTACAGAGCGTACATTTTAAAACAGAGAAAACTGCTCTGGCAGTTTTCTCAGATTTTGCTATTTCTACATGGGGCTCTATGGCTTGGAGATCCTTCAGAGTCTTGGGTGGGATGGGATCTCCAACCCTGTCTTGTGGACAGCCAGCATGGTGTGTGCTCAGGTGCACACAACCAATATAATGAGGGGCTGGTGAGAGTGAAGGATGGTGGAGGATGGCGAGCAGCTTGCTAACTGCAGTGGCTGCTAGTGAGTGTCCCTGTGTGAGGATAAACGCTGTGTGCGTCCAAGGAGCCTGAAGCTGTGTGCGTCCAAGGAGCCTGAAGCTGTGTGCATGAAGGGACTTCAAGCTGTGTGCGTTTAAGAAGCCCAAAGCTGTGTGCGTCCGAGACTGAGACTGGAAGATATAGTGGTTTAAGGTATCAGTACCTAAAGCAAGCAGAGGAACTGCTAACGAGAGCCAGGTGGCTTGGTATGTTTTCCTTATTTTTGAACTGCTAAATTAAGTTAAACCCCTGCGTGGGAATCCTGAAGGGACATTTTGCTTTTGTTTTTCTGTTTAAATAAACGTGGGCTACCAGGCACTTAACTAGAATGCCTGTCTGATATGGACTCACTGCATAAAAATGCATCTATCCACTTGAGCTAAAACACCCCAACATCACAATATATATACGTGATCAGAGGCGGCTCTCTAATTAGGCAAATTAGGCGGTTGCCTAAAGCCTCGCATTCACAGGGGCCTCGCGGCCGCCTAATTTGCCTGTGATCAATACTAATGTCTGCGTCATCGGAACTCTCTATTACCCCTCTCTCTTTCATGGGACACCGCGGTAATAACGCTCGCAAACCGCGGCTGTAGCCGTGGTTTGCGGGCGGGAATTAACCCTTTTTCCGGCCGCTAGCGGGGGTTAAAACCGCACCGCTAGCGGCCGAATATCACGGTAAATACGACGGTATAGCAGCACTGAAAATCGCGCCGCTATACCGCCACCGCACATGCCCACCCCCAGGGTGAAAGGGGCCTTACTTAGGGTGACCACATTTCCAAACTGCCATTCAGGGACACACCCCCTCTCTCACCTTCCCCAAAAAAAGATGAGGGAGGGGGCGGGGGGGAAATGTAGTCTCGGGGTTGATGGGGAATTTGGCAGCGGGTTATTTGTCAGGTGAATGTGCCACTTGCCACCAGATGCAGTGCCGCTTGCCACCCATAGCCTGCCACCAGATGCAGTGCTGCTGTCACTCCCTCTGCATGAGCCCCGTGTGTAGAATGAAAGAAGTGGCATCACTATCTGGAGAGTAAAGATCACACCAGTCCCTGCTGCTTGCCGCTGGGTGCCAGAGAAGGAGGAGGTGCCGAGGTGGGTGGGGACAGCAGTGCTGCACTAGGCGCTGGCCTCGCTCCCGGTCTCACTGTCTGAGAGTAAATTGTCACTGGTTGCAAGACGCCAGGCAGCGCCGGCCCTAGCAACCAGTTCCGGAAATGTAGTTATTAGTTAGTAGGGGGTGGCTGTGTCCTCTATTTCATTCCGGGACATTGTATTGTCCCAGAATGAAGGTGCCCGGGACCCAGGACAGACATGTCAATTGCGGGACAGTCCCGGGCAATCCGGGACACGTGGGCACCCTAGCCTTACTGTCTTCTCTTAGCAGCCATTACTGTTCTTTCTCACATGTCTCTCTCTCTCCACCCACTTACCCACAAAACCCCATTGCCATACTCTGCTCTTCTTGATGACCTCATTCTTGGTGAGACAGAGAACATAGCAACCATATTGGAAAAGGGCAAACAAACACAGCATAACAAGAGTATACACTTGGTAAATGGGCAAAGAAATAATCACATTCACTACATAAGCAAGGCAGATAGATCACTGTTCTGTCAAGTAGGGAAGGTATGGATCCTGTGTCTCTGTAAAGCAGGAACACAGATCAATGCTGCGCCCTCCGCCGCTTACCGGAGCCATCGGTAGTGGCTGGGTATGGAGACGAGTGAGGGGGAAGATGGCCCCCACCCGTCTCCATACCATAGCAGGGTGGAAGCGATGTCAAAATGTCACTTCCACCCATACGTCTTAAAGGGCCATTTTTTTTTATTTTTGTAATTTTTTCAAATGACACATTTTTTTTTAATTAATTTTTTATTGCATTTTAGTCCAAATATGAGATGTGAAGTCTTTTTGCCCCCGGATCTCATATTTAAGAGGACCTGTCATGTTTTTTTCCATTACAAGGGATGTAATGGTGACCCAATGTATTTTTATTTTTTTAAAACGGTGTCAAAATAAATAAAATAAAGTAAAATAAATAAGAAAAAAAGGAAAAAATGTAAAGCGCCCTGTCCCGACGAGCTTGTGCGCAGTAGTGAATGCATAAGTGAGCAGCGCCCACATATGAAAATGGTGTTCAAACCACACATGTGAGGTATCGCCACGATCGTTCGAGCGAGAGCAATATTTCTAGCCTTAAACCTCCTCTGTAACTCAAAACATGAAACCTGTAGAATTTTTTCAAACGTCGCCTATGGAGATTTTTAAGGGTAAAAGTTTGACGCCATTCCACGAGCGGGCGCAATTTTGAAGCGTGACATGTTGGGTATCAATTTACTCGGCGTAACATTATCTCTCACAATATAAAAAAAATTGGGCTAACTTTACTGTGTTATATTTTTTTATTTAAAAAAGTGCGCTTGTAAGACCGCTGCGCAAATACGGTGTGACAGAAAGTATTGCAACGACCGCCATTTTATTCTCTAGGGTGTTAGAATTTTTTTTATAATGTTTGGGGGTTCTAAGTAATTTTCTAGCAAAAAAACGTGTTTTTAACTTGTAAACACCGAGTCTCAGAAAGAGGCTCGGTCCTTAAGTGGTTAAAGTAACGCAGTGCCATATCGCAAAAAATGGCCTGTTCAGGAGGGGGGAATATTTTGGAGCTGAAGTGGTTAAATATGGACGTAACATGTAAAATTTTAATTTACAGAAATTTTTTATATCATATACTTAAGTTTGTTCTGTGCAAACGGGGCAAAATCAAATGTTTTCTTCAAGCTATATTCTCTGCTGATGGAATGTGTGAAATGGGAAAAATACCGCATGATGGCCACTAGATGGAGTTGAGGAGCATACTCATTTCTTATGATAGTCGGTGCCATCTAGTGGCCATAATGCAGTATTTTCCCCACTAACACATTCAAACTGTAGAGACAACATGCTGTTCTCTATGCCGATTTTTTTTTTTTTTTTTTTTTTTAAACCTACACAATATAGTTTGTTAATAAAGGCAGACCGGTAATAGACTATTTGTCATTGTAGGAAAACCCCAACACCAACAACCTCACATAGAGACGAAGGACCATCTGGGGCAACATGGATCAATAAAAGTCCTCCTCGTCACGTATTGTGGTAACAACATGGATGCGGCACCCCCAATAACCGACATCATCATCTTTGAAACCGCCAAAGGGTCCGGCGTCTGGCTCCCGTTTTTACAACCAGTCAATTTCCCTGCATCACAGCGCAATCCAAAACCAATATATGGTTGGTGAGTTCTTCATCCCAACCACGGGGGCCTGGAACCATGAGAAGGAATCCATGTTTCTATGTTTACAAGAGACCCATGTAAATATTAAAGACAGTTCTGGGTGGGGAGGCTTCATAGCAAATCTCATGCCACCAGCAGTTTTTGGGGCACAGCTGCTTGGAGGGGGACCCCGATTTGATTTACAGACAACCCCCAATAGGTGGGAACCACTGTGTGCCGGCACCTTGCGAAGAGCATTACAGAGGCGTGATAGGTCTACAAGGAACATATCAAGAAACCGGTGCAAAGGGACACAACTCCACAAAATGGAAAAAATGTCTTGGCCCATATGGGAATTTGTCTCCGCGCCCCTCACCCATTGCGTCCTTTCAGTATTTCTGACTTTAGCTTTATCCCTTTTATCTATAAAGAAAACCAAAAACACTGGAATCTGCATTGCATCATTTTGTATTTGCTTGTTGTAAATAAAGATTTTATACCATTGAACCCTTCTGCCTGGTTTTATGAACCATACCAGCCGTCATTAAATGGCGGACCACGGTCCGGACACGGACCCGAGCGACACTCCTGTCCGGATCATCAGCCCCCTCAGTCTGAAGTGCCATATCCCCGCTGCTCAGCAGTCATTGGTTGCTGGGACAGCGGGCACCCCAGCAACCAATGACATTATGTGTTCCCCCCCGCCCCCATCAGCAAGGTTCTCGGTGCTGCTCCCAGCCCCTGCAGCTATCTACCCGTCCCGACTCCTGTTCCCTGCCTGCCCGCAAGGTATGCGGTTTTGCTGGTATGTTGTTTATAGGAGCACTCTGATGGGCTCATGTTATGTTAAGGGGCAGTCTGATGGGCGCATACGTAGGAAAAGGGGCACGCTGATGGGAAGAATGTCCCTTACATTGGTGATCAGTGGGAAGAATGTTCCTTACATTGGTGATCAGTGGGAAGAATGTTCCTTACATTGGTGATCAGTGAGAAGAATGTTCCTTACATTGGTGATCAGTGGGAAGAATGTTCCTTACATTGGTGATCAGTGAGAAGAATGTCCCTTACATTGGTGATCAGTGAGAAGAATGTCCCTTACATTGGTGATCAGTGGGAAGAATGTTCCTTACATTGGTGATCAGTGGGAAGAATGTTCCTTACATTGGTGATCAGAGGGAAGAATGTTCCTTACATTGGTGATCAGTGGGAAGAATGTTCCTTACATTGGTGATCAGTGAGAAGAATGTTCCTTACATTGGTGATCAGTGAGAAGAATGTTCCTTACATTGGTGATCAGTGGGAAGAATGTTCCTTACATTGGTGATCAGTGGGAAGAATGTTCCTTACATTGGTGATCAGTGAGAAGAATGTTCCTTACATTGGTGATCAGTGGGAAGAATGTTCCTTACATTGGTGATCAGTGAGAAGAATGTTCCTTACATTGGTGATCAGTGGGAAGAATGTTCCTTACATTGGTGATCAGTGGGAAGAATGTTCCTTACATTGGTGATCAGTGGGAAGAATGTTCCTTACATTGGTGATCAGTGAGAAGAATGTTCCTTACGTTGGTGATCAGTGAGAAGAATGTTCCTTACGTTGGTGATCAGTGAGAAGAATGTTCCTTACATTGGTGGTCAGTAGGGATGAGCTCGGTGTTCGAGTCGAACATAGGTTCGACTCGAACATCGGCTGTTCGCGCGTTCGGCGAACAACGAACGATTTGGGCCGTTCGCGCCAAATTCGAGTGACGCGAACGGCCCACAATACACTGCGCCATCGCAGTGTAATCCCGGCGCTGTGATTGGCCAAGCATGCACTGTGACCCTGCATGCTTGGCCAATCACAGCGCCGGCAGCGAGGAGAGCAATGATTGGCCACAGGCAGGATGCCTGTGGCCAATTATAGCTGAGGGGGTTTAGTACACGCCCCACACTATAAAAGGCCACCAGCGCGGCAGCCTTGTGTAGTGTGTTCCGGAGCAGGGAAAGTGAAGGATAGACAGGGACAGTGTCAAATCTTGTCAAATCTATTCTTTGCTAAACCTTGTGTGTAGGGACAGAGAAGGATAGGCAGGCAGAGTGTCAGTGTCATATATTTTGATAAACCTTGTGTGCAGGGAGAGAGAAGGATAGGCAGGGGACAGTGTCAGTGTCATGGTTGCTAAGCCTCCTGCACATTATACACCTGAAGTTAGCCCGTATTGCTGCTTTTTCCTGGTGTGTTACACCAACAGGATTTTGCGGCACTTACAGCGGGCGGAGTGTGCCTCCTGACCATATTACACCTTAACTTAGCCTGTATTGCTGCTTTTTCTATTTCCCTGCAGGCCATTAGAATGTCTGGAAGGCAAACAAGGAGAGGCAGACAGTCAGGAGCCAATAAAAGAGGGCAAGCAGGCTCTGTGTCTAGAGACAACAGTGCTGGTCGTGGACGCGGTGCATCGCCATCAGCACATGGCCATGGGACACGCTTGTCCTTCTTTTCGGCAGCTGGATGTGTTGAGCCGCATCATGCCGAAGACTTGGTAGAGTGGATGACCAAGCCCTCCTCATCCTCCTCATCCTCTCTCACCCAGGCTCAGGGTACTGGCAAAGCAGCTGCCAAAGCGTCCTCTTCCCTGGTATCAATGTCATCATCAGTCACTCCTTCCCTAGACCAACCATGTCCTCCTGAGGAGTCCCCCGAACTGTTTGAGCACAGTGTTGGGTACATGCTCCAGGAGGATGCCCAGCGTTTCGAAGGGTCTGATGATGATACCCAGCTAGAGGAAGGCAGTAGCGTGAGAGCAGAGAGAGGGGATGCTCAAGAAGGACACCAATCTGGCAGTCATGTTCCAGCAGCTGCAGCATACTGCCAGATTGGCTCCAGTGATGAGGAGGGAGGGGATGATGAGGTCACTGACTCCACGTGGGTGCCTAATAGGAGAGAGGAGGAGGAGGAGGATGAGGAGGAGGCACATCTCCAACGAGGCAGGATGCCCTCGGGGGGCCAGCGTAAGGGCAGCACACCGACGGAATCACACCGCAGAGCTCCGCCTGTGCAGGGCGCTGCCTCTGCCCGTTATTCAAAAAGTTCTTTGGTGTGGGCCTTTTTTGAAGCGAGTGCATCAGATCGCACAGCTGCTGTTTGCAACATATGTCTCAAGCGTATATCGCGTGGCCAAAACATCAGCCGCTTGGGCACCACATGCTTGATCAGACATATGTTAACCTGCCATGCAGTGGCGTCACTAGGGTTGGTGTCACCTGGTGCGGTATAACATGGTGTCACCCCCCCCCCCACCTGTTCTTATTCTGTGCGCCGCGCCGCCGCCAGCTGGAGTCTCAGACAGTCTGTACTCCTGGAGAGTGGAGAGGAGGAGGGCTGGGCACTGTATGCAGCGACCGTCACACACAGCAGCCGCGCCGCCTGGGCGGAGAAAGTTGTGTGTGTGCTGCAGTGACGTGTCGTCACATCATCACAGTGCAGTGTGATGATGTGACAGGCTGAGTCGCTCGCTGGCTCTGTAGGGTAGGGAGGAGGATTGGAATTTAGGAATAGGAAGAATAAGGAGCCGGAGGACACACACCAGGCGCGGCCGCGGCGCTGGAGGTGTTGTTCCAGGCTTCCAGCCCAGCGGGGTGAAATTAATCAATGAATGGGTCAGCTGTAAAAAAAAAAATTAAAAAAAAAAAAAAAAAAAAAAAAAGGGAGGGTGTCACCCCTCTAGCGGGTGTCACCCGGGGGCGGACCGCACCCCCCGCACCCCCCTAGCAACGCCTCTGCTGCCATGCAGCTCGTGGGCAAGCCTACCTTAAAGACCCACACCAAAGAACAAAGCTGACCTCTTCTTGCACCGCATCAGCTGGGATCTCCAACCCCACTATACCTTCAGTCCTCTCTGAAACCTGCTCTGAGAGGAATGAAGGTGTAGAATTAGGTGTGTCACAGCCAAGTACTTGCGGGCACTCTGCTAGCAGTACACCGACGTCCGATTCTAGCAGGCAAATTTCCGTGCCCCAGCTGCTGGACCGTCGAAAGAAGTTCACTCCCAGCCATCCACATGCCCAGCGGTTGAATGCTAGCTTGGCTAAATTGCTAGCGCTTCAACTGCTGCCTTTTCTTTACTTTTATATATTCTTTATTATTTTTCATGTTACATAACATTTTATAAAATTACATACATTTATTTTATCCTTATTTCACGTATAATGTTTTAATATTGTTTTCTATAGTTGACCCCTTCCCCTCCCTCTCCCCTTCCCTCCCTTAGTCCTTTTGCACACTCAAAAGACAAAAAGGTAAACCGAGAAGTACACTCTACTGTTCTCTAATGTTATTTACTGGAAACTATTTTATCTTTACCTTATTTAACTCTTTTCTTTTCCTCCACTTCCATTCCCCCTTTCCCTTCTCTCCTCCTGATCCTCCCACGTGTCTAGCTTCTTTTTCTTGAGCCCCTAGCTTCTCTATCTATCTGTCCTCTGTCCAGTCCTCCTATCTCCACCGTCCAGTTCCCACTTTTAAGTCCATTCCTTTACTCTACTCATTCCTTCCTCAGTTAGGGCGGGCACCCTATTTTCCTCAACCAGGGGTCCCACGTTGTTTTAAATTTTTTATAATTACCCCGTCTAGTCAAGACAACTTTTTCTTTCCACATTGTTACATTTATTACATTAATCCACTCTGCCAATGTCGGTGCCTTCTGTGCTTGCCAGTTTTGTGCTATTACCTTCCTGGCCTGATACAGGCACCTCAGCACTACTTCCAGGTTGTCTTTTAATCCATTTCCCTCCTCTATACCTAATAAACATACCCTGGCCTCCGGTTCCAGAGTTGTCCCAAAAGTCGTGTTTATGATGTTCAATACCCCAACCCAATATCTATATAGTTTCGGGCATTTCCACATCATATGTATAAGGTCCCCCGTCTCTTGACATCTGGGGCACTTGTCATCTGCTCTCCTTCCAAACATGTGTAACCTCTTTGGGGTGTAATAAAATCTGTACACTAAGAACAAGTGTGACACTCTCTGTGATGGGGAGAGTGAGACCATTGTTCCCTGTTCCAGTACCCGCTCCCATTGTGCAGTTGTTATGGGTCCTATATCCTCCTCCCATTTTGCTCTATCTTTCCCCAGCCTCTTCTCAGTTATACCCCCCTTAATCTGTGAATATAATTCTGAAATAAGGCCTTTTGATGTTCCTGTCTTAATTAGCCGTTGAAGGTGGGGAATTTTTTGCCAGCGCACCGGTTGTGCTTTAAATTGGATTTGAAGTGCGTGTCTTATCTGCAGATAAGTATAAAATAATGAATTTGGGATAGCATACTCTGTACTTAGTTCTGAAAATGCTTTCAATGTGTTGCCTTTATACAGCTGATTCAGTCTAGTTATACCCCCCTGTTCCCATTCCTTTAACTTCCCCATAACTTGAATTTCTGGTAGATTTTCCCAGAGAGGGGAATATTCCATTAGCCCTTTATATCCCATAGCCTGTTTACCTTCCCGCCATGTTCTTATGACCGCTCTCAATGTTGGGTTCTTCACGGGGAAGGAATCAGCCTCCAAATTTTCTATTATGGTGTTATGTGGGGCCCCCATTAACATAATTTTCCCGCTGGCCTCTCCTCCTCCCTCCATTGTACAACCCTTCAGATGCTGTTACTGGGCCGCTATAAAGTAACTATAGGGGTGTGGAATGGCCAGTCCTCCCTCGTTTATTGATAACTGTAATTTTTGGAGACTGATTCTTGCCCTACCCTTCTTCCAGATTAATTCTCTGAAAAGGGTCTCTATTTTTTTAAACCAGGTTTTCCCGATCCATACTGGGGCATTATGGAGCACATAAAGTAGTTGTGGCATCCAGATCATCTTGATAAGATTACTTCGCCCAGCTACTGATAGAGGAAGACGTTCCCAAATATCTGCCTTTTGTTTAAACTTAGCCAACAGTGGTCTTAAGTTATTATCAATATATTGTTCTGGATCTCGTGTCACCTCTATCCCCAAATAATTCATTTTTTCCACTACTTTTAATAGAGGGATTCCTTCACAGAGGGCATTATCTACAGGATCCACTGGTAGAAGTGCAGACTTCTTCCAATTTATCGCCAGTCCCGAGAAACGGCCAAATACCTCCACCGTCTGCATCGCCTTTTTTAATGACGTTGAGGAATCCCCCAAGAAAAGCAGGATGTCATCTGCGTAAAGTGCAATTTTCTCCTCACCCACTTTCCTCTGAAATCCCTGTATCGTCTTTTTGGATCTAATTGCTATTGCTAATGGTTCTATTGCTAACGATTCCGGCTCTCTACCGGCATGTGGAAGGCAATGTCTTGGCCTCGCTGGACAGGGCGGTCAGCGGTAAGGTGCATATTACTGCTGACTCATGGTCCAGCAGGCATGGACAGGGACGTTACCTTTCTTTCACGGCCCATTGGGTCACTCTTTTGGCAGCTGGGAAGGATGCAGGACAAGGTGCAGTAGTGTTGGAGGTTGTCCCACCGCCACGCCTCCAAAATGCTACTACTGGTTGTGACACACCTCTCTCCTCCACCCCCTCCTCTTCTTCTTCCTCCATGGCCTCTTCCTGTGGTTTGTCCTATGAACCAGCGGTGCTCCGTAGCCGTTCAAGGGGCTACTCAAGTACGCAGGCAAAAAGATGCCATGCCGTGCTTGCGCTGGTGTGTTTGGGGGACAGGAGCCACACTGGGGCAGAGGTTCTGTCTGCTCTGCAGGGGCAGGCCGAGAGGTGGTTGACGCCACGCCAGCTTAAGCCAGGAATGGTAGTTTGCGACAATGGCACCAACCTCCTCTCCGCTCTCCGACAGGGACAACTGACCCATGTGCCCTGTGTGGCTCACGTCCTTAACCTGGTGGTGCAGCGGTTCTTGGGCATGTACCCAGGCTTACAGGATGTCCTGAGGCAGGCCAGGAAAGTCTGTGTGCATTTCCGCAGATCTTATAATGCCAGTGCTCGCCTGGCTGAGCTGCAAAAGGAGTTGAACCTGCCCAAGAACCGCCTTATATGTGACATGCCCACCAGGTGGAACTCAACGTTGGCCATGCTGCAGCGGCTGCACACGCAGCAGAGGGCCATCAATGAGTACCTGTGCGACTACGGCACCAGGACAGGGTCAGGGGAGCTCGGGTTTTTTTCACCACGCCAGTGGGGCATGATCAGGGATGCATGCACTGTCCTGGCACCATTTGAGGAGGCCACAAGGATGGTGAGCAGTGACAGTGCATGCATCAGTGACACTGTACCTCTTGTCCACCTGTTGGAACATACGCTGCGTGGAATAATGGACAGGGCACTTGAGGCAGAACAGAGGCAGGAAGAGGAGGACTTCCTTGCCTCTCAAGGCCCCCTTTACCCAGACAGTGTTCCTTCTGTCCCACCCATCGCACAGGAAGAAGAGGAGGAGGAGGAGGATTGTGTCAGCATGGAGGTGGAGCCTGGCACTCAGGATCATCAGCAGCAGTCTTTTAGGGATGATTTACAGTCCCAAGAAACCAGTGGACTTGTACGTGGCTGGGAGGAGGTGGCTGCGGATCATGTCGTCCTTAGTGACCCAGAGAACTCCGGACCGAATGCCTCAGCTAACCTACGCTGCATGGCCTCCCTGATCCTGCAAAGTCTGCAGAAGGATCCTCGTATTCTTCGGATCAAGGAGAGGGACCATTACTGGCTGGCCACTCTCCTTGATCCACGGTACAAGGGTAAGGTTGCGGACCTTATCTTACCGTCGCAGAGGGAGCAGAGGATGAGACAACTCCGGGAGGCCTTGCAGAAAGGTCTGTGCAACGCGTTCCCAGAGACTGGGAGGTTACAAACTCCTGGTCCTGGACAACGAGTTGCTGAGGCTTCGGTCAGTCAAAGAAGGAGCGGTGGGGAAGGTGGCCGTCTGACCGAAGCGTTCAGACAATTCTTTAGTCCGCAGCCCCACTATATGATCGGTTCCAGCAACCATCGCCAGCGTCTGATATACATGGTGCAGGAATACCTAGGGGCAAGGTCAGACTTGGACACCTTCCCCACCGAAAATCCTCTGGCTTACTGGGTCTTGAGGATGGATCACTGGCCAGAGCTTGCACAGTATGCAATTGAGCTACTGGCCTGTCCTGCATCCAGCGTTCTTTCAGAACGCACATTCAGTGCTGCTGGAGGATTTGTCACGGATCACAGGGTGCACCTGTCCACCGACTCTGTTGATCAACTGACCTTCATAAAGATGAACCAGTCTTGGATCACCACCAGCTACCAAACACCTGAAGCTGATATAACAGACTAATTTATTTTCAAATGTCACATCCCTTCAAGACTGAAGCTGATGCTGAGAGACTGTCCTGTTATGTTGACTGACTATCCTCCTCCTCCTCAATGATCCGATTGATGATGATAGTTTGGAAGAACATTTTTGTTTCTGGGTGCCGCCACCAGTGTGTAACAGGGGTGTGTTATTACAATTTTTTATGCAATGCTTTGCAGCAGGGCTCATTCCTGCACTCCAACTAGAGTATCTGGGAGTGGTTGCAGTGTCGTGGCACCAGCACCAGTGGCTAAGGCCCAATTTTTCAGCCCCTGTTTAACAGGAGCGTGTAATTACAATTTTTGATGCAATACTTTGCAACAGGGCTCATTGCTGTGCTCCAAGTACAGTATCTGTGAGGGGTTGCAGTGTTGTGGCACCAGTGCCTAAGGCCCAATTTTTATGCCCCTGTTTAACAGGGGCATGTAATTACAATTTTTTATGCAATGCTTTGCAGCAGGGCTCATTCCTGCACTCCAACTAGAGTATCTGGGAGAGGTTGCAGTGTCGTGGCACCAGCACCAGTGGCTAAGGCCCAATTTTTCAGCCCCTGTTTAACAGGAGCGTGTAATTACAATTTTTGATGCAATACTTTGCAACAGGGCTCATTGCTGTGCTCCAAGTACAGTATCTGTGAGGGGTTGCAGTGTTGTGGCACCAGTGCCTAAGGCCCAGTTTTTCTGCCCCTGTTTAACAGGGGCATGTAATTACAATTCTTGATCTAATAATTCAAAGCAGGGCCCATTCCTGCGCCCACCTAGACTAACTGTGAGGCCTTACAGTGTTGTGTCAACACCACCACCACCAACAAAGGCCCAATTTTTCAGCCCCTGTTCAACAGGGGCATGCAATTACAATTCTTGATCTAATAATTCACAGCAGGGCCCATTCATGCGCCCACCAAGAGTAACTGTGAGGGCTCACAGTGTTGTGGCAACACCAACATGTAAGGGGCAAATTTCAGCTGAGTATATACGGCAGGCCCCTACTTTCAAACATCCAACTTACAAACGACTCCTACTTGCAAACGAAAGGAGACAACAGGAAGTGAGAGGAAATCTACCCCTAGGAAGGGAAATTCTCTCCTGTAAGAGTTAATATGGGAAAAAAAGTGTCTCCTCTCCACTGATGCTTTATCACCAATTCTTGTTTCAATAAAAAACCCAAATTTTCAAAAAACATTTGTCATTAGGACGGAAAGTGAGGTGAACTGTTCTGAACAGGTGCACACTGCACAGACAGCAAAACAAATGTTACAGGGGTGATAACCCTTCCCTATGTTTTCCAAAAAGCTTAAAAATAGGATTTTTTACTCACCGTAAAATCCTTTTCTCTGAGTCCATGGACCGACACAGCTTCTCTATTGACAAAGTGGGTATTATCCGTTAATTAGGAGTGACTAGGCAGAAAAACGTGTAAAAAGTGTTGCATCACACCGTCTACAGTACCGCCCAGGGGGCGGACCCTCTGGGTATACCCTCTCAGTCTGCATCTTCGCAGATCAGTTCGTCAAAAAGCAGTACAAACTTAAAAGGAGGGGTGGGTGCTGTGTCGGTCCATGGACTCAGAGAAAAGGATTTTACGGTGAGTAAAAAATCCTATTTACTCTTTCGTCCATGGACCGACACAGCTTCTCTATTGACAAAGTGGGACGTCCCAAAGCAGTGTCAGAGAAAAAAACGAGGGGTGGTAACAGCTTGATGTCGGAAAGCCCAAGAGGCACCTATTGCCCTGGTCGAATGCGCCGTGACAGGAAAGGGGGGCGCCTGACCCTTTAAGGCGTAAGCCTGGATTACTATCTGTCGGATCCACCTAGAGATGGTGGCCGATGAGACTGCTTGGCCCTTCTTGGGACCAGCCACGGAAACAAACAGTGAGTCTGACTTCCGGAACAGGGAAGTAGCAGATAGGTATACTCTCAAAGCTCGGACAACGTCCAAGGAATGCAACGCCGACTCCTTAGGATTCGACGGCTGAGGACACAAGGATGGAAGTACAATGTCTTCATTGAGATGAAAAGCCGAAACGACCTTCGGAAGAAAGGAAGGCTGCGGCCGCAGCACCACCTTATCCTTGTGGAAAATCAAATAGGGAGCCTTGCAGGACAAGGCTGCCAGCTCAGAGACTCGTCTAACTGACGTAACAGCCACCAAAAAGACCACTTTCTGAGAAAGTGTCAACAGGGGAATATCTCTAATAGTCTCAAACGGTGCCTTCTGAAGCACCGAGAGGACCAGGTTCAAGTCCCACTAAGGTAGCGGGGGACGGACAGGAGGGGCCATATGTTGAACCCCCTGCACAATGTACTCACGAGAGAGTGAGCCGCCAGGGGTCGCTGAAAAAAAACAGCCAGGGCAGATATCTGTCCCTTAATCGTACTTAGGGCAAGCCTTTGGTCCACCCCATGCTGTAAAAACAGCAGGATTCTGGAAACCAAATAGGTACGCGGATGCCATTTCATTTCCTCACACATGGAGATGTAGGCCCTCCAAGTGCGGTGATAGACCTTCCTAGAGGACGGTTTTCGAGCACTTCTCATAGTAGAGATTACTGAGTCTGACAGGCTCCGGTCTCTCAGTACCTGGTTCTCAACAGCCATGCCGTTAAAGCCAATGACTGTAAAGCAGGATGGAATATGGGACCTTGCGATAGCAGGTCCTTCCGTAGTGGTAGGCGCCAGGGGACGTCTGCTACCAGATGTACTAGATCGGCGTACCAAGGACGCTGAGGCCAATCTGGAGCGATTAGGATCATTGGAATTCCCTCTGCCTCCACTCTGCGGAGCAGAAGAGGAAGAAGCCTTAAGGGAGGGAAGGCATAGATTAGCCGATACTGACCCCACGATGCTACCAACGCGTCCATTGCGTCTGCCCATGGGTCTCTTGACCGGGCCACAAATCTCAATACCTTCCGATTGAGTCGGGAAGCCAGAAGATCTACGTCTGGTGTGCCCCATCTTTGGCAGAGGAGTTGGAACACCTCCGGGTGTAAGGACCATTCTCCCTGGTCCAGCATCTGGCGGCCCAGGTAGTCTGCCTGCCAGTTTTCCACACCCGGAATGTACACGGCCGACAGTGCCGGTACGCTCCTCTCTGCCCACTTCAGGATGCGAGCGATCTCCGATGCTGCAGCTGAGCTTCTTGTTCCTCCTTGATGATTGACATATGCCACTGCTGTGGCGTTGTCTGACTGGATCCTGACTGGACGCCCTTGCAGTCTCTGAGACCATTTGAAGAGGCACAGCTTGATCGCCCGGATCTCCAGGACATTGATCGGCAGGAGGGCTTCCTCTGGGGTCCAGCGACCCTGCGCCGACTGGACACCCCAGACTCCCCCCCAACCTGTAAGGCTGGCGTCCTTCGTGATCACTATCCAGTAAACCGGAAGAAATGACTTCCCGGCCATTAGAGCCGGTGCTGTCAGCCACCATACCAGGGATCTCCTGACTAGGTGGCTCACTCGGATTTGATAATCCAGAAATGAAGGGCATCTGTTCCATCTGGACAGAACTTCCTTCTGTAACACTCGAGTGTGATATTGAGCATATGGGACCGCCTCGAAGGAGGCTACCATGAGGCCCAACACTCGCATGCAAAAACGGAGTGACGACCAATTCCTGGAAGTCAGCTGCCGTACTGCAGCCCGGAGGGTCTGCAACTTCTCCACAGGGAGGAATACCTTTGCCTCTGAGGAATCCAGAATCAACCCCAGGTACACTAGGCGTTGAGTGGGCACCATACTGACTTTTGCGTGTTTAGTATCCAACCACAGTCTCGAAGAGTCTGACAGGTAATGGACACGCTTGCCTCTAATTCTGAGCTTGAAGGGGCCTTCAGCAGAAGGTCGTCCAAGTAACCTGTGATAGCGATACCCCGCTGTCTTAGAAGTGCCAGAATCGGAGCGAGCACCTTGGTGAACGTCCTGGGTGCTGAGGCAAGGCCAAACGGGAGGGCCACAAACTGGTAGTGGTTCTTCCCGATAGCAAATCGCAGAAACCTCTGGTGTCTGGAGTATATGGGGACATGCAGGTATGCGTCCTTGATGTCCAAGGAGGCCAGAAAGTCCCCCGGATGGAGAGCTGTGACTACAGATCGAACCGACTCCATTCAAAATCTTTGTACCTTCACAAAGCAATTGAGGGCTCTGAGATCCAAGATTGGACAAACCCCCTCCTTCTTCGGCACAATGAACAGATTTGAGTAAAAACCCTGACCCCGTTCCTGTTCTGGAACTGGAATAACTACCCCGCGTTCCAGTAGACCCTGGACCGCCCCATACAGGGCCTCCCGACGGGTCGGTAGTAGCTGGAGATTGGAGGTGATGAATCTGTCTGGTGGACAAGAGAGAAATTCTATCTTGTAGCCTGAGGAGATTATTTTGCAAACCCACCTGTCGGAGACTAGAGCAGTCCACTGAGTCGCGAATTTGCGAAGACGTCCCCCCACCCGAGAGCTGGGTGGGGGCGGACCTTCATGTGGACGCAGATTTGTCCGCAGGCTTGTTGGGTCTGCGGGACCAAGGACGCTTCTGTCCTTGGGCAGGCGCTTTATCGGCCTGGGGTCTTTTCCCTGTCGCCTTAAGGGGGCGAAAAAAACGCTTACGTGCAGTAAAGGAGGGCCCTTGCCCTTGGTCCCTTACCCTTGCTAGTTTGGGGAAGCAAAGTGCTCTTACCTCCTGTGGCATTCTTGATGATGTCATCCAGAGAAGCTCCAAAAAGTCTGTCGCCCTTAAAAGGCAGATCCAACAGGGCTTTCTTGGAAGTCTGGTCCGCAGACCAGCCCTTTAGCCAGATCAGGCGGCGTATTGCTACTGCATAAACCGAAGCTCTTGACAGCAGGGGAATAGTATCCATGTCTGACTCGCAGACAAACTTAAGGCCCTGGACCAACTGGTCGGCCAAAGTTATCTCATTAGGAGGAGCATCTCGCTCCTTTAACCCCTGGAGTAGCAATTTTGCCCATTCAGTAAGTGTCTGAGACACTAGGGCCCCCCCAATGCCGGGCGTACTGCCGAGCCTACCACTGAGTATAGGTAGCGAGCGAGTGCTTCAGCCTTCTTATCCACAGGGTCCTTGAAAACAGGAGCCCCTTCTACTGGAATAGTGGTGGCTCTATTAAGTCTGGACACCGAAGGGTCCACTATAGGGGGAGAGGTCCATATCTTCAGAAAACTCTCCTCAAAGGGGTACCGTACTGCAAACCTCTTTGGGGCTGTAAAGACCCTCAGTGGGTTCTCCCATTCCTTGTATAAGAGTTTGTCAAAATAAGACACACAAGGGAACACCTTAGCAGTGCGGGCAGGTTTACGAAACCCAAAGGGGACTGGAGTATCTGCTACTTCTGCAGTCTTTTCCAACTTTAGCGTATCCCGCACTGCAGTAATAAGGTCAGATACCAAAGCCGTCTCGCGTACTGACCTGGACTTGGAGTCCTCCTCACTGTCCGGTCACGGTCTGCAGTCTCTGATGCATCAGAATCTGGGCCATGAGCCGTAGCTGGACCTGGTTCTGCATCAGAAATATCCCCAGAAGATTGCAGGGGACGGGGGCGTTTATTACCCCCTGTATTCCCGTGTGCTGCTTCCACCCTGGCAGCAAACGCCTCTAGGATTGCCGACATAGCGTCCATAGACACCTCAGGGACACCAGCTGCTAAATCTGGTGTTTCAGGGGAGAAGACATCTGGCTCAGATGCCATGCTGACCACACGCTGACACCCACAGGGCTCCAGGCAAGATATCAATAGGCCACCCTCCTGTGCTGCAGAGAGGCTGGGTCACCCAGAGAACTCACCACCCTGGATAGGTACTGCTATGCTGCGCCTGTGATGCTGTCCCTCTGCTGCTGTGTCAGTCTGCTTCTTTTATCAGCACTTCCTGTGTGAATTTTCGCGCCAGTGTAATGCACCCTAGAGGCCGGAGGCTCTCGAAAAATGGTTGCCAAAAACGTCTGTATGGAAGATAATGTGGGCTCTAAGAAAATGGCCGCCGACAGAAGATAGAGGTCAAGCAGCCATAGCCCACAAAAAGATGGCCGCCGAACGGCAATATCTGCATACAGGGTGGACAAACATGGCCGCCGATCAGCTGATAGGGGCCAGTGGGTGTGGCCGAACCACAGGAAGATGGCCGCCGGGCAGTCACAAGAGGCCAAACTTGGCATGGACCGCCTCAAAATGGCCGCCGACAGCATGGAGGAGGAAGGACACAAACACAGGTGAGAAAAAATGACATTTCTTTTAAATGTTAGTTACAGCCAGCCCCGCTCCAGTGGGACCCCCTAGGTGACCCCCAGCACCCAGCAACCTTTAGCTAGAAGCCCAGGGAGGAGGGAAAGGCAGGGAGAGAGGGAAGAAAGGGGCCACAACCACTTACTTGATCTCTCCAGGAATGTCCAGCTAAATCACCCAGCCGAGGCAGGGGAGTTTTACTTACCTATCCTGCATGTATTCTGCTGGAAGACATTCCAAACAGATCATCGTCCGCGCACGGAAGGTGACTGTTGGCCAGGCATACTGTGATTGGACCCAGAAGGGACGATCATATGTATGTCCTGGAGCATGACGCTCACCGGACAGGCTGCTGCGACTCGGCCGTAAGGTCAGCCGAAGCTGAGCGGTCCGATGCAAGCCTTGGAGCGTAAGCTCACCGGCCAGGCTGCTGTGACTCGGCCGTAAGGTCAGCCGAAGCTGAGCGGTCCGATGCAGGCCCTGGAGCATAAGCTCACCGGCCACCCGTGGAGCGACGGGCATGTCGTGGAAAACCCAGCGCGTAGCTAGGGTCGGCACACGCTCGATGGCCGAAACTGGGGAGACTACAAGGATCGAGGATCCAGCCTGTCACCCAGTCGGCAGTTGATCGAAGATCGCAGGAAACAACAAATGTAGCAAAAAAAAAATATATATATATATCTTTTTTCCCTGGACCAATGGGCCCGAAGGGAGCCATGTCCTACTCCTTGCTAGACAGAAAAAAACTGATCTGCGAAGATGCAGACTGAGAGGGTATACCCAGAGGGTCCGCCCCCTGGGCGGTACTGTAAAAGGTGTGATGCAACACTTTTTACAAGTTTTTCTGCCTAGTCACTCCTAATTAACGGATAATACCCACTTTGTCAATAGAGAAGCTGTGTCGGTCCATGGACGAAAGAGTAAATAGATTTTTTGCCTGGAGCTACACTTAAACAATGTACCTGTTCAAAATTACAAACAGATTCTACATAAGAACAAACCTACAGTCCCTGTCTTGTATGCACCGCCTGTATACGGCTGTTCAGAGTATATAGGGCCTTTTTTATTTTGTGTGCGGGGTTCCCCTTAATATCCATACAAGACCCAAAGGGGCTGGTAATGGGCTGGGGTAGGGGGGGGGTGTAATGGGGTAGCTATGCCATTTTTCTTAAAGATTTTCATCCATATTACCGGGACCAGACATTACATTAAAGCCGCAAGCAGTTTTAAATGACTTTTTTCCCTTTAGAAATGTTATTTTGTGCAGGGACAGTTCTAAACACGGGAAACACGTGGCACTTCACAGGCATACTTTAGACACCCCCCAGGTACGATATTCAAAGGAATATTTGACTTTTTTTTCACTTTATGCATCATTAAAATGACTGCTCCAGAAAAACTGCAGTTTTTAAAACTTATTTTTTGCATTGATACATGTCCCCTGGTGCAGAACCCGGGTTCCCAAACCCTTTTTAGGACAATAACATGCATAATAGTCGTTATAATTAGCACTTTAGATTTCGAACGTTCGCATCCATTGTATTTAATAGGGTTCTAAAGTTTGTGCGAACTTTCGGTCCGTTCGCGGGTTCTGGTGCGAACCGAACCCGGGGGTGTTCGGCTCATCACTAGTGGTCAGTGGGAAGAATGCTCCTTACATTGGTGATCAGTGAGAAGAATGTTCCTTACATTGGTGATCAGTGGGAAGAATGTTCCTTACATTGGTGATCAGTGGGAAGAATGTTCCTTACATTGGTGATCAGTGGGAAGAATGTTCCTTACATTAGTGATCAGTGGGAAGAATGTTCCTTACATTGGTGATCAGTGGGAAGAATGTTCCTTACATTGGTGGTCAGTGGGAAGAATGTCCCTTACATTGGTAATCAGTGAGAAGAATGTTCCTTACATTGGTGATCAGTGGGAAGAATGTTCCTTACATTGGTGATCAGTGGGAAGAATGTTCCTTACATTGGTGATCAGTGGGAAGAATGTTCCTTACATTAGTGATCAGTGGGAAGAATGTTCCTTACATTGGTGATCAGTGGGAAGAATGTTCCTTACATTGGTGGTCAGTGGGAAGAATGTCCCTTACATTGGTAATCAGTGAGAAGAATGTTCCTTACATTGGTGGTCAGTGGGAAGAATGTTCCTTACATTGGTGATCAGTGGGAAGAATGTTCCTTACATTGGTGATCAGTGAGAAGAATGTCCCTTACATTGGTGATCAGTGAGAAGAATGTCCCTTACATTGGTGATCAGTGGGAAGAATGTTCCTTACATTGGTGATCAGTGGGAAGAATGTTCCTTACATTGGTGATCAGTGGGAAGAATGTTCCTTACATTGGTGGTCAGTGGGAAGAATGTCCCTTACATTGGTAATCAGTGAGAAGAATGTTCCTTACATTGGTGATCAGTGGGAAGAATGTCCCTTACATTGGTGATCAGTGAGAAGAATGTTCCTTACATTGGTGATCAGTGGGAAGAATGTTCCTTACATTGGTGATCAGTGGGAAGAATGTCCCTTACATTGGTGATCAGTGGGAAGAATGTCCCTTACATTGGTGATCAGTGGGAAGAATGTCCCTTACATTGGGGATCAGTGGAAAGAATGTTCCTTACATTGGTGATCAGTGGGAAGAATGTCCCTTACATTGGTAATCAGTGAGAAGAATGTTCCTTACATTGGTGATCAGTGAGAAGAATGTTCCTTACATTGGTGATCAGTGGGAAGAATGTTCCTTACATTGGTGATCAGTGGGAAGAATTTTCCTTACATTGGTGATCAGTAGGGATGAGCTCGGTGTTCGACTCGAACATCGGCTGTTCGATCGTTCGACGAAGATCGAACTGTTTGGGCCGTTCGCGCCAAATTAGAGTGACGCGAACGGCCCACAATACACTGCGCCATCGCAGTGCAATCCCAGCGCTGTGATTGGCCAAGCATGCACTGTGACCCCGCATGCTTGGCCAATCACAGCGCCGCCAGCGAGGAGAGACATAATTGGCCACAGGCAGGTTGCCTGTGGCCAATTATAGCTCAGAGGGTTTAGCACACGCCCCACACTATAAAAGGCCGCCAGCGCGGCGGCCTTGTGTAGTGTGTTCCGGCGCAGGGAAAGAGAAGGATAGGCAGGGACAGTGTCATTGTGCTATTATTTGTACTATTCTGTGTAGGGAGAGAGAAGGATAGGCAGGGGACAGTGTCAGTGTCATATTCTTTGCTAAACCTTGTGTGCAGGGAGAGAGAAGGATAGGCAGGGGACAGTGTCAGTGTCATATTCTTTGCTAAACCTTGTGTGCAGGGAGAGAGAAGGATAGGCAGGGGACAGTGTCAGTGTCATTGTTGCTAAGCCTCCTGCACAGTATACACCTGAAGCTAGCCCGTATTGCTGTGTTTTCCTGGTGTGTTACACTAACAGGCATTTGCAGCACTTACAGCGGGCGGAGTGTGTCTCCTGCACATTATACACCTGAAGCTAGCCCGTATTGCTGTGTTTTCCTGGTGTGTTACACTAACAGGCATTTGCAGCACTTACAGCGGGCGGAGTGTGCCTCCTGCACGTTATACACCTGAAGCTAGCCCGTATTGCTGTGTTTTCCTGGTGTGTTACACTAACAGGCATTTGCAGCACTTACAGCGGGCGGAGTGTGCTTCCTGCTAAATATACACCTGAAGCTAGCCCGTATTGCTGTGTTTTCCTGGTGTGTTACACTAACAGGCATTTGCAGCACTTACAGCGGACGGAGTGTGCCTCCTGCACATTATACACCTGAAGCTAGCCCGTATTGCTGTGTTTTCCTGGTGTTTTACACTAACAGGCATTTGCAGCACTTACAGCGGGCGGAGTGTGTCTCCTGCACATTATACACCTGAAGCTAGCCCATATTGCTGTGTTTTCCTGGTGTGTTACACTAACAGGCATTTGCAGCACTTACAGCGGGCGGAGTGTGCCTCCTGCACATTATACACCTGAAGCTAGCCCGTATTGCTGTGTTTTCCTGGTGTGTTACACTAACAGGCATTTGCAGCACTTACAGCGGGCGGAGTGTGTCTCCTGCACATTATACACCTGAAGCTAGCCCGTATTGCTGTGTTTTCCTGGTGTGTTACACTAACAGGCATTTGCAGCACTTACAGCGGGCGGAGTGTGCCTCCTGCACATTATACACCTGAAGCTAGCCCGTATTGCTGTGTTTTCCTGGTGTGTTACACTAACAGGCATTTGCAGCACTTACAGTGGACGGAGTGTGCCTCCTGCACATTATACACCTGAAGCTAGCCCGTATTGCTGTGTTTTCCTGGTGTGTTACACTAACAGGCATTTGCAGCACTTACAGCGGGCGGAGTGTGCCTCCTGCACATTATACACCTGAAGCTAGCCCGTATTGCTGTGTTTTCCTGGTGTGTTACACTAACAGGCATTTGCAGCACTTACAGCGGGCGGAGTGTGCCTCCTGCACATTATACACCTGAAGCTAGCCCGTATTGCTGTGTTTTCCTGGTGTGTTACACTAACAGGCATTTGCAGCACTTACAGCGGGCGGAGTGTGTCTCCTGCACATTATACACCTGAAGCTAGCCCGTATTGCTGTGTTTTCCTGGTGTGTTACACTAACAGGCATTTGCAGCACTTACAGCGGGCGGAGTGTGCCTCCTGCACATTATACACCTGAAGCTAGCCCGTATTGCTGTGTTTTCCTGGTGTGTTACACTAACAGGCATTTGCAGCACTTACAGCGGGCGGAGTGTGTCTCCTGCACATTATACACCTGAAGCTAGCCCGTATTGCTGTGTTTTCCTGGTGTGTTACACTAACAGGCATTTGCAGCACTTACAGCGGGCGGAGTGTGCTTCCTGCTAAATATACACCTGAAGCTAGCCCGTATTGCTGTGTTTTCCTGGTGTGTTACACTAACAGGCATTTGCAGCACTTACAGTGGACGGAGTGTGCCTCCTGCACATTATACACCTGAAGCTAGCCCGTATTGCTGTGTTTTCCTGGTGTTTTACACTAACAGGCATTTGCAGCACTTACAGCGGGCGGAGTGTGTCTCCTGCACATTATACACCTGAAGCTAGCCCATATTGCTGTGTTTTCCTGGTGTGTTACACTAACAGGCATTTGCAGCACTTACAGCGGGCGGAGTGTGCCTCCTGCACATTATACACCTGAAGCTAGCCCGTATTGCTGTGTTTTCCCGGTGTGTTACACTAACAGGCATTTGCAGCACTTACAGCGGGCGGAGTGTGCTTCCTGCTAAATATACACCTGAAGCTAGCCCGTATTGCTGTGTTTTCCTGGTGTGTTACACTAACAGGCATTTGCAGCACTTACAGCGGGCGGAGTGTGCTTCCTGCTAAATATACACCTGAAGCTAGCCCGTATTGCTGGAGCTTTTTTTCTTTTGTTTTACACTAACAGGCATTTGCAGCACTTACAGCGGGTGGAGTGTGCTTCCTGCAAAATAAACACCTGAAGCTACCCCTTATTGCTGGTTTTTCCATCTCCCTGCAGGCCATTGCTATGTCTGGAAGGCCAACAAAGAGAGGCAGACAGTCAGGAGCCAATAAAAGAGGGCAAGCAGGCTCTGTGTCTAGAGACAACAGTGCTGGTCGTGGACGCGGTGCATCGTCATCAGCACATGGCCATGGGACACGCTTGTCCTTCTTTTCGGCAGCTGGACGTGTTGAGCCACATCATGCCGAAGACTTGGTAGAGTGGATGACCAAGCCCTCCTCATCCTCCTCATCCTCTCTCACCCAGGCTCAGGGTACTGGCAAAGCAGCTGCCAAAGCGTCCTCTTCCCTGGTATCAATGTCATCATCAGTCACTTCTTCCCTAGACCCACCATGTCTTCCTGAGGAGTCCCCCGAACTGTTTGAGCACAGTGTTGGGTACATGCTCCAGGAGGATGCCCAGCGTTTCGAAGGGTCTGATGATGATACCCAGCTAGAGGAAGGCAGTACCATGAGAGCAGAGAGAGGGGATGCTCAAGAAGGACACCAATCTGGCAGTCATGTTCCAGCAGCTGCAGCATACTGGCAGATTGGCTCCAGTGATGAGGAGGGAGGGGATGATGAGGTCACTGACTCCACGTGGGTGCCTAATAGGAGAGAGGAGGAGGATGAGGAGGAGGCACATCTCCAACGAGGCAAGATTCCCTCGGGGGGCCAGCGTAAGGGCAGCACACCGACTGAATCACACCGCAGAGCTGCGCCTGTGCAGGGCGCTGCCTCTGCCCGTTATTCAAAAAGTTCTTTGGTGTGGGCCTTTTTTGAGTCGAGTGCATCAGATCGCACAGCTGCTGTTTGCAACATATGTCTCAAGCGTATATCGCGTGGCCAAAACATCAGCCGCTTGGGCACCACATGCTTGACCAGACATATGTTGACCTGCCATACAGCTCGTTGGCAAGCCTACCTTAAAGACCCACACCAAAGAACAAAGCGGACCTCTCCTTGCACCACATCAGCTGGTATCTCCAACCCCACTATACCTTCAGTCCTCTCTGAAACCTGCACTGAGAGGAATGAAGGTGTAGAATTAGGTGTGTCACAGCCAAGTACTTGCGGGCACTCTGCTAGCAGTACACCGACGTCCGATTCTAGCAGGCAAATTTCCCTGCCCCAGCTGCTGGACCATCAAAAGAAGTTCACTCCCAGCCATCCACATGCCCAGCGAATGAATGCTAGCTTGGCTAAATTGCTAGCGCTTCAACTGCTGCCTTTTCAATTGGTAGACTCGGCCCCCTTCCGTGAGTTTGTGCAATGTGCGGTTCCTCAGTGGCAGGTTACCAAACGCCACTTTTTCTCACGGAAGGCGATTCCGGCTCTCTATCGGCATGTGGAAGGCAATGTTTTGGCCTCGCTGGACAGGGCGGTCAGCGGTAGGGTGCATATTACTCATGGTCCAGCAGGCATGGATAGGGACGTTACCTTTCTTTCACGGCCCATTGGGTCACTCTTTTGGCAGCTGGGAAGGATGCAGGACAAGGTGCAGTAGTGTTGGAGGTTGTTCCGCCGCCACTCCACCAAAATGCTACTACTGGTTGTGACACACCTCTCTCCTCCACCCCCTCCTCTTCTTCCTCCATGGCCTCTTCCTGTGCTTTGTCCTCGGAACCAGCGGTGCTCCGTAGGCGTCCAAGGGGCTACTCAAGTATGCAGGCAAAAAGATGCCATGCTGTGCTTGCGCTGGTGTGTTTGGGGGACAGGAGCCACACTGGGGCAGAGGTTCTGTCTGCTCTGCAGGGGCAGGCCGAGAGGTGGTTGACGCCACGCCAGCTTAAGCCAGGAATGGTGGTTTGCGACAATGGCACCAACCTCCTCTCCGCCCTCCGACAGGGACAACTGACCCATGTGCCCTGTGTGGCTCACGTCCTTAACCTGGTGGTGCAGCGGTTCTTGAGCAGGTACCCGGGCTTACAGGATGTCCTGAGGCAGGCCAGGAAAGTCTGTGTGCATTTCCGCAGATCTTATAATGCCAGTGCTCGCCTGGCTGAGCTGCAAAAGGAGTTGAACCTGCCCAAGAACCGCCTTATATGTGACATGCCCACCAGGTGGAACTCAACGTTGGCCATGCTGCAGCGGCTGCACACACAACAGAGGGCCATCAATGAGTACCTGTGCGACTACGGCACCAGGACAGGGTCAGGGGAGCTCGTTTTTTTTTCACCACGCCAGTGGGGCATGATCAGGGATGCATGCACTGTCCTGGCACCATTTGAGGAGGCCACGAGGATGGTGAGCAGTGACAGTGCATGCATCAGAGACACTGTACCTCTTGTCCACCTGTTGGAACATACGCTGCATGGAATAATGGACAGGGCACTTGAGGCAGAACAGAGGCAGAAAGAGGAGGACTTCCTTGCCTCTCAAGGCCCCCTTTACCCAGACAGTGTTCCTTCTGTCCCACCCATCGCACAGGAAGAGGAGGAGGAGGAGGTGGAGGAGGATTGTGTCAGCATGGAGGTGGAGCCTGGCACTCAGCATCATCAGCAGCAGTCTTTTAGGGATGATTTACAGTCCCAAGAAACCCGTGGACTTGTACGTGGCTGGGAGGAGGTGGCTGCGTATCATGTCGTCCTTAGTGACCCAGAGGACTCCGGACCGAATGCCTCAGCTAACCTACGCTGCATGGCCTCCCTGATCCTGCAAAGTCTGCGGAAGGATCCTCGTATTCTTCGGATCAAGGAGAGGGACCATTACTGGCTGGCCACTCTCCTTGATCCACGGTACAAGGGTAAGGTTGCGGACCTTATCTTACTGTCACAAAGGGAGCAGAGGATGAGACAACTCCGGGAGGCCTTGCAGAAAGGTCTGTGCAACGCGTACCCAGAGACTGGGAGGTTACAAACTCCTGGTCCTGGACAACGAGTTGCTGAGGCTTCGGTCAGTCAAAGAAGGAGCGGTGGGGAAGGTGGCCGTCTGACCGATGCGTTCAGACAATTCTTTAGTCCGCAGCCCCAAGGTATGATCGGTTCCAGCAACCATCGCCAGCATCTGATATACATGGTGCAGGAATACCTAGGGGCAAGGTCAGACTTGGACACCTTCCCCACCAAAAATCCTCTGGCTTACTGGGTCTTGAGGATGGATCACTGGCCAGAGCTTGCACAGTATGCAATTGAGCTACTGGCCTGTCCTGCATCCAGCGTTCTTTCAGAACGCACATTCAGTGCTGCTGGAGGATTTGTCACGGATCACAGGGTGCGCCTGTCCACCGACTCGAATGATCGACTGACCTTCATAAAGATGAACCAGTCTTGGATCACCACCAGCTACCAAACACCTGAAGCTGATATAACAGACTAATTGATTTTAACATGTCACGTCCCTTCAAGACTGATGCTGATATAACAGACTAATTATTTTCAAATGTCACATCCCTTCAAGAATGATGCTGATGCTGAGTGACTGTCCTGTTATGTTGACTGGTTATCCTCCTCCTCCTCCTCAATGATCCGATTAATGATGATAGCTTGGAAGAACATTTTTGTTTCTGGGTGCCGCCACCAGTGGCTAAGGCCCAATTTTTCAGCCCCTGTTTAACAGGGGCATGTAATTACAATTCTTGATCTAATAATTCACAGCAGGGCCCATTCCTGCGCCCACCAAGAGTAACTGTGAGGCCTTACAGTGTTGTGTCAACACCACCACCACCACCACCAAAGGCCCAATTTTTCAGCCCCTGTTCAACAGGGGCATGCAATTACAATTCTTGATCTAATAATTCACAGCAGGGCCCATTCATGCGCCCACCAAGAGTAACTGTGAGGGCTTACAGTGTTGTGGCAACACCAACATGTAAGGTGCAAATTTCAGCTGAGTATATACGGCAGGCCCCTACTTTCAAACATCCAACTTACAAACGACTCCTACTTGCAAACGAAAGGAGACAACAGGAAGTAAGAGGAAATCTACCCCTAGGAAGGGAAATTCTCTCCTGTAAGAGTTAATATGGGAAAAAGGTGTCTCCTCTCCACTGATGCTTTATCGCCAATCCTTGTTTCAATAAAAGCCCCACTTTTCAAAAACATTTGTCATTGGGAGGGAAAGTTCTGTGAAATCTTCTGAACAGGGGCACAGACAGCAAAACAAATGTTACAGGGGTGATAACCCTTCCCTATGTTTTCCAAAAAGCTTAAAAATAGATTTTTTGGCTGGAGCTACACTTAAACAATGTACCTGTTCAAAATTACAAACAGATTCTACATAAGAACAAACCTACAGTCCCTGTCTTGTATGCACCGCCTGTATACGGCTGTTCAGAGTATATAGGGCCTTTTTTATTTTGTGTGCGGGGTTCCCCTTAATATCCATACAAGACCCAAAGGGGCTGGTAATGGGCTGGGGTAGAGGGAGGGGGGGGTGAAATGGGGTAGCTATTCCATTTTTCTTAAAGATTTTCATCCATATTACCTGGACCAGACATTACATTAAAGCCGCAAGCAGTTTTAAATGGCTTTTTTTTTCCTTTAGAAATGTCATTTTGTGCAGGGACAGTTCTAAACACGGGAAACACGTGGCACTTCACAGGCATACTTTAGACACCCCCCAGGTACGATATTTAAAGGAATATTTGAGTTTTTTTTTTTCACTTTATGCATCATTAAAATGACTGCTCCCGAAAAACAGCCGTTTTTAAAACTTCTTTTTGCATTGATACATGTCCCCTGGTGCAGAACCCGGGTTCCCAAACCCTTTTTAGGACAATAACATGCATATTAGTCGTTATAATTAGCACTTTAGATTTCGAACGTTCGCATCCATTGTATTTAATAGGGTTCTAAAGTTCGTGCGAACTTTCGGTCCGTTTGCGGGTTCTGGTGCGAACTGAACCCGGGGGTGTTCGGCTCATCACTAGTGATCAGTGGGAAGAATGCTCCTTACATTGGTGATCAGTGGGAAGAATGTTCCTTACATTGGTGATCAGTGAGAAGAATGTCCCTTACATTGGTGGTCAGTGGGAAGAATGCTCCTTACATTGGTGATCAGTGGGAAGAATGTCCCTTACATTGGTGATCAGTGAGAAGAATGTTCCTTACATTGGTGATCAGTGGGAGGAATGTTCCTTACATTGGTGGTCAGTGAGAAGAATGTCCCTTACATTGGTCATCAGTGAGAAGAATGTTCCTTACATTGGTGGTCAGTGAGAAGAATGTTCCTTACATTGGTGGTCAGTGAGAAGAATGTTCCTTACATTGGTGATCAGTGGGAAGAATGTCCCTTACATTGGTGATCAGTGAGAAGAATGTCCCTTACATTGGTGATCAGTGAGAAGAATGTTCCTTACATTGGTGGTCAGTGAGAAGAATGTTCCTTACATTGGTGATCAGTGAGAAGAATGTTCCTTACATTGGTGATCAGTGGGAAGAATGTCCCTTACATTGGTGATCAGTGGGAAGAATGTTCCTTACATTGGTGATCAGTGGGAAGAATGTCCCTTACATTGGTGGTCAGTGAGAAGAATGTTCCTTACATTGGTGATCAGTGAGAAGAATGTTCCTTAAATTGGTGATCAGTGAGAAGAATGTTCCTTACATTGGTGATCAGTGAGAAGAATGTCCCTTACATTGGTGATCAGTGGGAAGAATGTTCCTTACATTGGTGATCAGTGGGAAGAATGTTCCTTACATTGGTGGTCAGTGAGAAGAATGTTCCTTACATTGGTGATCAGTGGGAAGAATGTCCCTTACATTGGTGATCAGTGAGAAGAATGTCCCTTACATTGGTGATCAGTGAGAAGAATGTTCCTTACATTGGTGGTCAGTGAGAAGAATGTTCCTTACATTGGTGATCAGTGAGAAGAATGTTCCTTACATTGGTGATCAGTGGGAAGAATGTTCCTTACATTGGTGATCAGTGGGAAGAATGTCCCTTACATTGGTGGTCAGTGAGAAGAATGTTCCTTAAATTGGTGATCAGTGAGAAGAATGTTCCTTACATTGGTGATCAGTGAGAAGAATGTTCCTTACATTGGTGATCAGTGGGAAGAATGTCCCTTACATTGGTGATCAGTGAGAAGAATGTCCCTTACATTGGTGATCAGTGAGAAGAATGTTCCTTACATTGGTGGTCAGTGAGAAGAATGTTCCTTACATTGGTGATCAGTGAGAAGAATGTTCCTTACATTGGTGATCAGTGGGAAGAATGTCCCTTACATTGGTGATCAGTGGGAAGAATGTTCCTTACATTGGTGATCAGTGGGAAGAATGTCCCTTACATTGGTGGTCAGTGAGAAGAATGTTCCTTACATTGGTGATCAGTGAGAAGAATGTTCCTTAAATTGGTGATCAGTGAGAAGAATGTTCCTTACATTGGTGATCAGTGGGAAGAATGTCCCTTACATTGGTGATCAGTGGGAAGAATGTTCCTTACATTGGTGATCAGTGGGAAGAATGTTCCTTACATTGGTGATCAGTGGGAAGAATGTCCCTTACATTGGTGATCAATGAGAAGAATGTCCCTTACATTGGTGATCAGTGGTAAGAATGTTCCTTACATTGGTGATCAGTGAGAAGAATGTTCCTTACATTGGTGATCAGTGAGAAGAATGTTCCTTACATTGGTGATCAGTGGGAAGAATGTCCCTTACATTGGTGATCAGTGGGAAGAATGTTCCTTACATTGGTGATCAGTGGGAAGAATGTTCCTTACATTGGTGATCAGTGAGAAGAATGTTCCTTACATTGGTGATCAGTGGGAAGAATGCTCCTTACATTGGTGATCAGGGAGAAGAATGTCCCTTACATTGGTGATCAGTGGGAAGAATGTTCCTTACATTGGTGATCAGTGGGAAGAATGTTCCTTACATTGGTGATCAGTGGGAAGAATGTCCCTTACATTGGTGATCAGTGGTAAGAATGTTCCTTACATTGTGATCAGTGAGAAGAATGTTCCTTACATTGGTGATCAGTGAGAAGAATGTCCCTTACATTGGTGATCAGTGAGAAGAATGTTCCTTACATTGGTGATCAGTGGGAAGAATGTCCCTTACATTGGTGATCAGTGGGAAGAATGTTCCTTACATTGGTGATCAGTGGGAAGAATGTTCCTTACATTGGTGATCAGTGAGAAGAATGTTCCTTACATTGGTGATCAGTGGGAAGAATGCTCCTTACATTGGTGATCAGTGGGAAGAATGTCCCTTACATTGGTGATCAGTGGGAAGAATGTTCCTTACATTGGTGATCAGTGAGAAGAATGTTCCTTACATTGGTGGTCAGTGGGAAGAATGTTCCTTACATTGGTGATCAGTGAGAAGAATGTTCCTTACATTGGTGATCAGTGAGAAGAATGTTCCTTACATTGGTGATCAGTGGGAAGAATGTTCCTTACATTGGTGATCAGTGAGAAGAATGTCCCTTACATTGGTGATCAGTGGGAAGAATGTCCCTTACATTGGTGATCAGTGGGAAGAATGTTCCTTACATTGGTGATCAGTGAGAAGAATGTTCCTTACATTGGTGATCAGTGAGAAGAATGTTCCTTACATTGGTGATCAGTGGGAAGAATGCTCCTTACATTGGTGATCAGTGAGAAGAATGTTCCTTACATTGGTGATCAATGAGAAGAATGTCCCTTACATTGGTGATCAGTGAGAAGAATGTTCCTTACATTGGTGATCAGTGAGAAGAATGCTCCTTACATTGGTGATCAGTGAGAAGAATGCTCCTTACATTGGTGATCAGGGAGAAGAATGTCCCTTACATTGGTGATCAGTGGGAAGAATGTTCCTTACATTGGTGATCAGTGGGAAGAATGTTCCTTACATTGGTGATCAGTGGGAAGAATGTTCCTTAACCACTTCCCGCCCAGTCAATAGTGAATTGACGTCCGGGAAGTGGTTGCATTATCCATACTGGACGTCATATGACGTCCTGCAGGATAATGCCTTGCGCGCGGTGATCGGGGACGGCATGTGTCCCTCGGACACAGCGCTTCCCCGATCACGGTAAACAGCCAATTTCATTGGCTGTTTACCATGTGATCGGCTGTGTCAAAGTCACAGCCGATCACCTGTCAAAACAGACTCGGCGGCGCGCTCCGTGCGCGCCGCCACAGGCTTGCAGAGCGGGGATCGGGGAAGGCGAGTGTCCCTTGGACACAGCGCGTCCCCGATCAGAGTAAACAGCCAATGAATTGGCTGTTTACCACGTGACCGGCTGTGTCCAATCACAGCCGGTCACAAATGTAAACAAACTCCACAGGAGTTACTACCTGATCCCTGCTCTCTCCTCACACACCGATCTGTGAGGAGAGAGAAGAGATCAGTAAGTTAGCTCAGTGTAGTTTGTCTACATAAGTTTACAGTGCACAACACGCCCCCCCCCATAAAGAGGACCTGTCACACAGCCCAGCCAATCAGCCCATCTGTCAATCAGCCCATCTGTCAATCAGCCCATCTGTCAGTCAATCAGCCCATCTGTCAATCAATCAGCCCATCTGTCAATCAATCAGCCCATCTGTCAATCAATCAGCCCATCTGTCAATCAATCAGCCCACCTGTCAATCAATCACCCCATCTGTCAATCAATCAACCCATCTGTCAATCAATCAATCAGCCCATCTGTCAATCAATCAATCAGCCCATCTGTCAATCAATCAGCCCATCTGTCAATCATCTGTCACAGGCCCACCTCCATCGGTACCGCCATTGGTACCGCCACACAGGCTACCAGTACCGCCATCGGTACCAGTACCGCCACCAGTACCGCCACCAGGCCCAGCATCTATACTGCCACACAGGCCCGCTACCAGTATCACCACTAGTGCCGCCATCGGTACCACCACCAGTACCACCACCCGTACCACCGTCGGTAGTGCCACCACCACCTGTACCACCACCTGTACCGCCATCGGTACCATCACCACCCGTACCGCAATCGGTACCACCACCACCTGTACCGCCATCGGTACCACCACCACCTGTACCGCCATCGGTACCACCACCACCCATACCGCCATCGCTACCACCACCACCCGTACCGCCACCTGTACCGCCATCGGTACCGCCGCCACCACCACCACCCGTACCGCCATCGGTACCACCACCACCTGTACCGCCATTGGTACCACCACCTCCCATACCGCCATCGGTACCACCACACAGGCCCACCACTAATACCTCCATCGGTACTACCACACAGACCGCCACCACTACCACCAGCAGTACCATTACACAGGCCCACCAATAAGCACTGCCATAATGTCCCAAAGGGTTTACACACCTGAGGAGGCATATGCCATTCTTGCCATGTCGGATGATGAGAGCAGCGGGGAGCTCCTATTATCCAATTCTGGTTCGGAATACGAGCCAGTGGAGGATAGTGGCTCAGAGTCCGAGTCCCCGGAGGAAACCGTCCCTCCCAAAAGAATGCGATCAGCACCAAGATCAGCACCAAGATCAGGAGAACTGCCCACCACCAGCAGCGCCATACCCCAGGAAGAGGAGCCCAGTACAAGTAATGGAAATGCATGCCCAACCCGAAGAATCCAGCCCCAATCCTACCTTCCCGATGCCCTGGCAAACCCCTTATGGTTGCCTGCCAACTCAGGATCCGCTATCATCCCCCCTTTCACCGCACAGCCAGGTGTGCAGCCCGACACTACAAATTTTTCTAAATTTGATTATTTTTGTTTATTTTTCCCACAAGATTTGCTGCAGAATATAGTGGATCAAACGAAACTGTATGCATCCCAATTTATTGCTGCCAACCCCGATTCTTCCTACGCCTGCATGTTCCAGTGGCGGCGTCTAACATTGGAGGAATTTAAATTATTTTTGGGCCTTATGTTCAATATGGGGCTTACAAAAAAGAACGAAGTCCATTCATATTGGTCCAAACGCCCCATCGAACACATGCCCATATATTCCGCTGTCATGTCCAGGAAAAGATACAACATGATTATGCGCTTTCTCCACTTCAATGACAATTCACAGTGCCCTCCCCGAGATCATCCCAACTACGACAAATTGTACAAGATACGCCCCCTAATCAATGCCTTTTCCCAGCGATTAGAAGAAGTTTTCATCCCAGACCAAAAAATTTGTGTGGACGAGTCCCTCGTACATTTCACCGGCCGACTGCAGTTCAAGCAGTACATACCAAGCAAGAGAGCCAGGTATGGGTTAAAATTAAATAAATTATGTGATCGAGCCACTGGATACGTCTGCAAATTCAGGATCTACGAAGGCAAAGACTCCCAGCTCCAGCCCCGTGATTGCCCCACATATATTGGAACCAGTGGGAAAATTGTCTGGGAGTTGGCATACCCTCTGTTCGGAAAAGGTTACCATTTATATGTTGATAATTATTATACCAGCCTGCCCCTTTTTCGCCACCTTTACAGTAAACAAACCCCGACCTGCGGTACCTTAAAAAAAAAACGGAAGGGATTCCCACAAAATTTATTGACAAAAAAATTGCGACCTGGAGAATCGGCATCCATGAGGAACGAGGAGGTGTTGGCCATGAAGTGGAGGGACAAGAAAGATGTCTACATCCTCTCTACGATCCACAATGACACCATGGTGGAGATCCCAAGAAGACGTGGCTCCATTGTAAAGCCAGAATGTGTCCACGACTACAATTTGTACATGGGGGGGTGGATTTAAACGACCAGATGCTACAGCCCTACTTATCAACCAGAAAGTCCCGTTATTGGCACAAAAAAGTTGCGTTTCACCTGTTTCACATGGCCCTTTTTAATTCGTTTGTCTGCTACCAAAAAGCAACTCAAAATCACCAACTCCACTACCTCCAATATATCGAAGATATCATCGATGCCCTCATTTACCAACAAGATCCCGCCCCAGGAAGCATTCGCTCTGATAGTGTGAGTCGGCTTCACGAGGGACACTATCCCTTTAGCATCCCCCCCACAGAATCTGGAAGAAGACGCCAAAAGAAATGCCGTGTATGCAGCAGAGGAGGAGTAAGAAGAGACACCAGCTATTATTGTCCCGATTATCCCTCCCAACCTGGCCTGTGCATCGGAAATTGCTTCAAAAATTTTCATACATCCATTAGTTCCCCTTATTATTAACAGACTGCCATTTCCCCATTTGCCTGCTACCATGTTACTAACTACCTTCCATGTTAATTAACTGACCCTGGCCTGTTTACCGACGATGTCTTTGCTTCCCGTTTTAACCACGTTTCTGACCTCCACGTGCACCAACCTCAGCCTGTTTACCGACGATGCCTCTGCCTGCCGATTTAAACCACGTTTCTGACTTCCACGTGTACCGACCTTGGCCTGTTAATCGACCATGTTTTTGCCTGCCACTTGGACTGATCTTTTGGCCATCTACTTTTAGTACACAGGGGTCTCACATATGTGAGGGGCTTAGAATAGCGTTCTGAGTAGAGAAAACCAGTTTTTCGTTTTCTGTGCTCCAAGAACAGGGTCTGGTTGCCCGGAGGCTTCAAAGCGATTTGGGTAGGAGAAGCCTCTACTCCTGTCCCCCTGGCCCTAAGCTTGATGGTCCTTCTTGCTGCCTGGACCAATAATTTGGCTGTGCTGACCATATTACTGCCTGTAATGACCCATGACATTATGGACCATGTTTCTTCCTGCTGCTTGGACCAATACTTTGGCTGTGTTGACCATATATCTGCCTGCTGCCTCTACTGACTTTGGACAGCATTTCTGCCGGGACACCTCTGCCTGCTACCTGGACCTGTGCTTTGGCTGTGCTCTGGCTGTGCTGACAGTATCTCTGCCTGTGCAAACTATGGACAGTATTCCTGCCTTCTGCCTGGATGATTGCTTTTGCTGTCGCTGACCTCATCCCTGCCTGCTGCCTGGACCGATGCTCTCCTTTGTGGACCACTGAACTTCTAAAACCACAGGTAATCTTGTGTTATTTGGTATGTACCTGCTATGTGTTAGATATATGAAGGGCCTTCAAAAATGTGATCGGTAGTCAGAAAATGATATGTGCAATTAATGCTGCTAGAATGCCTGGAGGTGCTACTTGGATGTTGGGCCTCTGTATGTGGCCAGGCTGTGTAAAAGTCTCAAACATGTGGTATCGCCATACTCAGGAGGAGTAGCAGAATGCATTTTGGGGTGTAATTTTTGCTATGTATATATTATGTGTTAGAAATATCTTATAAATTGACAACTTTGTGTAAAAAAAATGCATTTTAATTTTTTCTCCACATATTCCAAAACCTTCTGGAAAAAAATGAACCGTTCAAAAGACTCATAATGCTTCATAGATTATACGTTGGGGTGTGTGCTTTCCAAAATGGGGTCATTTTGTGGAAAATTCTATTGTCCTGGTGCTCCAGGGCCTTCAAAATTGTAATAGGTGGTTGAGAAAGGATATGTGCGATTTATGCTTGTAGAACGCCTGAAAGTGCTACTTCAATGTTGGGCCTCTGTATATGGCCAGGCTGTGTAAAAGTCTCACACATGTGGTATCGCTATACTCAGGAGGAGTAGCAGAATGCATTTTGGGGTGTCATTTTTGCTATGTATATGCTATGCGTTAGAAATATCTTATAAATGGACAACTTTGTGTAAAAAAAATGCATTTTCATTTTTTCTCCACATTTTCCAAAACCTTCTGGAAAAAAATTAACCGTTCAAAAGACTCATAATGCTTCATAGATTATACGTTGGGGTGTGTGCTTTCCAAAATGGGGTCATTTTGTGGAAAATTCCATTGTCCTGGTGCTCCAGGGCCTTCAAAAGTGTAATAGGTGGTTGAGAAAGGATATGTGCGATTTATGCTTGTAGAACGCCTGAAAGTGCTACTTCAATGTTGGGCCTCTGTATATGGCCAGGCTGTGTAAAAGTCTCACACATGTGGTATCGCTATACTCAGGAGGAGTAGCAGAATGCATTTTGGGGTGTCATTTTTGCTATGTATATGCTATGTGTTAGAAATATCTTATAAATGGACAACTTTGTGTAAAAAAAATGCATTTTCATTTTTTTTCCACATTTTCCAAAACCTTCTGGAAAAAAATAAACCGTTCAAAAGACTCATAATGCTTCATAAATTATACGTTGGGGTGTGTGCTTTCCAAAATGGGGTCATTTTGTGGAAAATTCCATTGTCCTGGTGCTCCAGGGCCTTCAAAAGTGTAATAGGTGGTTGAGAAAGGATATGTGCGATTTATGCTTGTAGAACGCCTGAAAGTGCTACTTCAATGTTGGGCCTCTGTATAAAAGTCTCACACATGTGGTATCGCTACACTCAGGAGGAGTAGCAGAATGTATTTTGGGGTGTAGTTGCAATTATGCATATGCTGTGTGAGAGAAAAAAACTGTTAATATGACCAGTTTGTGTAAAAAAAAAAAACATTTAATTTTCCCAAGAATTGTGGGAAAAAAATACAACTTCAAAAAACTCACCATGCCTCTTAGTAAATACCTTGGACTGTCTACTTTCCAAAAAGGGGTAATTTTGGGGTATTTGTACTTTCCTCGCTTGTTAGTGTCTCAAGAAATGAGATATCCCTTCAGTACATCAGGCGTGATCAGATGTGATAAATTTTCAGTGATTGCCACCATAGTTTGTAGACTCTATAACTTTCACAAAGACCAAATAATATACACTAATTTGGGTTAATTTTACCAAAGATATGTAGCAGTATACATTTTGGCACAAATTTATGAAGAAAAATTACTTATTTGCAAAATTTTACAATAGAAACTAAAAAAAAGTGGTTTTTTTTTTAAAAAAATTGCTGTTTTTTTGCTTATATCGCAAAAAATAAAAAACCCAGTGGCGATTAAATACCACCAAAAGAAAGCTCTATTTGTGAGAAGAAAATAATAAAAAATTAGTTTGGATACAGTGTAGCATGACTAAGTAATTGTCATTCAAAGTGTGAGAGTACTGAAAGCTGAAAATTGGTCTGGGCGGGAAGGTGCATAAGTGCATGGTATTGAAGTGGTTAAATGTCCAGATCCGAGGTCATCATGGCTTCCAAACACCTGTAAGTGCCAAAAAATAGTTAATTGTTAATATTTTATCTTTGATACAATAAATAAAATATGTTATTTAAATTTATATCTGTTATCTGAGCAGTTTGAGGACTTTGAATATCTGAAGGACAACAGAGAACATTTAGCTGTCAAACCATTAAAGTCCTAAAATACATCTTACTAGTGTTGGTAGACTCCTGGCTATGTACAACAACCCATCATAGTATAGGAGAATGACCCTGAGGCCTCGTACACACGGCCGAGATTCTCGTTGAAAAAAACATGTCGTTTTTTTCGACGAGATTCTTGGACAAGAAACTTGTCCCGGCCGAGTGTACACACGCTCGTTTCAAAGAACCCGCGGTTCTTTGAAAGGAGTGTACGCGGTGACGTCATCGACTACGTCGAGCATGCGCTCGTCACATTCGATGCCGTCGCCGCCATCTTGGTATACCCTACGTATGCCTAGGAAGCTACCGCGCATGCGTCGAATTCATTTCGAACATGCGCGGGCTTCCGGGCGGACAGGTAAGTGTACACACACTCACTTTTCTCGTCGAGAAACATGCCGAGGAGAATCTCGACGAGAAAATAGAGAGCAGGTTCTCTATTTTCTCGTCGAGGTTTCTTGTCGGTTTTCTCAACGAGATACCCGCTAGCAGCGTACACACGACCGATTTACCTCTCTGCCAGCAAGTTTCTTGCTGGTTCTTGCCGAGAAAATCGGTCGTGTGTACGAGGCCTGAGACTAAGCTGGTAGGGGTGTAGGTAAGTCAACATCTCCCCGATACAAGCACTAGGGATGGCTCACCTATCCTTATCAAGGCCACCATGATTACCAGGGTCAAAAACAAGAGAATTAGGAAGATCAGAAGACGCATCCATAAGATTAACCAGTGCGATGTTGGTTCTGCCGAGAAAAAGAGAAAATTATAACTCCACAAATGACTAATCCTAAATCGCATTCATAACAACCTGGGAATGGACTGGCAAATATATATCAAACTTGAACAACTGGAGGTCACTTTGATGTGGCTGGGACCACTCATAAAACGGTGCTCCCATCGGGTCATTTCTTTTTTGTTCAAATAATGAACAGATAATACTTCATATTTACCTATGTCTAGCCAGCAGGGGGGCTTTAAATTCTTGTTCACGTGTTTACCAGACTAATCTTAACTGTTCTGCTAAAAAAAAGACTGTTGTTTACAGAACCCAATAGCTGAAGCTCAAATTTAATTTTTTTAATGAGCCCTTATTTACACTAAATGATCCAGGGGACTTACCCATCCTCCTCCCTTCCTCCCTCGGGATCCTCCTTCCCTCAGAAAGGAAACAGCTTCTGTGCTGGTGTCTATTAAAAATACTCATGAGGAATTGTCATTGGTGTACAGTACAGGGGTGATACTATGTACCAGACTTTCTCAACCCTTTGTCAGGGCTGGGCTCAGCCCTTCCTTCTCTGAGCTGGCCGCTCAGCTGTCGACTAATTGCCAGCTCCTATCTCTCCACAGTGACTCACCTGTTGATGATCTGCTCATCAGTCCTGCCTACTTAAGCCTTCCAGCTCAGTTGATCTCTGCCTTCGCCTTGGTCAACATCACAGAGACTATCTCCTGCGTTCCTGTTGAAGACTTGCTTGGCTGACGTTCCTTCTGGCTCCAGATCTTGCTTGCTGTTCTACTACGTTTATCTCTGGCTCTCTGACATTGGCTTGGCTGACTATCCGGTTCCTGAACTCTGGCTATGTTTTGTCTACGCTTACTCTGTTTATCTTTTTATTATTATTAAACAACTGTGATTTAACTTTACTTCTGTCTCGGTCTGATTCATGGTTTCTGACACCCCTTTACCCTAGAGAAACCCTTGAGGTATTGAGGAACCATGTGCTAAAACTAATTTATTAGCGATCAGTGGGAAAATGCACCTTACTTTGGTGACTGCTGGAAAAAAAGCCCTTTTTACAGTGGCAGTTAGAATGTCACCTTTACAGACAGCCAAAACCATTATTGGTGTTTAGCAGTTGGATTTACCCACTGGCCTTGACCCGTGGAGTCTTGGCGAACCCTTACTAAAATTAGTTTACTGATTCATTGGTGATCAGTGGGAAAATGCCCCCCCCTCCTTTTAAAGTGGTGATCAGAATGCCAACCCAGCTATTGTAAAATCATTATTGGTGTCATGCAAATGGCTTTGCCCATTGGCCTTGACCCTTGGGTTCTTGGGGAACCCTTACTAAAATTAGTTCACAGATTAATTGGTAATTAGTGGGAAAATGCCCCCCCTTTAAAGTGGTGATCAGAATGCCACCCAGCTAAAACCATTATTGGTCTCATGCAAATGGTTTTGCCCACTGTCGTTGACCCTTGGAGTCTTGGAGAACCCTTACTAAATATATTTAACTGATTCATTGGTGATCAGTGGGTAAATACAGCCCCCCCTCCTTTTTAAAGTGGTGATCAGAATGCCACCCAGCTACTGTAAAACCATTATTGGTGTCATGCAAATGGCTTTGCTCATTGGCCTTGACCCTTGGGGAACCCTTACTAAAATTAGTTCACAGATTAATTGGTGATCAGTGGGAAAATACCCCCCCTTTAAAGTGGTGATTAGAATGCCACCCACCTAAAACCATTATTGGTGTCATGCTAATGGTTTTGCCCATTGGCCTTGACCCTTGGAGTCTTTGGGAATCCTTACTAAAATTAGTTCACAGATTCATTGGTGATCAGTGGGAAAATGCCCCCCCCCTGAAAGTGGTGATCAGAATGCCACCCAGCTAAAACCATTATTGGTGTCATGCAAATGGCTTTGCCCATTGGCGTTGACCCTTGGGTTTTAGGGGAACCCTTACTAAAATTAGTTCACAGATTAATTGGTGATCAGTGGGAAAATGCCCCCCCTTTAAAGTGGTGATCAGAATGCCACCCACCTGAAGCCAATATTGGTGTCATGCAAATGGTTTTGCCCATTGGCCTTGACCCTTGGGGTCTTGGGGAACCCTTTCTAAATATATTTCACTGATTTATTGGTGATCAGTGGCAAAATGCCCCCTTTAATGTGGTAGTCAGAATGCCACCCAGCTAAAATCATTGTTGGTGTTTAGCAGTTGGCTTTGCCCATTGGCGTTTACCCTTGGAGTCTTGGAGAACCCTTACTAAAATTAGTTTACTGATTCATTAGCGATCAGCGGGAAAATTCCCCCCCTTTAATGTGGTAGTCAGAATGCCACCCAGCTAAAATCATTGTTGGTGTTTAGCAGTTGGCTTTGCCCATTGGCGTTTACCCTTGGGGTCTTGGGGAACCCTTTACTAAAATTAGTTCACAGATTAATTGGTGATCAGTGGAAAAATGCCCACCTTTAAAGTGGTGATCAGAATGCCACCCTTACAGACAGCTAAAAACATTATTGGTGTCATGCAAATGACTTTGCCCATTGGCATTGACCCTAGAACTATGCAAGCACCATAGGATGGGAGATTAGTCGGCCCCAGCTCAAGGAACTCCTGCCAGCCTCTGGAGTAACCCTGGTTGAGGATGGTACTGAATACTGATTTGAAAAATAAACACTTTATCTAAATAGCCAAATAAAATATATAAAACAATTTAAAACCCTATAAATGTTGGCATTTTGAATACACTTGACCCAAAACAGCTACAGATTCTCCTTAGGATTGAATATTCAGATTAATCCATAAACCCAATTGGGATTTTTAGTGACGGAGTTGGGTTTCCTCAGTTCCCCACTGTAGCAAAATGCTGAAACTGAGAATATGGTTTGGATCACTTCAGAGGTGACAGCAAAGATTCATTCCAGGAAATGTAGAGACAGAATGTCTACTAATGTCTGAATAAGTAAATTGGGTTAATTGGGGGTCTGAGGTAGCGTTCCATTCATCTATTTTCAGTATGTTAATGACCATCTATTATCTGCTACGGGATGTAATTACACTCCTAGTAATGTGTCTGGCACGGTTTCATTGTTATGGGTAAATATGCAGAGACCAACGTCTCACACATCCCAGGTAATTAAATCGCTGTCATCTGTTAATTGTTGAAGGGAATGCCCCTGTAAAATGAGTTAAGAAAACCCTTGCATGGGAAATGATATAAAAAGCCAGCCTGGGCAAAATAAAGATTTGATTTACTCCCAGAACTGTGTGTCGTCCAGTTACTGGGGGGGTAACAGGTTGCCTTGGATAAGTCAGTACTTCCTCAGCTTCAAGGATTTCCCAGCGGACTTTGGAGCTCCGCAACACTGGTTGGCAGCGGTGGGATTAAAGCCTTGCAGCAAGAGGAAGCAGCGTTCATGCAAATTCGGCTACACGAATGGAAGTGTGAATGGAGACAAACTATGCTGGATTAAAACGAGCGACGTTAAAGGATTTGCTGGAAGCAAGAGGGAAGAGCGCCAGCACTAAAACCAAAGCAGAGCTGATTGCAGAACTGACCGAGGGAGATCGGGCACACAGTATGGCTACAGAAGCCATGGAGACCGAGTTTAACCAAGAAGTGAAACGCAGGCTAGCGTTTTATGGAGAAAACCCCTCCACCGAGCTGGTACAGGCAACGTTAGCCCAAGTGGATGCCTTTATCACGGCGAGAGAAGAAAGGGAGACCCAACTCCGGCTGGCGGAACAGCATGCCTCTGAGAGACTGCTAACGACTACACCGGCACCAGAGACAAAACTAAAAGTACCCCATGATGCCTTTAAAAAGTTTATGGAAGCAGAGGAAGAGATCGATAGCTTCCTGCAAGATTTTGAACGGCAATGCAAGCTGTACCAAGTACCCCAGACAGACTGGGTACGGATCTTAGCTGGTAAGCTGTCAGGCCGTGCAGCAGAAGCCTACAGAGCCGTGCCAGAGGAGGAAATCGCAAGCTATAGCCGGGTAAAGGAAGTTATTTTGGCAAGGAATGCCATCACCCCAGAAGCATACAGGAGACGCTTCCGGGACACAAAGAAACAGGAGAAGGACTCCCACACCGAATGGGCTTGCCGAATGCAGAGGGCAGCCCTAGCTTGGCTGCAAGCCAGTCAGGCAACCACAGCAGACGCGATCACCCAGCTGATTTTACTGGAGCAATTCTTTAATGGACTAAACCCAGAGGTACAGGAGTGGGTAAGGGATCGCAAACCTACCACTCTCTCGGAAGCGGCCAGGCAAGCTGATGAATATCAAGATGCCCGCCGGCCATCACAGACTAGCTTCCGACCAAGCACCAGACCACTGAACCATAACCCAGGGCCCCCAGCTACACAACGACCCGGGCTAATCCCTAACTCCCCTGCAAATCGATACCTCGGGCGCAAGGGAGTGCAGTGCTATTCATGCAAGCAATTTGGGCACTATCAGAGAGACTGCACTCAGAACCAGGACCAAGCTGCATGGATTCGACCAGGGCCACCCCCTCCAGCACGGGCTGCCGCTCATTGCTATCACACGGAAGCGGCCCCGGTCAACCGAGGAGCAGGAGAATTGGAGGAACACTGGAGTATCCTACACGAGGCTGACCCAGTACAGGCGGCTACCGACAACAGGCAACACCATCGCCAGTCAGTACAGCTGAACGGGAAGACTGCTCAAGGTCTACGAGATTCCGGCGCCACCCTCACACTGGTCAAACGTCACCTGGTTCCAGAGGCCGACCACACCGGGAGTTCCGTAGTTGTGCGGGTTGCAGGGGGAGCAGTACACAGGCTACCCACGGCAAGAGTACACCTGAACTGGGGTGCCGGCTCCGGATTAATTAAGGTGGGGTTGATCCAGGAACTTCCCGCTGATGTCCTGCTGGGGAACGATCTTGGCCAGTTGACTTCTGCTTTTGCATCAGCCCCGGTTACCAACGAGATCTACCCCGTTACCACCCGGTCTTAGGCCCCCACCACGGAAAACAGCGCATCCTCTGAGGCTCGGATGCTTCAATGTTTGGATTGGGCGCGGTATTGAGCCAGGTTGGAGCAGATGGCGGAGAACACCCCGTAGTTTACTTGAGCAGGAAGCTTCTCCCCAGGGAAGTGAGCTACGCCGCCATAGAAAAAGAATGCCTGGCTGTGGTGTGGGCCCTAAAGAAGCTTCAGCCCTACTTGTACGGACAACAGTTCACCCTACTCACAGACCACAACCCATTGGTATGGCTAAATCGAGTGGCAGGGGACAATGCCCGGTTGTTGCGCTGGAGTCTGGCGTTACAACCGTATGACTTTACTATCCACTACCGCCCCGGGAAACAGAACGGCAATGCTGACTGATTATCGCGGCAAACTGAACTGGAAAAGTGATCCGTGAGTACTCCCCGGACATCCCCAAGCCGATCCGTTAAGGATCAGACTGTGTATGCCGGCTTGTGGGTAAGGGGGAGCAGTGTAGCAAAATGCTGAAACTGAGAATATGGTTTGGATCACTTCAGAGGTGACAGCAAAGATTCATTCCAGGAAATGTAGAGACAGAATGTCTACTGATGTCTGAATAAGTAAATTGGATTAATTGGGGGTCTGAGGTAGCGTTCCATTCATCTATTGTCAGTATGTTAATGACCATCTATTATCTGCTACGGGATGTAATTACACTCCTAGTAATGTGTCTGGCACGGTTTCATTGTTATGGGTAAATATGCAGAGACCAACGTCTCACACATCCCAGGTAATTAAATCGCTGTCATCTGTTAATTGTTGAAGGGAATGCCCCTGTAAAATGAGTTAAGAAAACCCTTGCATGGGAAATGATATAAAAAGCCAGCCTGGGCAAAATAAAGATTTGATTTACTCCCAGAACTGTGTGTCGTCCAGTTACTGGGGGGGTAACAGGTTGCCTTGGATAAGTCAGTACTTCCTCAGCTTCAAGGATTTCCCAGCGGACTTTGGAGCTCCGCAACACCCACCTCGCAGTGTAAACCAGAACTCCTTGCTGTAGATGCCTCCAGTGAAACTGTTGTTGGCTTTACATCTATAGAACCCGAGACTGGCGTGATCATAGATGGTAACCCTGAACGTGGCTCCTCCCTCCTCTGACACGGTCATCTTTCCTTTGGTTGACTTGTTGTGGAATAATGTGTACGTGACGGGGGGTGATCCACCTCTGGACACGCAGTGAATGGTTGGCACTTGTCCGATCGTGGCCTCGGGGGACCCAGGAATCAGTTCTGAGTTTAGTAAAGCTCCCTCTGCTGGAAAATAACAGATACAGCCAAAGATTTTATTTTTACACACATATATATATATGTATTTAATCTCAATGCATAATAAGAACATTTGTAATCTAAAAGATTCCACAGTAAATATTGAGAATTTTATCTTGCTGTGTGTTTGTGGTTGGTGGTCTGAACACCCCGTGAATATACACCTTACCTTGTGATATCTTAAAGTGCACCTGTTATGAGACCCCACCCCCTTATTGTGTCATAAGCTGTAAGAGAAACCCGGGTAACAAGCGTGCAATGGTGCGCAGGTGTGGACATTCCAAGAGATGCACAAGGAAGGACATGTACTGGCGCATGCGCAAGCGCGCATTGGTGCGCACATGTGCACGCATTGGCGCCAGTCCGCCTATTTAAACCTGCCAGTGACATGAACACTTTGCTGAGTTGTCTTTCAGCTAGCGCCTGTTTACCCGATCTGTACCAGTTTCCTGTATCTTGACCCGGCTTGCCTGAACCCTTCCTCTGACCTCCACCTGCCTACTTGTGACCCCGGCTTGTGCTTGACTCTGCTTCTGCCTGATGTTTCTGTGCCTCATTGCCCGACTGTGTACCGAACCTGCCATGTGTCCCGTCTTTGCCACTGCTTTACGTCTCGGTACCTGCTCTGTCCGGCTGTTGATGACCCCCTGGCTTATGTCCCGGCTACGCTTTCAGCTGCTGATTCAGCGACACAGAGCTCCTGTTCTCTGTTCCGGCTCAGCGCTCTCCAGCCACCTGGTTCCTGCCAAGACCCAGCCAGAGCCATCTGGTACATCGGCCCTTGTGCCACTCTGTGTCCTCCACTCCCTGTCATCACTACCAGGGGTGTTGGACAGGAGGTGCAAGAGAAGCCCCCTCTCCAGCTCGATCTCCACCAGATACGTGACATAAGCCTTCAAAAGTATGCCTTCAGCTACTGTGCCAAAAAAACGTCACAGGGCAGAGTGCACTACAAGTAAGTGTCGTTTGAGAAGGAAATAGAAAAAATATATTGCACTAATGTCACATCTCTGTTATGATATCCAGTGTAAATGTAGGCAGGTGCAGTCTACTTTCTCCACTGTAGGTGGTGCTCATCCGCAGAGGCATTACAGTTAGAGAGGAAGTCAAGAGAAACATGGTCCCTCTATGGTTTCCTGGGTCACTGGGGAAGCTATCTGATTGGATGTTGCCACCCCCATGTGACTCTAACAGCCATAGTGGGTCAGGCAGAGCCTATTAAAGGCCCCGGCTCCCAGGTTGGGAGTGCATTTGTTAGTGGGTAGAGTAGGGACAGGTGCAAAAAAAAAACATCAGGTTTGAAAAACAGGGGCTTCAGTATGGAACTCTCAGCGGTTTAGATACAATTTTTTTTATTAAATAGAAAAGAAACAAAGTATATAACATATGGCTAATAAGCCAGAAGCTTTTTTCCTTAATTCATAGAATGCATTAAGGTAAGAAACCTTCTGCCTTTAGAACCACTTCAAATCCAACTGGGATTTTCAGTGACGGAGGAAAAATTTGAGTTACTTACTTACAGTCTGTACTTCAATTATGTCACCTAAAAAAAAGAATAATATTGTTACTTTAATTCTAATAAAATTGAAATAATAATCATTACCACCTCCATTGTTCTCATTAGTTGCATCGTTACATCAAGTTAAAAAAAAGACACATGTCCATCAAGTTGACCTCTGGAAGTTTTACCCCCCTTCATGGCCAGGCCATTTTTTGCAATATGGCACTGTGTTATTTTAACTGACAATTGTGTGGTCATGCAATGCTGTACATAAATAAATAAAAAAAAAAAAAAAATATATATATATATATATATATATATAATATTTTTATTTATTTTTTAACTTTTTGCTATAAAGCATTCCCAATAATAAAAAAAAAAAATCAAATTTCTTAATCAGTTTAGGCCAATATGTATTCTTTCACAATGTTTTTGGTAAAAAAAATCCCAATAAGCGTATATTGATTGGTTTATGAAAATGTTATAGCGCCTACAAACTATATTTATTATACTAGTAATGGCGGCGATCAGCAACTTATAGCGGAACTGCGATATTGCTGTGAACCATAGGGAAACACTGCCACGGAGCCCACACACGGTCGTTTTTCTCGACCCAAAAAAATATGTCGGGAAAACGGACGTTTGTAGGGAACCAAGCCGTGCCCTCGTTTTTCCCGTCTATTTTCTCGACGGTGTTTTCACCGTCGAGAAAATCGATCGTGTGTACGCGGCATTAGTGACACTTTTGACAATTTGTGGGAACCAGTGACACCGATACAGTGATCAGTGCTAAAAATATGCACTGTTACACTGGCTGAGAAGGGGTTAAATATCAGGGGCGATCAAAGGGTTAACTGTGTGCCTACCCAGTAGACATGTGCAGAATGGAAACATTTGTTTAGTCTTGGATAGATTAGTTATGTTACTAATTTAATTTCGTTATGGAATTAGTATCGTTTGGTTTAGTTTTCGCTAAATTTAGTTTCATTTTTATTAAAATTTGTTTCATTTATTAATGGTCTTACGAACTCCAACTTTACAGAACAATTAGAATTCGGATTGGTCGAAAAACGATCGACCGATCCGAATTCCGTGTGAAGAAATAGCTGGTTGGTAATGCCACCCTTACAGGCCATGCACTTGGCTTTTCCCATTGGTGTTGAACCTGGAGCTATACAGGCACCATCCAATGGGAGGTCAGTTAGCCACAGTTCAAGGAACCCCAAGCCACTTCTGAAGGAACCAGTGGCGGCTGGTGCTAAACATTTGGGGGGGGGTGGCAAAAAAACACCCCCCCCCCAGGTCTGCACTCACTGCTCCACAGTCCCCCTGCACTCACCGCTTCACGGCACAGTCCCCCTGCACTCACCGATCCACAGCAAGGACCCCCGCATTCACTGCTTCACGGCACGGTCCCCCTGCACTCACCGCTTCATGGCACGGTCCCCCTGCACTCACGGCTCCACAGCACGGTCCCCCTGCGCTCACCGCTCCAAGGCACAGTCCCCCTGCACTCACCTCTCCATGGCATGGTCCCCCTGCACTCACCGCTCCACGCCACGGTCCCCCTGCACTCACCGCTCCACGCCACGGTCCCCCTGCACTCACCGCTCCACAGCATGGTCCCCCTGCACTCACCACTCCACAGCACGGTCCCCCTGCACTCACCTCTCCATGGCACGGTCCTCCTGCACTCTCCGCTTCACGGCACGGTCCCCCTGCACTCACCGCTCCACGCCACGGTCCCCCTGCACTCTCCGCTCCATGGCATGGTCCCCCTGCACTCACCGCTCCACGCCACGGTCCCCCTGCACTCACCGCTGCACAGTAAGGTCCCCTGCATTCACCACTCCACAGCACGGTCCCCCTGCACTCACCGCTCCACAACATGGTCCCCCTGCATTTACCGCTCCACGGCACGGTCCCCCTGCACTCACCTCTCCATGGCACGGTCCCCCTGCACTCACCTCTCCATGGCACGGTCCCCCTGCACTCACCGCTCCACGCCACGGTCCCCCTGCACTCACCGCTGCACAGTAAGGTCCCCTGCATTCACCACTCCACAGCACGGTCCCCCTGCACTCACCGCTCCACAACATGGTCCCCCTGCATTTACCGCTCCACGGCACGGTCCCCCTGCAATCACCTCTCCATGGCACGGTCCCCCTGCACTCACCTCTCCATGGCACGGTCCCCCTGCACTCACCGCTCCACAGCAAGGTCCCCCGCATTCACTGCTTCACAGCACGGTCCCCCTGCACTCACCACTCCACGCCACGGTCCCTCTGCACTCACCTCTCCATAGCACGGTCCCCCTGCACTCACCGCTCCATGCCATGGTCCCTCTGCACTCACCGCTCCACAGCAAGGTCCCCCGAATTCACTACTTTACAGCATGGTCCCCCTGCACTCACCGCTCCACAGCATGGTCTCCCTGCACTCACCGCTCCACGGCACGGTCCCCCTGCACTCACCTCTCCATGGCACAGTCCCCCTGCACTCACCGCTCCACGCCAGGGTCCCCCTGCACTCACGGCTCCACAGCAAGGTCCCCCGCATTCACTGATTCACAGCACGGTCCCCCTGCACTCACCGTTTCACCACGGCACGGTCCCCCTGCACTCACCGCTCCACAGCAAGGTCCCCCGCATTCACTGCTTCACAGCATGGTCCCCCTGCACTCACCGCTCCACAGCATGGTCCGCCTGCACTCACAGCTCCACGGCACGGTCCCCCTGCACTCACCTCTCCATGGCATGGTCCCCCTGCACTCACTGCTCCACAGCAAGGTCCCCTGCATTCACTGCTTTACAGCACGGTCCCCCTGCACTCACGGCTCCACGCCACGGTCCCCCTGCACTCACCTCTCCATGGCACGGTCCCCCTGCACTCACCGCTCCACGCCAGGGTCCTCCTGCACTCACCGCTCCACGCCAGGGTCCCCCTGCACTCACCGCTCCACAGCAAGGTCCCCTGCATTCACTGCTTCACAGCATGGTCACCCTGCACTCACCGCTCCACGGCACGGTCCCCCTGCACTCGCCGCTCCACGGCACGGTCCCCCTGCACTCGCCGCTCCACGGCACGGTCCCCCTGCACTCGCCGCTCCACGGCACGGTCCCCCTGCACTCGCCGCTCCACGGCACGGTCCCCCTGCACTCACCGCTCCATGGCACGGCCTCTCTGTGGCTTCCTCAGCTTCTCCTTCCGGCCAACCCGATCCGCCACCTATCCTGATTGGCCGGGAAGAAAACCCGGAAGACAATAGCAAATATTGATTCGCTATTGTCACAAGTGGGTGGGTTCGGGGCACAGTGCTCTGCGCCCCGAGCCCAACCTTTTTCAAGTCAATTAAAGCCTCAGGCTCTAATAATGTGCTTGGAGAAAAAAAACTGAGTCCGGTGCCCTGCATGCATCCCTCTATGCAAACTAGGTGGGTGGCACCCCTGTACCCCTAATGGACCGGCTGCTCCTGGGAGAAACCCTGGTTGAGGGTGGCTGCTGAATCCTTATTTCAAAAATAAACACTTTACCTATAGAATAGAATAAAAGATATGAACATCAATTTAAGCTTGAATTTGTAAAATTTTAGCCTCACACGGGTGCGATTTGTCATGCAATTTGACAGTTCCAAATCGCATGACAAGCCACACCCCATTGCCGGAAATAAAACGCCGTGGCTCATGTCGCAACGATTATGAAAAAGATTATGCCACTACTTTTTACCGATTTAATTGCATCTTGCATAGACTTCTGTGAAATTAATTTGCAAGCCGCAATGAAATCGGCAGTGCAAATCGCACTGATGTGTGGCTTTGAAATGCTGCTGAAGTAGCGCGATTTCAATGCCGCACCAGTTTGAACTGGGGCTTAGAATACAGGCAGTCCCCGAGTTACGAACGGGCTAGGGACTGTAGGTTTGTTCTTAAAGCGGAGGTCCCACGAAAAAAATATATATTAAAAGCCAAGAGCTACAAATACTGCAACTGCTGACTTTTAATAAATACCTTTCCTGGAGTCTAGCGATGTCGGCAGCCGAAGGTGAGCAATCGCTCGTCTCTCGGCTGCCCCCGCCGCCATTCTCGGTGAGGGAATCAGGAAGTGAAGCGTTGTGGCTTCACTACCAGGTTTCCTACTGCGCATGCGCGAGTAGCGTTGCGCGTTCCCACTGGTCCCCGCTGTCTCCTGGGACCAGTGCGTTTCCCAGAAGGCAGCAGGGGGGAGTCTCTGCCCGGAAGTGGGTGCAAATACCTGTATTATACAGGTATCTGCACCCCCCTGAAATGTGCCAAATGTGACACTGGAGTGGGGGAGGGTTCCGAAAAGCGGAAGTTCCATTTTTGGGTGGAACTCTGCTTTAAGTCGAATATGTTCGTAAGTCGGAGCAGCATGCGCAGAACGGCAGATACGTCGCTTTCCGATGTTCCGTCGAATGTGTCCACTGTCAAAAAGTGGGCAGAACGGCAGATACGTCACGCAGCCTCCTGTTTGTAAGTAGGAGTCATTCGCAAGTCGGATGTTCGGAACTCGGGGACTGCCTGTACAATTGTCCTAAAATAGCTAAAGAACTCCCCTTAGGACTGAATAGTTATATTCTTCCGTAATTCCAACCGAGGTTTCCTGTGACAGAGAAACACATTTGAGATACTTATCCTCATGCCGCGTACACACGACCATTTTTAATGTCATTGAAAAAAACAACGTTTTTCTTGGCGTGATTCTTCTCAAGCCTGCCTTGCCTACACACTATCGTGGGAAAAAACGCTCGAGCAAAGCGCGGTGACGTACAACACGTAGGACGGCACTATAAACGGGACGTTCCATTCGAATGGCGCCACCCTTTGGGCTGCTTTTGCTGATCCTCGTGTTAGTAAAGTTTGTTGAGAGACGATTTGCGCTTTTCAGCCTCGTACTTTTCAGCCCGTTACAGTGTGACGAATGTGATATCTCCATTACAAACGCTAGTTTTACCAGAACGAGCGCTCCCGTCTCATCACTTGCTTCTGAGCATGCACATTTTTTTCACGTCGTTAAAGCCTACACACGGACGTTTTTCATGACGAGAAAAACGACGACGTGAAAAACGATGAGACAAATTAGAGCAGTCATATGTGGATAAAGTCCAGTCACCAATGAAGTGCTTGGAGAAAATCCTGGGACGTCCACCCTGTGATCACACCTGGCTTACCTCCCTATTGGAAGGGGGGACAGTATACAGCAGTTCTCTGTAGTGAAGGGGGGTATAACGTCCTTATGGCCTGATCTTTATGGCACCATTACTCATTGGAGTATATAAGAGAAAACAAAAACAGAGGGTACATCAATAGCGCAACTCTGTGAGTGCAGCAAGAGGAGTAGCTGATGCATACATTCACACACTCACTTGTGATGGAGTGAGCATGGACCTCAATCCAAACGAGCGCCGAGCTCGTGCCAGTGGGAAAGAGTGTGGCATCTATGGTGCATCCGATGCAACCCTCAGGTGTCAGGTATCGGCAGCGGCAATCACAGAGTTGGAATGTAGAGAAAACAAAGGAAGGAGAAATAGTGTGGGTCTGAAACCGCTAAACGTTTATTAAAACTAGAGTAAAAAACTCACATTTGGAAGTAAAAACCAGGTGTTGAATCCTTACAAGCGGCGAGCTCGTCTCCTCTGCTGAAATCATGTGATATGACGACACGCATCAGGTAGCACAGACACACCGCCAGCAGATCCGAGAGGAGACGAGCTCGCCGCTCGTAAGGATTCAACACCTGTTTTTTACTTCCAAATGTGAGTTTTTTACTCTAGTTTTAATAAACGTTTAGCGGTTTCAGACCCACACTATTTCTCCTTCCTTTGTTTTCTCTACATTCCAACTCTGTGATTGCCGCTGCCGATACCTGACACCTGAGGGTTGCATCGGATGCACCATAGATGCCACACTCTTTCCCACTGGCACGAGCTCGGCGCTCGTTTGGATTGAGGTCCATGCTCACTCCATCACAAGTGAGTGTGTGAATGTATGCATCAGCTACTCCTCTTGCTGCACTCACAGAGTTGCGCTATTGATGTACCCTCTGTTTTTGTTTTCTCTTATATACTCCAATGAGTAATGGTGCCATAAAGATCAGGCCATAAGGACGTGATACCCCCCTTCACTACAGAGAACTGCTGTATACTGTCCCCCCTTCCAATAGGGAGGTAAGCCAGGTGTGATCACAGGGTGGACGTCCCAGGATTTTCTCCAAGCACTTCATTGGTGACGGGACTTTATCCACATATGACTTATCCATATACCATATAGTTATTTTGGAAGGATTGGGAAGTCATCACCAGGACTTATTTGGGACTGCCTTTCCTTACTAGTACAGTTCACTCATTCACTGAGTGTGTGTTTTCATTCATCCCATCCATCTCACTTTTCCCATCCATGGATTTGTTTGTGGATTATTAATATGTTTTAGTGGTTTAATCTTTATCACGTGTTGCATATCTTGACCATTTGGATATTGGTTCTATATGTCACATTTTTGTCTATTATTCACTGTGTTACATATTTTTCTGATTATTATTGATCAGTCTTTTATTAGTGTATTTTTATTTGTGTCACTGTGCACATTGCACATCACTGCTAGTTAGCCCAGTACTAGCTTATTACTTACCCACTTCGTCTCCCAGTCTCCCCCTTTTTTCCCTTTTCCCCTCCCCTTCCCCCTCCTTTCCACACCTCCACACCCTACCCTTCTTTGCCACATCCCCTCCGAGTTTAACTTTTTCTTTCCCTTCCCATCATCCTATTTTACACACTACAGCGCAGTCACCATCACGTTTTATATATATATTCTATTGTTCACTTGGACCAGACCCTCCGGTGATTGCTGCAGTATTCCATCCGTTCCCCTTACACCTCTCATCTGTGCCACTACTTAGCTAGCGCGAGGGTTTTCTTGTTTTAAATTAGAGCAGGTTCCAAATTTTTAATGGACATTTTTCACGTCGTGAAAAATGCTCTGGAGCCCACACACCATCGTTTTTAATGACCAAATAAAAAAATGGCATTTTTCTCGTCATGAAAAACGGTCGTGTGTACGCCGCATTAGTCTGTCCTTCACTTATATGACCTACAAAGGAACAACAAAGAAGAAGAATGTAACTTACTAAAAATGCTGATTATTATAATAATAATTATTTCCTCATTAGTTAAATCAGGTTGAAAAAAAGTCCATTGGGTTTATCCACAGAACCCCAAACCCACTGCTGATCCAGAAAAGGGCAATAAAATATCCTTTTTAATGAATTGAGTTTCTACAACGCATCTAAATGAACATATTAAGGAAAGATAAAATGTTGAAAATGATAAATGTTTTGTCTTACATTTCCCACAGAGCAGAAGAAGAAGAAATAGTCGCCCCATCGTTCTTCTTAGAAGGTCCTGTGCGTGACCAGACCCCGGGGAGAATGAGAAGATTTGGGGAAGTTGCAGTTGTTGCAACACGACTCAACATAAGAAGACCAGTGATTGCTTTCATTTTACATACAACGTATTTAAAAAAATAAAGATTTAAGAGACAGTTCAACCCAAAACACATACAGTGCCTTGAAAAAGTATTCATACCCCTTGAAATTTTCCACATTTCTCATGTTACAACCAAAAACGTAAATGTATTTTATTGGGATTTTATGTGATAGACCAACAGAAAGTGTCTCATAATTGTGAAGTGGAAGGAAAATGATAAATGATACAAAAAAATATGTGAAAAGTGTGTGGGGGCATTTGTATGGCTTCCCCTTTACTCTGATACCCCCAACTAAAATCTAGTGGAACCAATTGCCTTCAGAAGTCACATAATTAGTAAATAGAGTCCACCTGTGTGTCATTTAATCTCAGTATAAATACAGCTGTTCTGTGAAGCCCTCAGAGGTTTGTTAGAGAACCGTAGTGAACAAACAGCATCATGAAGGCCAAGGAACACACCAGGCAGGTCAGGGATAAAGTTGTGGAGAAGTATAAAGCAGGGGTGATCAAATACCACCAAAAGAAAGCTTTATTTGTGGGAAAAAAAGGACGCCAATTTTGTTTGGGAGCCACGTCACATAACCGCGCAATTGTCAGTTAAAGCGACGCAGTGCCGAATCGCAAAAAGTGCTCTGGTCTTTGGCCAGCCAATGGCCCGGGGCTGAAGTGGTTAATACATAGACGTGGATGACATAAAACCCGGGATCGGCCCCTTACACGGATCTGTGATCACCCGAATCTCAGTGACTCGGGTGATCACAGCACGCGCCGCACGTGCCCTGCAGGGGCCTATGGGGAGCACGCGAAGGGGAGGACCTCTATTGACGGCCTTCCGGATTTTCAGGTCTGCGCTGTAGCCGTCATTTGGCTTTGGCGCGGACTCCTAGTGGTTAAAATTTATTGCAATTCTTCTGATCACTCTTCATAACATTCTGGGGTATATGTAAATTGGCATCATAAAAATTGAGGCAGCAAACTTTGTGAAAATTAATATTTGTGTCGTTCTCAAAACTTTTGTCCACGGCTGTAGACTAAGGTGACCAGATTTTTTAAATGAAATCCGGGGACATATTATTTTTTTTACTAGTAATGGCGGCAATCAGCAACTCTCTGCCCATCGCCGCTGCCACCCGCCACACAGCCTGTCATGTCTTACTCTCCAGGTTCCGGCTATTACTGGGTGGGGAGTGGAGGAAGATCACTCCGCCAGGGAAGGCAAGGAGATAAACAGGCAGGCGGCTGGCCGGGACTTGAGAAGTAGAAAAATTGTATGGACAGCCGCACTCCAAAAAAACCTTTACGGTGGCCTTTATTGGTAAAAGGATAAAAAGCACTACAAATCACAGCAAGAATGGGGACATACAGCCGACGCGTTTCGCACTATTAACTAGTGCTTACTCATAGCCAAGGCAGAAGAACATGTGAGCGGAGCTGAATGGGCACCCGAAACTGAAGAAATATTCCCTCCACTCCGACCAGCACATGATCATCAGAAGGGGGCGCAGATAATGGAAACAAATACACCCCCCTAAGCTAGTAGGAGCGGCAGAGCTGGAGTGTGAATTTTTATTTTTATTTTTAAAGACTGTCTTTAAAATTGCCCCAGCCCCTGTTCAAATCCAATCCGGGGACAAAACCGGGGACAGTGTCCTCAATCCGGGGACTGTCCCCAGAAACCGGGGATGTCTGGTCACCCTAGACTAGCATGCCAGATACTTGTGTACGTTTTCTGATTAGGGTGGGGTGATCTGAGGTTGTACAGCTTCTATTTGAAGCCATGAGCTACTTGTTGAATGATCCGAGGGCCCCAATAAGGAGCGGGGATGTTGGGACTCCACATACATCAGAGGAATCTCCTCCTGTGATCTTCCCAGGACATCTCCCCCCTTCTACAGATAAAAGGACAACGGAGTCCAGCCTGTATTCACATGAAAGACGCGTTCCGAGGAAATCACCAACATACAGCAAAGCGGCACAATGTACGAGAGGAAGCGAGATGAAAGACGTATCCATTTATATACGGGCAGAAATGGCCCCTAAAATAGACATCTTATAATCATTGAGACTGGTGGCTAATAGTCCTTAAAGTGCCATGCTGATAGGATGCCAATTTTATAGCTCTGACATATACCGCAGCGCTGTACAGAGATCACTGAGTCAGTCACATCAGTCTCTGTACAGAGGAGCTTACACTCTAATGTCCCTTCCCCGTCACACACTATTATTATTATTATACATTTATATAGCTCTGACATATACCGTGGCGCTGTACGGAGAACACTGAGTCACATCTCTTTAGCAGAGGCTGAGCTCGGTGTTCGGAGGAGCGGATGTGCTGTTATTGGTCAGAGGGAGAAAAATAAGCAAAACAAAAGCTGTAAGACGGGAAGGGCCACATCCCACAGGAAGAGGGCCACGCAGAGAAAATAATACCCCCCCCCCCCCCCTCTGATAAGCAGTAAGGATTGTTATAGAGTTTACATAAAGCAACAGAAAACCTCTATATCAGGATCACAGATGTGACACAGAGGCAGTCCACTTTAAAAAAAAAAATTCAGAAAATATATGTTGAAAGGCTGGCCGGAGGCCAGCCTGGATTTGTGGGAGGAGTCTGAGGGAGTATATCTCCCTCCTCCTCTGGCTTGTCCCTCGTCGGCTCGTCTTCTTGGTGGTTTCAGCCGACGAGCGTCATTTCCGCCCCGCCAGCTGTCGTCATTTCCGGGTGCCGTCCGCACACAGAGGATCGTCGCGTGGGAGCTCCGGGTTTCTTTTTCGCCCACAGCGCTGGGCTGCAGGTACGGGGGGGGGGGGCAGCGGTGTCACCGGTTCGATAGGGGGGCCACACGCGTCTGGTCATACGCTTGGGGGCATGCGGCATGTCGGCCGCCACGTCAATGCGATAGGGGGGACATCAGGTCGCAGGAGGGTACTGTAGAGACTCTGCTTCAAGGCGCCACGTGCGTGGCTGGGGGGGGCGGGGGTGTTTGGTGGGTGCCTCTGTTCACGGTCATGCCTGTACTGCAGCACCAAGGGCTAGATGTTAGGCATGGCATGTAGCGTGTGCAGAGGGGAAGGGTGCTTTGCTCTGTCACTGTCTTCATGCTGGGTTTTGTAAGTGTCCTATCATGCTGCTGATCGGCATCACATCGAAGGGGGGGGGGGGCAGGCTAGTGGGTCGGTTCAGTACGGCCATGTAGCAGCAGGCTGGTTCAGCTGCTACTGGGGGGGGGGGGGGGGGCATCTTGTGGTGGGGTTGGTGCAGGGCCGGTCCGGTCAGCACTTAAATTGTCATGCAAGTGTTGTAAAAAAAAAAAAAAAAAGGGGAATTTTATGTTGCTGCCATGTTCTGGGTAATTTCGTCATTTGTTTTCTGGTCTACTGGGTGGGCGCAGCAGCTAGTTAACTTCCCAGCTAGGTAGTCTCACAGGCTCCTTGCTTTGTGGCTGACAGGAGGGGGGGGGGGGGGGTTCGTGGAGCTTGGGCGGCCACAGGTCCTTTGCATGTTGCTGTCATAGGATGGTTTCCTGTCATATTGGGCATTTCATCAGGCTCCATACGTTGGGGTATGCCGTTCTGTTCGTCATTTCTGTCTGTTTTTTCCGCTTTCACTTCTGTTCATGGTTTCCGACCATTCGATTGCCTCATTTCTGGTACATGTGGTGTTATTTCAGGTGGATTTCAGAGTTTTTCTCTCAGTATCAAGGTACGTGTGTATGTTTCCTGTCACGGATTTCAGTTAGTTTTTTAGTTAGGTTCACTTGCTTTCAGGGTCTGTCACGTCTACAGATCCGTACAGGCTGAGGTTTCGTTTTTAAGTGATTGGTTGGACCACAATCTTCTCGCCTGTACATCACTCATCATACGTTGCACCTTTCATTCTCTACGTTCATATCTACCCACCACGGTCTGTGGGTATCGTAGCCCTGAGTGTTCGTTTTTAATTGCCTGTTATTGCGCTGCAGGTTTCTCGGGCTCACTCATTCCATACATCTTAGGATTGGTTGTGTCACTTAGCTTAATTCACGCGCTATTGGTCTACCACTGATGTTTCACGTGTTCAGACTTAGTTAGGTTGGTGCGGTCCATGCATTCTTATTTTGCTGTAGTTTGTTTTTCCTCAGATTTCGTTATGTCTCATGTGACAGAAAGCGACGAGTTCCCGTTCATCCCGCCTACTCCGCGTAGGGGTTCAAATCATGGAAGTTCACCTTCATTAAGGAGTTGGACTGTGCCTAGGATTATGGCCGAGCTACATCGCAAGGGCATTTCTTTCCCATCTACTGCCAGGAAAGCGGAACTTTTTAGGTTATGTTTCCCTTCTGCTGAACCAGTACCGTCTACCAGTGCGGAACACGCTTCGGTGCACAACTCCTTGACGCAAATCCATGCGATGTTAAATTCTTTCTCCACCTCTATGTTGCAGTTACAGGATAGGATGGAGGTGATTGAGGCCCGGGCGGCTGGTGCAGCAGTATCAGCCAGCTCGGTGGTGCCTGCGGCCCCCTCAGCCCCTGTTCTCCTGAGCCCGGCTACAGGTAATATGTCTTTACCTTCAGTGATGCCTTCACCGTCTGCGGCTCTGCCGTCGGTGTCACCGGCCCATTTCATCCCTGCCAGTATCAAGAAAGATATCTTGGAAGGGAAGGATGTCAATCTAGCCTCCCTACTCATAGCGGCCCAGGATGTGTCTGAAAACAAGTCATTTGCTTGTGGGGAGGTGTCGGTGGTGCTCAAGTCCAAAGATCCTAGGCTCAGTCGCAAACTCAGTGTACCAGAGTTTGTGCTGGCCTTCGGCATCTTTAGAGACATCATCTGTTCGGTCAGTCCAGGGAGGAGGGAAGAATTGGATCTATACCTTCATAAGGTTGTGGACTTGGCGCATAAGTACGGTGGTTCAATCTTCTACGATTATCATCGGTCCTTTGCGGCAAAGGTGGCGGCCACTTGGGCTCAGTTCCAAGTGGTGTCATGGTGGGGCACCATTGACATGGAATTATTTTGCAGGCATTTCGCTAGTCAAAGATCCCCTGTATGTGCCAACTGTCAATCATCGGCTCACACCACTGCCTGGTGTCCGAATTGCGAGTCCCCTAGTCAGATAGGGACCTCCAAACAGTCGGCTGGTGGATCTGCGGGTCTCCCAGGGCAGGTGGACAAAATGGGTAGACCCATCCGGTATCTGGGGAAGGCTCAGTTGTGCAATAATTATAACTATACTGGTTGCAATTACAACCAATGCAGGTTGTTGCACGTTTGCTCCAACTGCTTCAGAGCCCACCCCAAGTCCGCTTGCCTGGTCAAGGCCGTCGGTACCTCATGACTGTGCCGAGTTAATGTCTCCTTGTTGGGGGATTTCCTGAGTGATCATCCTTCACCAGCGTTCAGACAGTTTTTGCTGGAAGGGTTGTCTTCAGGTTTCCATACTGGGCTCATTACCCTTCCTACAGAATCGTTCGAGTGCAACAATTTGTTGTCAGCTGAGAACCACCCTGATATTGTCGATGAGTTACTGCAGGCTGAATTGTCCAAGGGGTTCTTGATCGGTCCGTTCCTGTCATCACCTTTTTGCATGTGGAGGGTCAATCCCGTCGGGGTTGTCTGTGGAAAATTCTCAAATAAATTCCGTTTGATTTACGATTTGTCCGCTCCTCATTCATCTCACATTCCTAGTCTCAATTCTCTCATCCCCTCCGAGGAGTTTTCTCTAAAGTATTCATCAGTAGATTTGGCAATCCAGCACATTTTGCAGTTAGGTAGGGGTGCTTGGCTTTCCAAAGCTGACATCTCTGATGCATTCAAGCTGCTTCCTATCAGTCCTGCTCTCTGGCAATGGCATGGCATCAAGTGGCGCGGGCAGTATTTTTTTGCCACCAAATTAACGTTTGGGTCTAAAAGCAGTCCGTACTTGTTTGACACCTTTGCCCAGGCTCTTCATTGGATTCTGGGTTACTGCAGTGGTTGTCAGAGGGTAATTCATTATCTGGATGATTTTCTGCTGTTGGAAGATCCCGGTGTCCCGCCCAGGGATCTGCAGGTGCTTACAGGGCTATTTTCAGAATTGAATGTCCCATTAGCTACGCATAAGATGGAAGGTCCAGCAAAAATCATCACCTTTTTAGGGATTACGCTTGACTCCAATCTTATGGTTGCTAGTCTGCCCTTGGAGAAATTAGTCAGGATACGCCGCTCCATTCATCTCTTTGTTCTTTCCCCGGTATCTTCCAAGAGGGACTTACAGTCTCTCTTGGGGATGTTGAATCACGCCATGAGGATCATTCCGCAGGGTAGGGCATTTGTGTCGAGGTTGCTGGCTCTTCTCCCCCAGTGTCATGATTCTGAGTCACCGGTCAAATTACTAGCGGATGCCCGTGCTGATTTAGTCATGTGGGATCGGTTCCTGTGCGGGTGGAATGGCATCTCCATGTTCATCCCGCATCCTACTAGTAATTCTCCGCATGTGTTCTCAGATGCCGCCGCTTCAGTCGGGTTTTCAGCCATTTTTGGCCAGGAGTGGTTGGCCAGCCGCTGGCCCCCCGAGGTTTTCCTTCTGCCAAAATTTGCCCTCACGTCAGCACTATTTGAAATTTACCCAATCTTGGCGGCAGCTGTCACATGGGGTCCTGGCTGGTCAGGCAACTCGGTCGTTTTCTTTACGGATAATTTGGCTACAGCCAAAATTATCAATAAAGGAAGATCAGGGTCCCTGGTAATCATGTCCTTCATGCGTAAGTTGACATGGTTGGGCTTGACCTACAAATTCCATTTCCGGGGTGAGTTCGTTAGTGGGGATCACAATGGTGCAGCTGATGCTTTGTCCCGTCTTAACATGCCGCTATTTTTCTTACAGCATCCGGCAGCAGATCGGACGGGCCAGCCAATCCCCCATCACTCACTATTAGTCATGGATTGAATACTTTCTGGTCTCAGGCGATCAATCTGGCCAACAGGTCCTTGTCCAGAAATACGCTGAGAGCATATACCACGGGTTGGAAGACGTTCCTTAGGTTCATGTCCTTACATCCTTGCAGTTCCCCAGAGGATACCAAGTACATCATGATGTTTACTGCGTATTGCCACTGTGAGCTGGCATTATCGGCCAGTACTATCAAACTGTATTTATCAGGTATTCAGCATTTCAGGTCCCTGCATGCGCCTGACAGTCCATCCATTTTTGCTGCTCACCCTCTGAAAGCCATACTGAGGGGTATACAAAGAAATCAGGGGTTCTCCCAGTTGTCTCGCCAACCCATTACCGGGCAGATTTTCCGTGACATGTCGGATATGCTCTCCACTTCCCCTTTTGGCACAGGTCCCAGTTTAGTTCTCAAGGCGGCAGTTTACCTCTGTTTCTTCGGGTTTCTCCGACCCGGGGAAGTGTCCAAATCCAGCTGTCATGCACCTGTTTTGCTCAGAGGTAGTCTTTCTAGATTTCCTGAGCATTATGAGCTGCAGCTTCCAAATAATAAGAATAGGCAAATTGGTCAGGGGTTTGTGGTTAAGTACTACCGCACGCACAACGGTTGGTGCCCGGTCGAAGTGCTCGACTCTCTTTGCCGTTTATTCTCAACACCCGTGAATGATCCCCTGCTCCCCTTCCCTACGCAGCCTATCACTTCCAAACAATTTGTTAGCCATGTCAGGATCTTGCTTGCCAAATTAGATTTGGATCCTAAACGTTTCTCCGGGCATTCTTTCAGGATCGGTGCTGCATCAGCAGCTTCTAAGCAGGGGGTCCCTTCGTACATCATCAAACACATGGGGCGCTGGAGGTCCTCCTGTTATAGCAGGTACATTCCCGAACCTCACACGGAAGTTCGCAGAGCTTTTGCCGTGTTGTTGAATTAAGTGTTACCTGTTCATTAAAGCTTATTACTTACCTATCTTTGTGTCTTTTTGCCCTCTTTTAGGCGTACCGTCCAGCTAGGCCAAGGCACACCGCAGGCCTTGGTAGTTGGGGTTATCACGTATCACGCAGATATGGTCATTGGGGTTCCCACGTATTACGGGTGAAGACTCCGACGACAAGTTGAAAGGCTGGCCGGAGGCCAGCCTGGATTTGTGGGAGGAGTCTGAGGGAGTATATCTCCCTCCTCCTCTGGCTTGTCCCTCGTCGGCTCGTCTTCTTGGTCCCACCCTCCCGTTCCCCCTTTCTCATTTCATTCATTTTATACTCATTTATTTCTCTTACATTTACTCAGGGTATGCCCTCTTTTAGGCGTACCGTCCAGCTAGGCCAAGGCACACCGCAGGCCTTGGTAGTTGGGGTTATCACGTATCACGCAGATATGGTCATTGGGGTTCCCACGTATTACGGGTGAAGACTCCGACGACAAATATATTTTTAATTTTTTTGTGCAGTTGGTTCCCCAGCTTTAACAGGCAAAAAATGACGGCGCAAGGAGCGGATACAGAAAATACCAAATATAAAAGTGGGAAATGGTACGGTAATACAATACTATAATAAACCTTATAGGAAAGGTAAAAAATTATAAATAATGAATAAATAATATACACAAGTAAATATAAATAATAAAGTTAATAATACAAGTCCATATAATAGTAGTAATACTGAAGCTTGTTAGGAATGTATATGATTACATAAGCACTGTTGGCTCCCCAGCTTTGTGGCTACTTTACCCTGTGGAGTGAGACTCCCATTTTCTGAGCCTGAAATCATCCTCCTCCTTACCATTACAGTTCTTTCTGGCAACCAATCGTCCACCGTTATTACCTGGAAAGGGAGCTGGGCAGGTGCAAAGTCAGTTTGTGACGCTCCCCCCCTGCTCTTTGCCTTCTCTGCCTCTCAAGGCGGAAAGTCCAAGCTGCATATTGTTACTTTTATCACCAAAGTCATCTGTGCTGTTATTTTAACCGCTTAAGGACCGCCGCACGCACTTATACGTTGTCAGAATGGCACGGACAGGCAGATGGGCGTACAGGTGCGTCCCCTTTGATTTGCCGCTGTGTGGTCGCGAGCTCCGTGACCATGCCCGTGGGGCCCGCGAACTTGATGTCCGCCAGTGTATCGCGATCGGGTCACGGAGCTGAAGAACGGGGAGATGTCAGTGTAAACACAACATCTCCCCGTTCTGCCTAGTGACATGACACTGATCAAATGCTCCCTCTCATCGGGAGCAGCGATCAGTGACGTGTCACTCGTAGCCACGCCCCCTAACAGTTAGAATCACTCCCTAGGACACACTTAACCCCTTCCTAGTCCCCTAGTGGTTAATCCCTTCCCTGCTAATGTCATTTTTACAGTAATCAGTGCATTTTTAAAGCACTGATCGCTGTAAAAATGAGAATGGTCCCAAAAATGTGTCAAAAGTGTCCGATGTGTCCGCCATAATATCGCAGTCACGATAAAAATCGCTGATCGCGGCCATTACTAGTAAAAAAAATAATAATAATAAAAATGCCATAAAACTATCCCCTATTTTGTAGACGCTATAACTTTTGCGCAAACCAATCAATAAACGCTCATTGTGATTTTTTTTTTACCAAAAATATGTAGAAGAATACGTATCGGACTAAACTGAGGGAAAAAAATAGTTTTTTTATATATTTTTTGGGCATATTTATTATAGCAAAAAGTAAAAAATACATCTGCCGCATATTAGGAATTTCTTGTACAGTTCCTATTATATTGTCATCTAATTAGATTGCACCAGTTTGTAGTCATATATACTAAATTATTGGGCATTCTTTCATTTTAATGTTTATATCGTCATTGATATTTTTTAGTTAGTAGATTTGTGTTATGTATACTTATTAACCTACTGCATATAAGTGTTTTTAAATCAGATCATTTGCTAGCACTTGTTCCCCATATTAGCTTTAAATGGGGTCATGCCGAATGTATTGCGGTCGTGGGGACGATGCAGGCGCAATAGGAAATACGTCCGTGACCAATCATGGACGGAGTATAAAGAGGGTGGAGCTAACCGTGTAGCCAATCCAATTTGAAAAAGTCCAGAGTGACGAAACTAGTCTGGGAGGAAGCTACACGGCTACTGATTGCGGTGCACAGCGTTCCGATCTTCCGGCCGCTCATCGAACATATAGACCGGTGTTGGGGCGGGAGTTTTTGCAGTGCTTTGAATGAGAGTGGAGAGTCAAGCATACGTGGAGGAGGGTGAGATACACACTATTTAGCCAGGTCCGCTGACACCGCAATACATCACGGCTACCACTGTACACTTGCCTGGCTTGAAAAGGTTTCTGTTGAAGTGCTTGATTTGGAGTGTTTAAATGTCAGTGCAATCATTGAAGGCTACTTTTGCTGTGCTGTTTTACCCACTTCCCTACCCAGCCATAGTCAAATGACGTCCACAGATGGGATCTCCCTCCTGGGTGGGCGTCATATGACGTCCTCGGCTTTTTAGGGGGATATCTGAATGATGGAGGCAGCTAGAGGCATCATTCAGATATCCTTTTGTAGTGCCGGCGATCCTGCGCACCATAAGAACGATCATAGCGGCGGTTCCGCTGCTTGATCGTTCTTATAGGCAGCGGGAGGGGACATCCCCCCCTCCCGCCACCATCTGGTGCTTCTCCGGGCTCTCCCGTGCGATCAAGGACCCGGAGCGAATCTTCCGGCGTCGTTGGTGGGTCAAGTGACGAGCATAGAGATGACTGGTGACCAGATGGTCACCAGTCATCTCTATGACCGTCGGAGGCCCGGGCGCGATGTGATGACGTCACGCCCGGGTCCTCAAATGTAAACAAAGCCGCCATTGCGGCTGTAAGTATGAGATCAGTGAAAAAAAATTCACTGATCTCATGCTTTCCAGCCTGGAGGAGAGATGTGGGGGGAGGGGGAGGTCTTATTGACCCCGCATCTCTCAATAAAGAGGACCTGTCAAACACATTCCTATTAAAAGGGATGGTTACATTCCTTGTAATAGGAATAAAAGTGATCAAAAAAAAAAAAAAGTTAAATAATTGTAAAAAAATAAATAAATAAGTAAAAAAATAAAAATAATAATAATAAAAAAAAAAAATTAAAACGCCCCTGTCCCCAATAGCTCGCGATCAGAAGCGAATGCACACGTAAGTCGCCCACATATGTAAACACCGTTCAAACCACATATGTGAGGTATCGCCGCGTGCGTTAGAGCGCGTGCAACAATTCTAGCACTAGACCTCCTCTGTAATTCTAACCTGGTAACCTGTAAAAAAAAATAAAGCGTCGCCTATGGAGATTTTTAAGTACCGAAGTTTGGTGCCATTCCACGAGTGTTCGCAATTTTAAAGCGTGACATGTTAGGTATCTATTTACTCGGCGTAACATCATCTTTCATATTTTCCCCAAAAAATTGGGCTAACTTTACTGTTTTGTTATTTTTTAATTCATGAAACCATTTTTTTTTTTTTAAAAAGGCGTTTGAAAAATTATTGTGCAAATATCGTGCAAGAAAAAAAGTTGCAATGACCGTCATTTTATTCCCTAGGGTGTCTGCTAAAAAAAAATATATAATGTTTGGGGGTTCTGAGTAATTTTCTAGCAAAAGAATGATGATTTGTACATGTAGGAGAGAAGTGCCAGAATAGGCCCGGTATTGATGTGGTACAAAAAGCCCGGGGTTGAACTGGTTAATAAAAGGTGTGATATACTTCACTATTGGAGTTATTTGTTTTTTCATGAGGAGAGACTCGACTGACCTTAACCACTTAACGACCGCTCACTGTATATATACGTCGGCAGTAGGGATGAGCTTCGTGTTCGAGTCGAACATACGTTCGACTCGAACATCGGCTGTTCGATCGTTCGACGAAGATCGAACGATTTGGGCCGTTCGCGCCAAATTCGAGTGACGCGAACGGCCCACAATGCACTACGCCATCGCAGTGTCATCCAGGCGCTGTGATTGGCCAAGCATGCACTGTGACCCCGCATGCTTGGCCAATCACAGCGCCGGCAGCGAGGAGAGCAATGATTGGCCACAGGCAGGATGCCTGTGGCCAATTATTGCTGAGGGTGTTTAGTACACGCCCCACACTATAAAAGGCCGCCAGCACGGCGGCCTAGTGTAGTGGGTTTCGGAGCAGGGAAAGACAAGCATAGGCAGGGACAGTGACATTTATTTCTTTCTTGCTTAACCTGGATTCCTTTAGTTTAGGGAAAGAGAAGGATAGGTAGGGAGAGTGTCAGTGTGTTTTACTGTGCGAGTCCTTGTTTCTAGGGACAAAGAAGGAAAGTGAGGGGAATTCTCCTTGTGCTATAGTGTGCTTTAAAAAAACATTTTTTCTAGGGACAGAAAACTGTAGGTAGGGAGAGTGTCAGTTTCTTTCACTGTGCCAGTCCTTGTTTCTAGGGACAAAGAAGGAAAGTGAGGGGAATTCTCCTTGTGCTATAGTGTGCTTTAAAAAAACATTTTTTCTAGGGACAGAAAACTGTAGGTAGGGAGAGTGTCAGTTTCTTTCACTGTGCCAGTCCTTGTTTCTAGGGACAAAGAAGGAAAGTGAGGGGAATTCTCCTTGTGCTATAGTGTGCTTTAAAAAAACATTTTTTCTAGGGACAGAAAACTGTAGGTAGGGAGAGTGTCAGTTTCTTTCACTGTGCCAGTCCTTGTTTCTAGGGACAAAGAAGGAAAGTGAGGGGAATTCTCCTTGTGCTATAGTGTGCTTTAAAAAAACATTTTTTCTAGGGACAGAAAACTGTAGGTAGGGAGAGTGTCAGTTTCTTTCACTGTGCGAGTCCTTGTTTCTAGGGACAAAGAAGGAAAGTGAGTGAATTCTCCTTGTGCTATAGTGTGCTTTAAAAAAACATTTTTTCTAGGGACAGAAAACTGTAGGTAGGGAGAGTGTCAGTTTCTTTCACTGTGCCAGTCCTCGTTTCTAGGGACAAAGAAGGAAAGTGAGGGGAATTCTCCTTGTGCTATAGTGTGCTTTAAAAAAACATTTTTTCTAGGGACAGAAAACTGTAGGTAGGGAGAGTGTCAGTTTCTTTCACTGTGCCAGTCCTCGTTTCTAGGGACAAAGAAGGAAAGTGAGGGGAATTCTCCTTGTGCTATAGTGTGCTTTAAAAAAACATTTTTTCTAGGGACAGAAAACTGTAGGTAGGGAGAGTGTCAGTTTCTTTCACTGTGCCAGTCCTTGTTTCTAGGGACAAAGAAGGAAAGTGAGGGGAATTCTCCTTGTGCTATAGTGTGCTTTAAAAAAACATTTTTTCTAGGGACAGAAAACTGTAGGTAGGGAGAGTGTCAGTTTCTTTCACTGTGCCAGTCCTTGTTTCTAGGGACAAAGAAGGAAAGTGAGGGGAATTCTCCTTGTGCTATAGTGTGCTTTAAAAAAACATTTTTTCTAGGGACAGAAAACTGTAGGTAGGGAGAGTGTCAGTTTCTTTCACTGTGCCAGTCCTTGTTTCTAGGGACAAAGAAGGAAAGTGAGGGGAATTCTCCTTGTGCTATAGTGTGCTTTAAAAAAACATTTTTTCTAGGGACAGAAAACTGTAGGTAGGGAGAGTGTCAGTTTCTTTCACTGTGCCAGTCCTTGTTTCTAGGGACAAAGAAGGAAAGTGAGGGGAATTCTCCTTGTGCTATAGTGTGCTTTAAAAAAACATTTTTTCTAGGGACAGAAAACTGTAGGTAGGGAGAGTGTCAGTTTCTTTCACTGTGCCAGTCCTTGTTTCTAGGGACAAAGAAGGAAAGTGAGGGGAATTCTCCTTGTGCTATAGTGTGCTTTAAAAAAACATTTTTTCTAGGGACAGAAAACTGTAGGTAGGGAGAGTGTCAGTTTCTTTCACTGTGCCAGTCCTTGTTTCTAGGGACAAAGAAGGAAAGTGAGGGGAATTCTCCTTGTGCTATAGTGTGCTTTAAAAAAACATTTTTTCTAGGGACAGAAAACTGTAGGTAGGGAGAGTGTCAGTTTCTTTCACTGTGCCAGTCCTTGTTTCTAGGGACAAAGAAGGAAAGTGAGGGGAATTCTCCTTGTGCTATAGTGTGCTTTAAAAAAACATTTTTTCTAGGGACAGAAAACTGTAGGTAGGGAGAGTGTCAGTTTCTTTCACTGTGCCAGTCCTTGTTTCTAGGGACAAAGAAGGAAAGTGAGGGGAATTCTCCTTGTGCTATAGTGTGCTTTAAAAAAACATTTTTTCTAGGGACAGAAAACTGTAGGTAGGGAGAGTGTCAGTTTCTTTCACTGTGCCAGTCCTTGTTTCTAGGGACAAAGAAGGAAAGTGAGGGGAATTCTCCTTGTGCTATAGTGTGCTTTAAAAAAACATTTTTTCTAGGGACAGAAAACTGTAGGTAGGGAGAGTGTCAGTTTCTTTCACTGTGCCAGTCCTTGTTTCTAGGGACAAAGAAGGAAAGTGAGGGGAATTCTCCTTGTGCTATAGTGTGCTTTAAAAAAACATTTTTTCTAGGGACAGAAAACTGTAGGTAGGGAGAGTGTCAGTTTCTTTCACTGTGCCAGTCCTTGTTTCTAGGGACAAAGAAGGAAAGTGAGGGGAATTCTCCTTGTGCTATAGTGTGCTTTAAAAAAACATTTTTTCTAGGGACAGAAAACTGTAGGTAGGGAGAGTGTCAGTTTCTTTCACTGTGCCAGTCCTTGTTTCTAGGGACAAAGAAGGAAAGTGAGGGGAATTCTCCTTGTGCTATAGTGTGCTTTAAAAAAACATTTTTTCTAGGGACAGAAAACTGTAGGTAGGGAGAGTGTCAGTTTCTTTCACTGTGCCAGTCCTTGTTTCTAGGGACAAAGAAGGAAAGTGAGGGGAATTCTCCTTGTGCTATAGTGTGCTTTAAAAAAACATTTTTTCTAGGGACAGAAAACTGTAGGTAGGGAGAGTGTCAGTTTCTTTCACTGTGCCAGTCCTTGTTTCTAGGGACAAAGAAGGAAAGTGAGGGGAATTCTCCTTGTGCTATAGTGTGCTTTAAAAAAACATTTTTTCTAGGGACAGAAAACTGTAGGTAGGGAGCGTGTCAGTTTCTTTCACTGTGCCAGTCCTTGTTTCTAGGGACAAAGAAGGAAAGTGAGGGGAATTCTCCTTGTGCTATAGTGTGCTTTAAAAAAACATTTTTTCTAGGGACAGAAAACTGTAGGTAGGGAGAGTGTCAGTTTCTTTCACTGTGCCAGTCCTTGTTTCTAGGGACAAAGAAGGAAAGTGAGGGGAATTCTCCTTGTGCTATAGTGTGCTTTAAAAAAACATTTTTTCTAGGGACAGAAAACTGTAGGTAGGGAGAGTGTCAGTTTCTTTCACTGTGCCAGTCCTTGTTTCTAGGGACAAAGAAGGAAAGTGAGGGGAATTCTCCTTGTGCTATAGTGTGCTTTAAAAAAACATTTTTTCTAGGGACAGAAAACTGTAGGCAGGGAGAGTGTCAGTTTCTTTCACTGTGCCAGTCCTTGTTTCTAGGGACAAAGAAGGAAAGTGAGGGGAATTCTCCTTGTGCTATAGTGTGCTTTAAAAAAACATTTTTTCTAGGGACAGAAAACTGTAGGCAGGGAGAGTGTCAGTTTCTTTCACTGTGCCAGTCCTTGTTTCTAGGGACAAAGAAGGAAAGTGAGGGGAATTCTCCTTGTGCTATAGTGTGCTTTAAAAAAACATTTTTTCTAGGGACAGAAAACTGTAGGCAGGGAGAGTGTCAGTTTCTTTCACTGTGCCAGTCCTTGTTTCTAGGGACAAAGAAGGAAAGTGAGGGGAATTCTCCTTGTGCTATAGTGTGCTTTAAAAAAACATTTTTTCTAGGGACAGAAAACTGTAGGTAGGGAGAGTGTCAGTTTCTTTCACTGTGCCAGTCCTTGTTTCTAGGGACAAAGAAGGAAAGTGAGGGGAATTCTCCTTGTGCTATAGTGTGCTTTAAAAAAACATTTTTTCTAGGGACAGAAAACTGTAGGTAGGGAGAGTGTCAGTTTCTTTCACTGTGCCAGTCCTTGTTTCTAGGGACAAAGAAGGAAAGTGAGGGGAATTCTCCTTGTGCTATAGTGTGCTTTAAAAAAACATTTTTTCTAGGGACAGAAAACTGTAGGTAGGGAGAGTGTCAGTTTCTTTCACTGTGCCAGTCCTTGTTTCTAGGGACAAAGAAGGAAAGTGAGGGGAATTCTCCTTGTGCTATAGTGTGCTTTAAAAAAACATTTTTTCTAGGGACAGAAAACTGTAGGTAGGGAGAGTGTCAGTTTCTTTCACTGTGCCAGTCCTTGTTTCTAGGGACAAAGAAGGAAAGTGAGGGGAATTCTCCTTGTGCTATAGTGTGCTTTAAAAAAACATTTTTTCTAGGGACAGAAAACTGTAGGTAGGGAGAGTGTCAGTTTCTTTCACTGTGCCAGTCCTTGTTTCTAGGGACAAAGAAGGAAAGTGAGGGGAATTCTCCTTGTGCTATAGTGTGCTTTAAAAAAACATTTTTTCTAGGGACAGAAAACTGTAGGTAGGGAGCGTGTCAGTTTCTTTCACTGTGCCAGTCCTTGTTTCTAGGGACAAAGAAGGAAAGTGAGGGGAATTCTCCTTGTGCTATAGTGTGCTTTAAAAAAACATTTTTTCTAGGGACAGAAAACTGTAGGTAGGGAGAGTGTCAGTTTCTTTCACTGTGCCAGTCCTTGTTTCTAGGGACAAAGAAGGAAAGTGAGGGGAATTCTCCTTGTGCTATAGTGTGCTTTAAAAAAACATTTTTTCTAGGGACAGAAAACTGTAGGTAGGGAGAGTGTCAGTTTCTTTCACTGTGCCAGTCCTTGTTTCTAGGGACAAAGAAGGAAAGTGAGGGGAATTCTCCTTGTGCTATAGTGTGCTTTAAAAAAACATTTTTTCTAGGGACAGAAAACTGTAGGCAGGGAGAGTGTCAGTTTCTTTCACTGTGCCAGTCCTTGTTTCTAGGGACAAAGAAGGAAAGTGAGGGGAATTCTCCTTGTGCTATAGTGTGCTTTAAAAAAACATTTTTTCTAGGGACAGAAAACTGTAGGCAGGGAGAGTGTCAGTTTCTTTCACTGTGCCAGTCCTTGTTTCTAGGGACAAAGAAGGAAAGTGAGGGGAATTCTCCTTGTGCTATAGTGTGCTTTAAAAAAACATTTTTTCTAGGGACAGAAAACTGTAGGTAGGGAGAGTGTCAGTTTCTTTCACTGTGCCAGTCCTTGTTTCTAGGGACAAAGAAGGAAAGTGAGGGGAATTCTCCTTGTGCTATAGTGTGCTTTAAAAAAACATTTTTTCTAGGGACAGAAAACTGTAGGTAGGGAGAGTGTCAGTTTCTTTCACTGTGCCAGTCCTTGTTTCTATGGACAAAGAAGGAAAGTGAGGGGAATTCTCCTTGTGCTATAGTGTGCTTTAAAAAAACATTTTTTCTAGGGACAGAAAACTGTAGGTAGGGAGAGTGTCAGTTTCTTTCACTGTGCCAGTCCTTGTTTCTAGGGACAAAGAAGGAAAGTGAGGGGAATTCTCCTTGTGCTATAGTGTGCTTTAAAAAAACATTTTTTCTAGGGACAGAAAACTGTAGGTAGGGAGAGTGTCAGTTTCTTTCACTGTGCCAGTCCTTGTTTCTAGGGACAAAGAAGGAAAGTGAGGGGAATTCTCCTTGTGCTATAGTGTGCTTTAAAAAAACATTTTTTCTAGGGACAGAAAACTGTAGGTAGGGAGCGTGTCAGTTTCTTTCACTGTGCCAGTCCTTGTTTCTAGGGACAAAGAAGGAAAGTGAGGGGAATTCTCCTTGTGCTATAGTGTGCTTTAAAAAAACATTTTTTCTAGGGACAGAAAACTGTAGGTAGGGAGAGTGTCAGTTTCTTTCACTGTGCCAGTCCTTGTTTCTAGGGACAAAGAAGGAAAGTGAGGGGAATTCTCCTTGTGCTATAGTGTGCTTTAAAAAAACATTTTTTCTAGGGACAGAAAACTGTAGGCAGGGAGAGTGTCAGTTTCTTTCACTGTGCCAGTCCTTGTTTCTAGGGACAAAGAAGGAAAGTGAGGGGAATTCTCCTTGTGCTATAGTGTGCTTTAAAAAAACATTTTTTCTAGGGACAGAAAACTGTAGGCAGGGAGAGTGTCAGTTTCTTTCACTGTGCCAGTCCTTGTTTCTAGGGACAAAGAAGGAAAGTGAGGGGAATTCTCCTTGTGCTATAGTGTGCTTTAAAAAAACATTTTTTCTAGGGACAGAAAACTGTAGGTAGGGAGAGTGTCAGTTTCTTTCACTGTGCCAGTCCTTGTTTCTAGGGACAAAGAAGGAAAGTGAGGGGAATTCTCCTTGTGCTATAGTGTGCTTTAAAAAAACATTTTTTCTAGGGACAGAAAACTGTAGGTAGGGAGAGTGTCAGTTTCTTTCACTGTGCCAGTCCTTGTTTCTATGGACAAAGAAGGAAAGTGAGGGGAATTCTCCTTGTGCTATAGTGTGCTTTAAAAAAACATTTTTTCTAGGGACAGAAAACTGTAGGTATGGAGAGTGTCAGTTTCTTTCACTGTGCCAGTCCTTGTTTCTAGGGACAAAGAAGGAAAGTGAGGGGAATTCTCCTTGTGCTATAGTGTGCTTTAAAAAAACATTTTTTCTAGGGACAGAAAACTGTAGGTAGGGAGAGTGTCAGTTTCTTTCACTGTGCCAGTCCTTGTTTCTAGGGACAAAGAAGGAAAGTGAGGGGAATTCTCCTTGTGCTATAGTGTGCTTTAAAAAAACATTTTTTCTAGGGACAGAAAACTGTAGGTAGGGAGAGTGTCAGTTTCTTTCACTGTGCCAGTCCTTGTTTCTAGGGACAAAGAAGGAAAGTGAGGGGAATTCTCCTTGTGCTATAGTGTGCTTTAAAAAAACATTTTTTATAGGGACAGAAAACTGTAGGTAGGGAGAGTGTCAGTTTCTTTCACTGTGCCAGTCCTTGTTTCTAGGGACAAAGAAGGAAAGTGAGGGGAATTCTCCTTGTGCTATAGTGTGCTTTAAAAAAACATTTTTTCTAGGGACAGAAAACTGTAGGTAGGGAGAGTGTCAGTTTCTTTCACTGTGCCAGTCCTTGTTTCTAGGGACAAAGAAGGAAAGTGAGGGGAATTCTCCTTGTGCTATAGTGTGCTTTAAAAAAACGTTTTTTCTAGGGACAGAAAACTGTAGGCAGGGAGAGTGTCAGTTTCTTTCACTGTGCCAGTCCTTGTTTCTAGGGACAAAGAAGGAAAGTGAGGGGAATTCTCCTTGTGCTATAGTGTGCTTTAAAAAAACATTTTTTCTAGGGACAGAAAACTGTAGGCAGGGAGAGTGTCAGTTTCTTTCACTGTGCCAGTCCTTGTTTCTAGGGACAAAGAAGGAAAATGAGGGGAATTCTCCTTGTGCTATAGTGTGCTTTAAAAAAACATTTTTTCTAGGGACAGAAAACTGTAGGCAGGGAGAGTGTCAGTTTCTTTCACTGTGCCAGTCCTTGTTTCTAGGGACAAAGAAGGAAAGTGAGGGGAATTCTCCTTGTGCTATAGTGTGCTTTAAAAAAACATTTTTTCTAGGGACAGAAAACTGTAGGTAGGGAGAGTGTCAGTTTCTTTCACTGTGCCAGTCCTTGTTTCTAGGGACAAAGAAGGAAAGTGAGGGGAATTCTCCTTGTGCTATAGTGTGCTTTAAAAAAACATTTTTTCTAGGGACAGAAAACTGTAGGTAGGGAGAGTGTCAGTTTCTTTCACTGTGCCAGTCCTTGTTTCTAGGGACAAAGAAGGAAAGTGAGGGGAATTCTCCTTGTGCTATAGTGTGCTTTAAAAAAACATTTTTTCTAGGGACAGAAAACTGTAGGTAGGGAGAGTGTCAGTTTCTTTCACTGTGCCAGTCCTTGTTTCTAGGGACAAAGAAGGAAAGTGAGGGGAATTCTCCTTGTGCTATAGTGTGCTTTAAAAAAACATTTTTTCTAGGGACAGAAAACTGTAGGTAGGGAGAGTGTCAGTTTCTTTCACTGTGCCAGTCCTTGTTTCTAGGGACAAAGAAGGAAAGTGAGGGGAATTCTCCTTGTGCTATAGTGTGCTTTAAAAAAACATTTTTTCTAGGGACAGAAAACTGTAGGTAGGGAGAGTGTCAGTTTCTTTCACTGTGCCAGTCCTTGTTTCTAGGGACAAAGAAGGAAAGTGAGGGGAATTCTCCTTGTGCTATAGTGTGCCAAAGCATTCCTCATCAACCATCTTTGAAATCCTTGTTTTTTGGACAGTCAGGGAAATTGTCGTTGTGCTATTCTGTGCAAAAGCAATAATCCTCAACCATATTTAGAAATCCTTAAGTAAAGGGACAGAGAAGGACACCTGAAGGTAGCCCTTATTGCTTTTTTCCCATCTCCCTGCAGGCCATCTATTAGAATGTCTGGAAGGCAAACAAGGAGAGGCAGACAGTCAGGAGGCAATAAAAGAGGGCAAGCAGGCTCTGTGTCTGGGGGCAACAGTGCTGGTCGTGGACGCGGTGCATTGTCATCAGCACATGGCCATGGGACACGCTTGTCCTTCTTTTCGGCAGCTGGACATGTTGAGCCACATCATGCCGAAGACTTGGTAGAGTGGATGACCAAGCCCTCCTCCTCCTCCTCATCCTCTCTCACCCAGGCTCAGGGTACTGGCAAAGCAGCTGCCAAAGCGTCCTCTTCCCTGGTATCAATGTCAGACTCATCATCAGTCACTCCTTCCCTAGACCCACCATGTCCTCCTCCTGAGGAGTCCCCCGAACTGTTTGAGCACAGTGTTGGGTACATGCTCCAGGAGGATGCCCAGCGTTTCGAAGGGTCTGATGATGAAACCCAGCTACAGGAAGGCAGTAGGGTGAGAGCAGACAGAGGGGATGCTCAAGAAGGACACCAATCTGGCAGTCATGTTCCAGCAGCTGCAGCATACTGCCAGATTGGCTCCAGTGATGAGGAGGGAGGGGATGATGAGGTCACTGACTCCACGTGGGTGCCTAATAGGAGAGAGGAGGAGGAGGAGGATGAGGAGGAGGCACATCTCCAACGAGGCAGGATGCCCTTTGGTGGCCAGCGTAAGGGCAGTACACCGACGGAATCACACTGCAGAGCTCCGCCTGTGCAGGGCGCAGCCTCTGCCCGTCATTCAAAAAGTTCTTTGGTGTGGGCCTTTTTTGAGGCGAGTGCATCAGATCGCACAGCTGCTGTTTGCAACATATGTCTCAAGCGTATATCGCGTGGCCAAAACATCAGCCGCTTGGGTACCACATGCCTGACCAGACATATGTTGACCTGCCATGCAGCTCGTTGGCAAGCCTACCTCAAAGACCCACACCAAAGAACAAAGCGGACCTCTCCTTGCACCGCATCAGCTGGGATCTCCAACCCCACTATAACTTCAGTCCTCTCTGAAACATGCACTGAGAGGAATGAAGGTGTAGAATTAGGTGTGTCACAGCCAAGTACTTGCGGCCACTCTGCTAGCAGTACACCGACGTCCGATTCTAGCAGGCAAATTTCCCTGCCCCAGCTGCTGGACCGTCGAAAGAAGTTCACTCCCAGCCATCCACATGCCCAGCGGTTGAATGCTAGCTTGGCTAAATTGCTAGCGCTTCAACTGCTACCTTTTCAGTTGGTAGATTCGGCCCCCTTCCGTGAGTTTGTGCAATGTGCGGTTCCTCAGTGGCAGGTTCCCAAACGCCACTTTTTCTCACGGAAGGCTATTCCGGCTCTCTACCGGCATGTGGAAGGCAATGTCTTGGCCTCGCTGGACAGGGCGGTCAGCGGTAAGGTGCATATTACCGCTGACTCATGGTCCAGCAGGCATGGACAGGGACGTTACCTTTCTTTCACGGCCCATTGGGTCACTCTTTTGGCAGCTGGGAAGGATGCAGGACAAGGTGCAGTAGTGTTGGAGGTTGTTCCACCGCCACGCCTCCAAAATGCTACTACTGGTTGTGACACACCTCTCTCCTCCACCCCCTCCTCTTCTTCTTCCTCCATGGCCTCTTCCTGTGGTTTGTCCTATGAACCAGCGGTGCTCCGTAGCCGTTCACGGGGCTACGCAAGTACGCAGGCAAAAAGATGCCATGCCGTGCTTGCGCTGGTGTGTTTGGGGGACAGAAGCCACACTGGGGCAGAGGTCCTGTCTGCTCTGCAGGGCCAGGCCGAGAGGTGGTTGACGCCACGCCAGCTTAAGCCAGGAATGGTGGTTTGCGACAATGGCACCAACCTCCTCTCCGCCCTCCGACAGGGACAACTGACCCATGTGCCCTGTGTGGCTCACGTCCTTAACCTGGTGGTGCAGCGGTTCTTGGGCAGGTACCCGGGCTTACAGGATGTCCTGAGGCAGGCCAGGAAAGTCTGTGTGCATTTCCGCAGATCTTATAATGCCAGTGCTCGCCTGGCTGAGCTGCAAAAGGAGTTGAACCTGCCCAAGAACCGCCTTATATGTGACATGCCCACCAGGTGGAACTCAACGTTGGCCATGCTGCAGCGGCTGCACACGCAGCAGAGGGCCATCAATGAGTACCTGTGCGACTACGGCACCAGGACAGGGTCAGGGGAGCTTGGTTTTTTTTCTCCACGCCAGTGGGGCATGATCAGGGATGCATGCACTGTCCTGGCACCATTTGAGGAGGCCACGAGGATGGTGAGCAGTGACAGTGCATGCATCAGTGACACTGTACCTCTTGTCCACCTGTTGGAGCACACGCTGCGTGGAATAATGGACAGGGCACTTGAGGCAGAACAGAGGCAGGAAGAGGAGGACTTCCTTGCCTCTCAAGGCCCCCTTTACCCAGACAGTGTTCCTTCTGTCCTTCTGTCCCACCCATCGCACAGGAAGAGGAAGAGGAGGAGGAGGAGGAGGAGGATTGTGTCAGCATGGAGGTGGAGGCTGGCACTCAGCATCATCAGCAGCAGTCTTTTAGGGATGATTTACAGTCCCAAGAAACCAGTGGACTTGTACGTGGCTGGGAGGAGGTGGCTGCGGATCATGTCGTCCTTAGTGACCCAGAGGACTCCGGAGCGAATGCCTCAGCAAACCTACGCTGCATGGCCTCCCTGATCCTGCAAAGTCTGCGGAAGGATCCTCGTATTCTTCGGATCAAGGAGAGGGACCATTACTGGCTGGCCACTCTCCTTGATCCACGGTACAAGGGTAAGGTTGCGGACCTTATGTTACCTTCGCAGAGGGAGCAGAGGATGAGACAACTCCGGGAGGCCTTGCAGAAAGGTCTGTGCAACGCGTTCCCAGAGACTGGGAGGTTACAAACTCCTGGTCCTGGACAAAGAGTTGCTGAGGCTTCGGCCAGTCAAAGAAGGAGCGGTGGGGAAGGTGGCCGTCTGACCGATGCGTTCAGACAATTCTTTAGTCCGCAGCCCCAAAGTATGATCGGTTCCAGCAACCATCGCCAGCGTCTGATAAACATGGTGCAGGAATATCTAGGGGTAAGGTCAGACTTGGACACCTTCCCCACCGAAAATCCTCTGGCTTACTGGGTCTTGAGGATGGATCACTGGCCAGAGCTTGCACAGTATGCAATTGAGCTACTGGCCTGTCCTGCATCCAGCGTTCTTTCGGAACGCACATTCAGTGCTGCTGGAGGATTTGTCACGGATCACAGGGTGCGCCTGTCCACCGACTCGGTTGATCGACTGACTTTCATCAAGATGAACCAGTCTTGGATCACCACCAGCTACCACACACCTGATGCTGATATAACAGACTAATTGATTTTAACATGTCACATCCCTTCAAGACTGGCTATCCTCCTCCTCCGAGTCCTCAATGATACGATTGATGATGATAGCTTGGAAGATCATTTTTGTTTATGGGTGCCGCCACCAGTGGCTAAGGCCCAATTTTTCAGCCCCTGTTTTACAGGGGCGTGTAATTACAATTTTTTTAGCAATAATTTGCCATAGGGCTCATTGCTGTGCTCCAAGTACAGTATCTGTGAGGGGTTGGAGTGTTGTGCCACCAGTGCCTAAGGCCCAATTTTTCAGCCCCTGTTTAACAGGGGCGTGTCATTACAATTTTTGAAGCAATACTTTGCAACAGGGCTCATTGCTGTGCTCCAAGTACAGTATCTGTGAGGGGTTGTAGTGTTGTGCCACCAGTGCCTAAGGCCCAATTTTTCAGCCCCTGTTCAACAGGGGCATGCAATTACAATTCTTGATGTAATAATTCACAGCAGGGCCCATTGCTGCACCCACCAAGAGTAACTCTGAGGGCTTACAGTGTTGTGGCAACGCCACCACCACCACCACCACGAAAGGCCCAATTTTTCAGCCCCTGTTCAAAAGGGGCATGTAATTACAATTCTTGATCTAATAATTCACAGCAGGGCCCATTGCTGCACCCACCAAGAGTAACTCTGAGGGCTTACAGTGTTGTGGCAACGCCACCACCACCACGAAAGGCCCAATTTTTCAGCCCCTGTTCAACAGGGGCATGCAATTACAATTCTTGATGTAATAATTCACAGCAGGGCCCATTGCTGCACCCACCAAGAGTAACTCTGAGGGCTTACAGTGTTGTGGCAACGCCACCACCACCACCACCACGAAAGGCCCAATTTTTCAGCCCCTGTTCAAAAGGGGAATGTAATTACAATTCTTGATCTAATAATTCACAGCAGGGCCCATTGCTGCACCCACCAAGAGTAACTCTGAGGGCTTACAGTGTTGTGGCAACGCCACCACCACCACCACCACGAAAGGCCCAATTTTTCAGCCCCTGTTCAAAAGGGGCATGTAATTACAATTCTTGATCTAATAATTCACAGCAGGGCCCATTCCTGCACCCACCAAGAGTAACTCTGAGGGCTTACAGTGTTGTGGCAACACCACCACCACCACCACCACCACGAAAGGCCCAATTTTTCAGCCCCTGTTCAACAGGGGCATGCAATTACAATTCTTGATCTAATAATTCACAGCAGGGCCCATTGCTGCACCCACCAAGAGTAACTGTCAGGGCTTACAGTGTTGTGGCACCAGCACCACCATCAAAGCCCCAATTTTTACTACCACTGTTCAAAAATTATATGTAATTAAAATTCCTGATATAATAGTTGACAGCAGGGCGTTCCAGCACCAACCAAGAGTAACTGTGAGTGCTTACAGTGTTGTGCCAACACCAACAACTAAGGGGCCTATTTCTGCAGAGTATATACGGCAGGTCCCTACTTTCAAACATCCAACTTACAAACGACTCCTACTTGCAAACGCAAGAAGACAACAGGAAGTGAGAGGAAATCTACCCCTAGGAAGGAAAATTCTCTCCTATAAGAATAAATATGGGAGAAAGGTGTCTCCTCTGTACTGATGCTTTATCAGCAATCCTTGTTTCAAGAAAAACACCACATTTCAAAAACAGTTGACATTGGGACGGAAAGTGAGGTGAAATGTTCTGAACAGGGGCACAGACAGCAAAACAAATGTTACAGGGGTGATAACACTTACCTATGTTTTCCAAAAAGTTTAAAAATAGATTTTTGGGCTGGAGCTACACTTCAACAATGTACCTGTTCAAAATTACAAACAGATTCTACATAAGAACAAACCTTCAGTCCCTGTCTTGTATGCACCGCCTGTATACGGCTGTTCAGAGTATATAGGGCCTTTTTTATTTTATGTGCGGGGTTCCCCTTAATATCCATACAAGACCCAAAGGGGCTGGTAATGGGCTGGGGTAGGGGGGGGGTCATGGGGTAGCTATGCCATTTTTCTTAAAGATTTTCATCCATATTACCGGGACCAGACATTACATTAAAGCCGCAAGCAGTTTTAAATGGCTTTTTTTTCCTTTAGAAGTGTCATTTTGTGCAGGGACAGTTCTAAACACGGGAAACACGTGGCACTTCACAGGCATACTTTAGACACCCCCCAGGTACGATATTTAAAGGAATATTTGACTTTTTTTTTTTCACTTTATGCATCATTAAAACGACTGCTCCCGAAAAACGACCGTTTTTAAAACTTCTTTTTGCATTGATACATGTCCCCTGGTGCAGAACCCGGGTTCCCAAACCCTTTTTAGGACAATAACATGCATAATAGTTGTTATAATTAGCACTTTAGAATTCGAACGTTCGCATCCATTGTATTTAATAGGGTTCTAATGTTCGTACGAACTTTCGGTCCGTTCGCGGGTTCTGGTGCGAACCGAACCCGGGGGTGTTAGGCTCATCACTAGTCGGCAGAATGGCACCGACAGGCACAATCACGTAGAGTGTACGTGATCGCCTTTGTACAGTTGGGGGGTCCGATCGGACCCCCCTTCTATACAGTGAGCGGCCGTTTATCGTTGGGGAGCGATCAGAGATGAGGGGGTGACCATTCGATTTCGGCCACCCCCTCGCGATCGCTCCCGGCCAATGAAAATGCTTCCTCCGCCATGTGATGTAAACACAGGCAGGAGGAAGTGATGTCATCTCCCTCGCGGCGGTCTTTTCGATTCCGGCGCCGAGGAGAGAGGAAAGCAGGTTAGTGCACCAACAGTCCACTGACACATAGGCACACATTTCACCCCCCAGTCACCCCCAGATCACCCCCCAGGTCACCCCCCAGCCCCCAATCACAGTGTCACTGATTGCAGTGATCATTTATTTTACTGATCACTGCATTTAGTGTCATCTGTGATAGTAAAAAGTTGCAGGGTAGTTAGGATTAGGCCCCTTTAGGTCCAGGGTAGCCCCCTAACCCCCCCTAATAAAGGTTTAACCCCTTGATCGCCCCCCAGGTAACCCTTTCACCCCCTAACGCCAGCGTCACTAAGCGATCGTATTTTCGATCGCTGTATTTAGTGCCGGTGGTGCCCTAGATAGCCAGTTATTTATTTTTAGTTTCGCCGCAGGTTTTTAGAGCGTCAGGTACCCCCATATATTATTTTAACCCCCTGATTGCCCCTAGAGTTAACCCTTTCACCAGTGATCACCGTATAAGCGTCACTGGTGACACTGGTTACCCAGTTAGTTATTTAGTTATTTAGGTAACCCGTCAGGTTTTTATATAGTGTCGGGTACCCCCATATTTAACCTAATAAAGGTTTTAACCCCCTGATTGCCCCTAGTTAACCCTTTCACCAGTGATCACCATATAAAGGTTACAGGTGACGCTGGTTGGTTAGTTTGCTTTTTATAGCATCAGGGCACCCGCCGTATATAACCCAATAAAGGTTTAACCCCCTGATCGCCCGGCGGGTGAGATCAATTAGGTTTTAGCGCCAGAGAGGGTCTGCGTCGCCCCAGGCAGCGTTAGGTTAGTGCCAGTAATGCTAACACCCACGCGCAAAGCATACACCTCCCTTAGTGGTATAGTATCTGATCAGATCTATACTAGCGTCCCCAGCGGTTTAGGGTTCCCAAAAACGCAGTGTTAGCGGGATCAGCCCAGTTACCTGCTAGCACCTGCGTTTAGCCCCTCCGCCCAGCCCAGCCCACCCAAGTGCAGTATCGATCGATCACTGTCACTTACCAAACACAAAACACATAACTGCAGCGTTCGCAGAGACAGTCCTGATCCCTGCGATTGCTAACATTTTTTTTTGTAGCGTTTGATATATTTGCTGACAGTCAGGTGCCTTTTTACCTGTGAATCTTACTAGTGTACCCCTAAATTTAGAGCCCAAAATGGCAAATTTGAAGGTACACTAGTAAAGAGGCCTACGAGATTCTGAGCATGACAGATAGTGAAGAGGGGGTCACGTATCTGTCAGATTCAGGCTCAGAATATCTTCCCGTAGAAGACAGTGACGTCAGCGGCCCCACGTCAGATAGCTCTGACGACGAAGGTGAGGTCCCTGATACCCGATCCCGATCTTCTGAGGTTGTTGAGGAGCAAGAACCGCAGGGCTCTCCTATCATGGAGCAGAGGAGTACTAGCGCCGCTATTCCTTCTGGTGAATTGGCAAGCACCAGCGACCTAGTACAGCCTGGGCGTACATCCAGCACTGCAGTATCACGTGGTGACGTGGCGAGTCCCATAAGTGCAGTTCAAGCTGGCGAGGTGGCAAGCACAAGTAGTGTCCCGCTGCCACCAAGAAGACAAAGGCAGGCCCGTCGTACCCATAGTGCTCTTCCTGCAGAATTCGCCTATCCTGATTGGGTCCCCACCACTTCTGCAGAACCCGTACTTCCCCCATTCACTGCCCAACCCGGTATCCAGGTGGAAACAGCAGATTTTATGCCAATCGATTATTATTCGCTGTTTTTCACGGAAGAACTCTATAGATCTATTGTGGACCCGAGTAATTTATATGCTGGTCAATTCATCGCCGCTAATCCCCAGTTGCCTTCCATTGCCAAAGATTGGAAACCAATTACGGTTTCCGAATTTAAGACCTTTCTGGGCCTTTCCCTCAACATAGGCACACATAAATTCCCGTCATTGCGTGCTTATTGGTCCACGCACCCAATTGACCACATGCCCGTGTTCTCTGCCTCCATGCCCAGGAAACGATACGAGCAGTACCTTCCCAGCAAGCGTGCCAGATACGGGGTCAAGCTCTATAAGTGCTGTGACAGGGCAACAGGCTATGTATGGAGCTTTATGGTTTATGAGGGAAAAGACAGTCAGGTTGAGCCGGTCAACTGCCCGGATTACATAGGGAGCGCTGGCAAGATAGTGTGGAACTTGGTGTCACCCTTATTCGGAAAGGGGTACCACTTGTATGTGGACAATTATTACACGAGCGTGCCACTGTTTAGTCACTTGTTTGATCATCAGATTGGAGCATGTGGCACCGTGCGACCTAATCGCCGGGGCTTTCCCCAGCGGCTTGTAGATGCCCGTCTTAGGCTGGGGGAGAGAGCCTGCGTAAAGTGTAATAACTTGCTCGCTATGAAGTGGAGGGACAATAAGAATGTTTTCCTTCTTACCTCCCTTCATGCAGACACGACAGTCCAAATTCGTACGGCGACTGGTGTTGTGGAGAAACCCCTCTGTGTCCACGAATATAACAAAAATATGGGAGGGGTGGACCTCAACGACCAGTTGATGGCGCCGTATCTAATTGACCGTAAGGCGAGACGCTGGTACAAAAAAGTGTCTCTATCCTTATTCCAATTGGCTTTGCTGAACGCTCATGTGCTATACAGAGCTTCAGGCGGGACGTTATCTCTTCTAAAATTCCAGAATGAGATAGTCACAGCCCTCCTGTATCCAGGCGGTTCTGCACCTCACCATCCCCTACCAAATGCAGTAAGCCGGCTGCATGAGAGGCATTATCCGTATGTCCTCCCGAGTACCCCTACCCAAAGCCACCCCCAAAAAAGATGTCGTGTCTGTAGCAAGCGCGGATTTAGGCGTGACACCCGTTATTATTGTCCACTCTGTCCTGACAAACCTGGTCTTTGCCTTGGTGAATGTTTTGAACGCTACCACTCAAAAGTGAAGTTTTAGCATAGGGTACAGCATTTCACAGACTAGGACACACTTACACAGGGTCTCCCAAGATGCCATTACATTTTGAGAGACCCGAACCATTACAGTTGTAAAGTTACAAAAAAAAGTGTAAAAAAGAAAAAAAAAACGTAAAAAAAACAAAAATAGTTGTCGTTTTATTGTTCTCTCTCTCTCTCTATTTTCTCTCTATTGTTCTGCTCTTTTTTACTGTATTCCATTCTGCAATGTTTTATCATGCTTGCTTTTCAGGTATGTAATTTTTTGTTTTCAGGTGCGCCATTCAACTGCAGCGCGTAATTTTTTATCTTGACAGCAACAGCGTTTGCTCCCACGATACATAAAGCCGTGACTCCAGTGCTGTAGGAGGTGATTTCACCACCACAGTTAAAAAAAAAGCGGCATAACTTTTTTGCGGGAGGATGCCCCCATGCTTCGGCATATATGCCCATCATTAGAAGTGGGTGGATGAAGGGAGGTATTCTAATGGTGGGCATACCCACCGATCAATCTCTTTTTTTCGTTCAGCCAACAGGCTGCATGAAAAAAAAGATTACAATACATGTCCAACAAGGACCAGCAACGTACTGGTATGTTGCTGGACTTTGAATGTTTATACCAGAATGATGCCTGCAGGTTTAGGTATCATCTTGGTATCATTCTTTTCAGCCAGTGGCCGGCTTTCATGTAAAAGCAATTCTAGCAGATAATTAGCCTCTAGACTGCTTTTACAAGCAGTGGGAGGGAATGCCCCCCCCCCCGGATATAAACAGCGCCATTGGGAAATTGGGAAAGCATTTTATCACACCGATCTTGGTGTGGTCAGATGCTTTGAGGGCAGAGGAAAGATCTAGGGTCTAACCCCCCATTTTTTTCAAAAAAAGAGTACCTGTCACTACTTATTGCTATCATAGGGGATATTTACATTCCCTGAGATAACAATAAAAATGATTAAAAAAAAAATATGGAAGGAACAGTTTAAAAATAAAATAAAAAAGCAAAATAAATAATAATAAAAAAAAAGCACCGCTGTCCCCCCTGCTCTTGCGCAAAGGCGAACGCAAGCGTCGGTCTAGCGTCATATGTAAACAGCAATTGCATCATGCATGTAAGGTATCACCGCGAAGGTCAGATCGAGGGCAGTAATTTTAGCAGTAGACCTCCTCTGTAAATCTAACGTGGTAACCTGTAAAGGCTTTTAAATGCTTTTAAAAATTAATGTAGTTTCTCGCCGCTGCGCGTTTGTGCGCAATTTTAAAGCATGTCGTGTTTGGTATCCATGTACTCGGCCTAAGATCATCTTTTTTATTTCATCAAACATTTGGGCAATATAGTGTTTTTTAGTGCATTAAAAATAAAAAAAGTGTGTTTTTCCCCCAAAAAATGCGTTTGAAAAATCGCTGCGCAAATACTGTCTGGAAAAAAAAAATGCAACACCCACTATTTTAATCCGTAGGGCCTTTGCTTTAAAAAAATATATAATGTTTGGGGGTTCAACATAATTTTCTTGCAAAAAAAAAAACGGAAAATTGTATCATACTTACCAGTAATTTTCCTTTCCTGGTGCCTATCCATGGCAGCATACCTGTGATAGAGCTCCGCCTCGACTCCTCCTTCAGGACTAGTGAATAGCATAAATTAAAGGCATAGCCCCTCCCCCAACATTCTCTGTAATATAGAATACCGAGGGTGGGAGCGTATGCTGCCATGGATAGGCACCAGGAAAGGAAAATTACTGGTAAGTATGATACAATTTTCCGTTTTCCTGGTGCCTCCATGGCAGCATACCTGTGATAACTAACTAGCTGACATGGGTGGGATAATTGCTTAACAATAAATGTTTAATTATAAGAGGACATAGCAGCCTGAACTGCCCTCCTTCCAAACTCAACAGTCGTGAGCGCTCCTGGATCAATATGGTAGTGTCTGAGGAACGTATGGTGAGAAGACCAGGTGGCGGCCCCGCACACTGTCTCCAACGAAACATTAGCCCTTGCTGCCCAGGAAGCTGAGACTGCCCTTGTAAAATGAGCATTCACTCGGGATGGAGGCTCCATATTCTTCACCCTGTAGGCCTTCTGGATTAACTTTACAACCCAAGATGCCAGAGTTCTGATGGAAGCTTCTTTGCCCCTGTATTTACCGAATGGTAGGATGAAAAGTCTCTCAGAATTTCTGAAGGGGCCGGTGGCTTCTAGGTAGGCCCTGAGCACTCTGGATACATCCAGTTCGTGACAAGACTCTGAATCCGTGTCTGTAAACACTGGTAGTGCCCAGGGTTCCAACAGGTGGCTTGGAGTAGCAACCTTTGGTGTGAACCCCCGAAGGGGACGAAGTTCCACTCTGTCTGTGAAGAAGGAGATGTGGTCGTCACCTATCCCTAAAGAGTGAAGTTCCGAGATTCTTCTGCCAGATGTAATGGCTAGCAGGAAAGACGTCTTTAGTGTCAGGTTCCATATTGTTACTTGTTCCACTGGAGCAAAGGGATGGTCAGATAGAACTTCCAGGACTAGGGACAGATCCCACTTAGGAAATGATCGTCTGACAGGAGGGCGAATCTTCAATATACCTCTGAGGAAAGTGACTACTGAAGGATCCTCCGCCCATCTCTTATTTGTTGCAGCAGAGATTACTGCTACCTGCACTTTGAGAGAGCTCAGACCAAGTCCCAGATCAAGTCCTGTCTGAAGGAATCCTAGAACATGAGATGTAGAAGGAAGGATTGGATGAAATCCATTTTCGGAAACAAATGACAAGAACTTGTCCCATATTCTTGAATATATGGCATTAGTTGCTGGCTTCCTAGCTTTTAGAAGGGTTGATATGACTCCTGGAGAACACCCTAGGGACTCGAACCTTCGCCTCTCAACCTCCAGATTCGAAGATTCAACTTCTGAGGGTTTGGATGAACTAGACTGCTCTGCGACAGAAGTTGAGGGAAAGGAGGGATCTTGATTGGAGAGCCCACACTGAGGCACAATACGGAAGTACTGCCACCACCTGGACTGGCTCCCTGAGGTGCCTCAGGAGGAATTTGAATATTAATGGCCTGGGAGAAAAGGCATATGCCGTGGTGAACCTCCAGGGACATGACAGGGCATCCACTGCCTCGACTTGTAGATGCGGCAGCCGAGAGAAGAACCTGTCCAGCTTGGCGTTCTTCGGGGAGGTGAACAGATCTACCTGAGGGGGATCCCATATGTTGGCAATCTGAAGGAAGACATGGGGGTGGAGAGCCCACTCATTGTCCAGGAAGTTTCTGGATAAAGTGTCTGCTTCCGTGTTCAACCTGCCTGGCAGATACATCACTCTGAGGTCCAGGAGGTTCTGCTCCGCCCAGAGCATGATCGGCTCTACCTCCTTGAGGAGTGACCTGCTGCGAGTGCCTCCCTGCTTCTGCAGATAAGCGACAGCTGCTCTGTTGTCTAGGCGTAGGAGTATTCTTTGGCCTCTGATTTGGGGTGCCAAAGAGGTCAGTGCCAAGAAGGCTGCCCTCATCTCCAAGATGTTGGATACCACTCCCTGGGTGGTGCATGCCCATCTCCCCTGTATTCTGGTTTGCCCGCAATGGGCTCCCCAGCCCTGTCTGCTTGCATCGGACGTAATTGTGATCCAAGGAAGGGAGCCCAGGTGATGAGGCTTGGAGAGGTTTTCCGGAACTGTCCACCAGTGAAGGCTCCTACGTATTTTTCCCATCAGCAGGATCGTCTGAGATAGTCGTTGTTTCTTCCACTGCGCCAAGAAACCAGTCTGGAAATACCTCAAGTGCCAATGTGCCCAAGGAACCATGGGTATACAGGAAGACATTGTGCCAATGAGGCTCAGGCATTGTGAAGCCGTCAGATACGGGCTCTGGATGACTTTGATCATTCTCTGGATGACAATCCTTGCCTTCGGCGGTGGTAATGACACTGTCCCCTCCTGAGTGTCGAACATTGTGCATAGATTATCTGCTGTGTTGGCATTAGTTGACTCTTGTCGGAATTCACCAGCCACCCTAGCTCTTTTAGGGACTGTAGAAGAATGTCCCGGTGACATACCAACTGATCCGGATTGCTTGCTAGGAGTAGGATGTCGTCCAAGTAGTGGTATATCGGAGTGCGCATGCGCGGGGACTCGGAGAAGGACGTGTGCTGACCGAGCTCCCGGCACCCCGACCCACCAGAGCTAACGATAGCGCAGGCACTGAGGTCCGTGAGCCAGGACCGATCCCACACCAGCCCCGAAGTGGCGATGAACCGTAGGGCACAGGGGCAGCCGCGGAAAGGACACGATACGCAAACTACAGCCCAGAAGAGAGCAGGGCCTTCCCCTACAGCACAGCCGCGATCCAAGATGGCGCCGGGTAAGCCAGACACACGAGGCAGCACGGCAGCAGCCAGATCCGACGGAGCTACACAGAGAGGAGACAGGCAGCTAAATCTGGAGCCAACTAGGGATCCATTCTCCTCACAATCCTCGGGAGAGGTGGAGACCGGACAGCGGGGTGAGTCACTATCACATCCCCCATCCCCAGCCATATACGCTGATAGACATGACTCTCCAAACTCCCCTGCCTCCTCCATGGATAGGAACATGGCAGACTTAGCAGAAGTCCTCATTAGCCAATCCAGCCAATCCAGCCAGGATATGCCAATTCCCCAGCTCTCACACTATTCCCCTGATGCTGTACTGTTGGGCAGATTCTCCACCATGCTGCAGCAGGAGCTCTCTAAGGCCTGCACATTAATCACCACTGACCTGAAAAAAGACATCCATAGCTTGGGAGAGCGTTTTGAGCTAATTGAAACCAAAGTGGATGGAGCCATCAAAAGGGTCAACCAGAACTCAGCCATGGTGACAGACCTCCAGGATAGATTAGAAGAGGCATTCACAAAAATTGAAGATTTGGAGAATCGTTCTCGTAGGTACAATGTCCGCGTGCGTGGCCTCCCTGAAACTCACACAGATCTAGAGGGGGCTGTAAAAGACCTGATGGAAACCCTTATCCCTGATATAGCCAACCACCACATGGAAGTTGATCGCGTTCACCGAGCACTGACAGCCCCAAGGGCCGACGGCCTACCACGAGACATTATTGTTAAGCCACATCACTACCGCATTAAGGATAAGATGATGCTTGCGGCTCGCAACAGGCCGGACCTGTCGCTATTTGGAACACCAATACAGCTCTTTACAGATTTGGCGCCATCAACGGTCCAGAAACGCAGAAACCTACGGCCATTACTCCAGCAACTTATGGCCAAACAGATTAAGTATCGATGGTCGTTCCCTTTTAAGTTATCATTCACTTACAACGGAAAGTCCCACTCCTTTTCCACGTTCCAAGCAGGCGAAGACCTACTGCTTAGTCTCGGCATCATTGCACGGGACTCTCCGACTCCGATTTCATCTCCCCCTCGTCTGGATCATCGTCCCCTCTCCCCGATATGGCAGGATCGCACACGCTCACAGGCCAGAAATGCTCGCCGGAATACCTGAGTATTATTGCTCTTCTCTCTTTTTGCTTTTTTGCCCCCTTTTGGGAACTGTTAGTGCTTGATTGCACGGATATGGCCTGGGCCCATGGTGGACTATGGGCCTGATGGGGCCATCGTTACCGTTCACAGTTCACAGGTTACAAAGTCACGGGTTACAAAGTTACTGGAGTTCCTGGTTTTTCGGACTGGCTGCCAGCCGAATATTTTACAACCCCGACGGGCCCAACCTGGTCGAAGAAATTTTGCTTTTTGCTTTTTAGCAGTCTGGGGGCCTTAGTCGGACCGCAATGTGTTCCCCTGTTGGGCTGTGGCTCGGGGGCCGGAACGACCGATGGGGACCCTTCCGGCCCCGGCGCCACTGGCCTTGGGAATGCATGTTCCTATAGACAGCCTGTTATGTTAAAACTGTATTGATTGATTTTGTCATTTCCGATATGACCTCGAATAGCCTGCTCGTACAGAGTGTAATCATATTTGGGTCGGGGTGGTCATGCTTGCCACCCAACTGCAAGACTACCTATCCTACGACAAGGATGGTACCCTTGCACCTAATTTGCCGGATGTTGTCTCCGGCAGGGGTTATTCCCCATTCCTTCATTCATCAGCTAGGATTGAGTTATATTGGTTGTTTGGGCCTAAGGCCTATGTATATGTTTTTTTGCTTTTATTTTTGTTTCTCTTCTTCTCTAATGCCTTTTCCTTCTCTCCCTTCCCCCTCTTTCTTCGGAGCCTCGGTTCAGCGCCCTTCCCTTATGTCATGGTCTGAGAGGTCACATAGCCAAACAGTCATCATCATCGGGACCCTTCTCGCTTCATTCATTATGCAAGGTAAGAGTGCTCTGCCCCACCACGATGGCCACCACATATAACACAGACTATTCGATAGTTAGCCATAATGTACATGGATTTAACTCCCCTACTAAAAGAACTAAGGCTTTCCAGTTTTATCATAAACAGAAGGCTGAAGTCCTGCTATTACAGGAAACTCATTTCTCCAATGTCTCAGCGCCCCGTTACCTCAATTGGAAGTATCCACAGTTTTACTTGGCAGGGGGTCGGGAAAAGAAGGGCGGTGTAGCCATCTGCTTTTCGAAACGGACCCCCTTTACCCCCATCGCTATCGTTAAGGACAAGAGAGGTAGATATATTATGGCAGTGGGGCGGCTCCATGACCAGGAGGTGTCCTTTATATCATACTATGCCCCGAATACTGGACAGCCGGAATTCTTTAGCAAAATGCTGAAGATTCTTATGCCCAAAGTCCAGGGTCAGGTCATTATGGGAGGCGATAGTAATATTCCCTTGGACAGAATTATGGATAAATCGGACTCCTCTAGACCAACATTGAAACGCCCACCGACTGGAAGCAGCAAGGTTGCACGTCTGTTTCATTTCTATGACCTCATCGACGCCTGGCGAGAAAATAACCCTACGGTCAGAGACTTTACACACTTTTCACAAGCCCATCATACTTACTCGAGGATAGACCACGTTCTAGTACGTGCTTTTGCCTTTGCTACCATTTATTAAGTCGGTTAAGATTTTATCTACCCCTTGGTCTGATCATTCCCCGATAAAACTCTCTACTTCAGGGCTATGGACTAAATCTAGACCCTCCCCGTGGAGACTTAATGTGAGCTTGCTGAATGACCCTACAATCTTTTTAGAGATTCAAAAGGAAATACAGGAATACTTTAGACTTAATAAGGCATCGGACACATCCCCCGCAATTAACTGGGTAGCTCATAAAGCAGCGATTAGGGGCATATTGTTACAAGTGGCAGCCAGGATTAAACGCAATAGGGAACAGGCAAATAAGATTCTGGAAACTAACTTAGATAACTTACTTATTGAACAGCACAGAAATCCCCTGGTAGATATAAGGCATAAAATTGACGAGGCTCGACTAGCACTAAATCTTAGCTTGACTACTCAAGCGGAGAAACATATTAGTTGGTCTAAGCACAGGTTCTATACGATGGGTGATAAACCTACCACAATGTTAGCTAGAAAACTGGTTCCTCGACCGTACACACCGACTTTGCCTAAACTACGACTATCCACGGGCCTAACCTCCCAGAACCCCGAACGGATAATTGGAGAATTTCACAAATTTTATGCTAAGCTGTATGGAGTGCAGGACAAGTTCGATTCATCTGAAGCGAGCACATTCTTTCGCGACTTACAGCTGCCTAAATTGACACAAGCCCATGCGGAACTGATGGACGGTGCTCTTACAGAGCCTGAAGTCAGGGCTGCAATCAAAACCCTACACCCTACCAAGGCCCCTGGGCCAGATGGATTCCCGGGTCACTACTATAGGAAATATCACGATCTTCTGGCCCCACATCTCTGTACTTACTTTAATGACCTGAGAAGCGGCAGCAAGCTCCCCAGCCATGAAAATGTAGCCTATATAAGTGTTATCCCGAAACCAGGAAAGGACCATACAGACTGTTCCAATTATCGCCCAATTTCTCTGATCAATACGGATCTTAAGATTCTAACCAAAATACTGGCCCAGAGACTTAATACTTTTCTTCAGTGTTATATCCATCCTGACCAAGCAGGTTTTGTCCCGACAACACAGGCATCGGACCAAACCCGCCGGATAATTAACCTTATCTCGGCAGTTCGGTCTGATTGGGATGGAAAGGGGACTAGGAGGGGAATGTTACTTTCATTAGATATCCAGAAGGCGTTCGATTCTATCTCCTGGGACTATCTTTTTGATGTTCTCACACGCTTTGGATTTGGGAGACGCTTTCTGGATCTCCTTCACATATTATATGATTCCCCCAGTGCCTCGCTAATGCTCAGAGGATATACATCCCAAACATTTCCTATCAGGAGAGGAACTAGACAGGGCTGCCCGTTGTCGCCACTATTATTCGCCCTGGCGATTGAACCACTAGCGCTCAAAATTCGCGCCTGCAGAGATATACAGGGCATTTATTGCGGAGACTATGAACACAAATGTTTACTCTTTGCGGACGACTTGTTGCTGACCTTGACCTCACCGATCACATCCCTACCTAACTTGTATGCTATTTTGCAGCCTTTCTCCAACATTTCCGGGTTGGCAATTAATCATAGTAAGTCAAGAGCACTGAACTTATCTTTGCTAAGCTCCACTCAGGCTACGCTTGAAAAATCATTTCAATTCCGATGGGAATCCACAGCTCTCCCTTATTTAGGCATACAGCTGACCTCATCTATTGGTGAGTTGTACAAAGAGAATTATCCAGCCCTTTTCAAACGGCTAACAGCTGACATGGCTAAGTGGCAGGTTCACCCGCCATCGTGGTTTGGCAGACTTCACTCAATTAAAATGAATGTTCTACCTCGATTATTGTATTTCTTCCGTACCTTGCCAGTTTCATTGGCCCGTGATGACCTTAAACGATTCCAGAATAAAGTACTACAGTTTATTTGGGGTGATAAGAGACCCAGGGTGAATAGGAGCACTCTATACACGTTGAAGTGGAGAGGGGGACTTGGTCTTCCAGACTTATTAAAATATTTTTATGCTGCCCAGATAGCACAACTTACAAGGTTTCACTCCCAACAGGCACAGGCCATTTGGATGGCTATGGAATCTTATTCCTGCCGTCCCAAACCTATTTCTTATATTTTATGGCTCCCTATCAAGGAGCGACCTCCTATACTTTGCCCTACTTTATCCATGTCACTGGAACTATGGGACAGACTCTCCAGATCTCACAAATTCAAATCTCCTCATTCTCCACTGACACCTCTGCTTCAAAATAAAGCATTCACCCCGGGTCTCACTCCACTAGCGTTCGAATGGTGGACTAATAAGGGTTTTAAGTGTATTGCTGACTTGTGCGATCATAGAGGTATGCTGACCGAACGGACTATGGCTGACAGACATCAAATGCCTCCAGCGGAGGGTTATAGGTTCGCCCAAATCTCACATTATGTACAAACCCTGGCTCGCAAGAGCAACCTAGCAACCCAAACTCCCATGGAACATCTATGCAAAAATTATGATAAAATTAAAGGACATTTATCTGCTATATATTCGATATTGCTGAGTGTATCGACAAAGCTGACTTATATGGTCCAATGGGAGACCGACTTGCAGGAAACCCTGGATCTGGACGAATGGCATAGGATAGCCGAGACAGCATCTCGTTCGCTCGTCAATACTTCAATAATTGAGGCCAATTATAAGGTTCTACTGAGGTGGTATATGGTGCCGGTCAGACTGGCAACTTTTGTCTCAGGAGCTACCCCGTTGTGCTTTAGAGGATGTGGCCAGATGGGCACCACCTATCATATTTGGTGGACATGCCCAAAGGTCCGGAGGTTTTGGATCAGGGTGTATAATTTAGTTTACTCCCTTACCCAACTAAACCTAACTAAATCAGCTAAGCAAGCACTACTGGGGGGAGGAGATGTGGAAGCCTACAAGTCCTGCAAGAGGCTCTTGACATTTATTTTTATTTCAGCCAAAATCACTATTGCTAGGAACTGGAAATCGGCAGCTCTACCATTCGATCAGCTTAAAGGCAAATTGTCTTGGTTGATGCTAAACGAACGCTTGACCGCTCTGGCCCAAGATAAAATGAAACTGTTTCATGGAGTTTGGGACCCATGGCTTCGTTACCTAACTAATGACCCGGGGATGTTTACAGCATAGCCTAGGGGATTAGGTTGAGATGTCTGGATGCTGAATCGGGGCTCCTCCCCCCCCTCCCTCCCCCCATTCCCCCCTCCTCAACTGTCCTTTCCTTACTCTGTCTCCTTCCTTCTATTCTTTGTCACTGTCCTCTTTCCTCTCTTTTGAAATTTGTTTATTGTTTATTTTTGGAGTCAGATCCAGACCTTAGAGGTTTGTGCTGCTCCCTGTTTTCTCAGCTCCTACGGGACCATTGTCAGTCTGATCAGACCTCTGGGCGGCCCACACGGCCGGCTGAGTTGCGCCCCCCCCGATAGATGGATGGGGGGGCGGCTCATCTGGGTGGACGGTTCAGATATGATCTGCGATGCTAATAGGGGTTAACGGCTCTACGGAGCTTCGGACTACTCCAAGGACCCCTACACTTGGTGATCTTCATTGTGTTACCCCAAATGTTGATTGTGACTGTACAATGTTATGTGGCGACTTTTATACATTTTGTATGACAAAACTTGAATAAAAAGATTGAAACACAAGTAGTGGTATATCCTCAAGCCCCTCTCCCGCAGGGGAACTAAAGCAGATATTAGTATCTTGGTGAACACCCTGGGAGAGGTGCACAGACCGAAAGGCAGGGCTTGAAACTGTAGGTGGGTCCGTCCCACTGCAAATCTCAGGTATTTTTGAAATGCAGGTAGAATTGGAACATGTAGGTACGCATCCTGCAGATCGACCAAAATCATCCAATCTGATGGCTGGACTGCCTGAATAATCGTCTGCAGGGACTCCATTTTGAAGCTTTCGGGGCGGATATACCGGTTGAGCCTCTTTAGGTCTATCACAGGCCTCCACCCCTCTGTCCTCTTTGGGACCAGAAATAGGGTGGAGTATAAGCCTGCCAAGCGCTCTGCCAAGGGAACCGGAACAGCCGCCCCCTGAAGCTGGAGTGACGTTAGGAAGTTTTTCAGAGCTTGAGCCTTCAGTGGAGAGGATGGAATCTCTGTTCCTTTGAAAGAGTTCCGAGGTGGAGGGTGAGAAAAATTCCAAAAGTGCCCCCATTGAATTGTTGACAGAACCCAGGGGTTGTGGCAGCAGGTGGCCCAGACTGGGGTAAAAAAAAACTTTAGCCTGGCTCCCACCGGGAGTGCCTGGGTTCCTTTGGCGTCAAAAAGACTGCTTCTGCTCCTGTGGAGCCGGAAGGGCTTTCATCTTCCTGTTCAAAAGGGATCCCCGAGTACCTTTCCAAGGTCTTTTGTTGTCTCTGGGCTGTCTCGACTGCCTAAAATCCCTTGGGTTTGACTGGCGGAACCTAGAGGAACCACCTCTGAATCTTCGCATACTTCTGTCCTGTGGAAGCATACCAGACTTCCCTCCTGACAGCCTGGAGATAGCTTTATCCATTTTGTCTCCGAATAGTGCTTTCCCATCAAACGGGATTTTGCACCAATTTTGTTTGGAGGATAAGTCAGCCATCCAGGGTTTCAGCCACAAGGCCCTCTTCGCCATCACTGAATGCAACATGGATCTTGCCGAGCACCTGATCGTGTCAATGGCCGCTACGCAGACAAAGTCTGCCAACAATCTAAGCTCTTCTAAGGCCTTAATTATATCCTCCATGGGGACATCCTGATGCAAAGCCATCTCAATATTATCTGTCCAAGATCTTATGGCATTTGATACTGATGTGAGGGAAATAGCTGGCTTACATGCTGCTTCCGCGGCTAAGTAGCTCCTCTTCAGCTCCAGGTCGATTCGCCTGTTTAGAGGGTCTTTGAAGGAAGCGGAATCCTCCATTGGTAGAGTAAGTTTTTTTGCGAGTCGCACCACGGACGCGTCTACCACTGGCATGGAGTTTAGTGACTGCGTTCCCGACTCTGGTAAGGGGTATATAGTTTATTGAACCGACCCCAAAATTATTATTTTTTTATCAGTCTTTGACCATTCCTTCTGAATGACTTGACTAATCTTGCCCATCAACGGGAAAAGAACCTGCTTCCTTTTGAGGAATGGGAAGTAGCTTGTAGACTCTTGGGGAGGCTATTCTGCGTCTTTCCAGGCGATTGCAGTTTTGACTGCCTGGATGAATGGCTTTACCAAGGAGAGACTGAAGCCAGAAGGTTCTGACTCTTCTCAAGAGTCCCCTGAAGAGTCTTCAGGTGGTGAATCTCTAGCTGGTCGGCCTGACGGCGGCAGAGGTGTACTGACTGCTGACGGACCAGGGAGATTAGGTTCTATATCCTGAACCAGGGATATCTGCTGAAGTGGTTGAGCGGGGACCGAAGCCAAAAGCTCAGAGAAGGAGTCCTTCATTGTTCGCTTGAGCAGATCTACAGCGTGCTGATTTTCTAGCTCGCGGTTGGACGCATAGTCCGTAAAACAGTCCTTACAGACCACTCTGTCTGGTAGTGGTGTAGCCCCACATATCCAGCATCTCTTCTTCCTATAGGTCCTAGGAGAGGGGGGTCGATCACGTCCTCTGGATCTTGACCTCTCTGATCTACGATGTGAAGAATGGGTCCTACGCCCTGATGAGCGGGACCCCTTGGAGTGGGTAGGGCTACGGTGTAAGGAACTCACGCTAGACCAGTGAGCGCACTTTTTTTTTTATACTCACGTATGGTTGGTCACATACCTAATAGAAGTGTGAGGATCTTTGCTGCGAGATGAATGACTCATTGCGGAGTTGGGCACAAGGATCAGCTCCAGAAATATAGTAAGAAAGGGAAAAGAATCAGGAGTTTTTGGCGTCACTTTTTTTTTTTTTTTTTTTTTAAATAAACATTTTTATATCGTCATCTGTTTTTATTTTTTATTTTATTTTTTAAACATAAACATTTTTATATTGTTATCTTTTTTTTTTTTTTAACATAAACATTTCTGATCGGCAACATTTTTTTTTTTTAGAAAATAAAAAGTACCTACCACAAAGCAGCATCAGAGAGACCTAGCAGGGCACAGCTGAGGAGACTGACAGCCATCCCTGAATCTGAACCTAATTAGGCTCAAGGTGCGTGGGCTAATCCCATAAACCACCATTTGGAATTGATTGAAAAAAAGGGCAAATCTAGCCTTCTTTCCAGAATCCAAGATGGCCGCCACTGAACCAAGCGTCTGTGCATGTGCAATCGCAGAAGATCCAGCGTCGCCCAGTACAGAGAGCCGAGAAACTACGGCTCTGTATCACTCCCGAATCTCGCATGCGCAGACGGCGGCGAGGACGCTGCGCCGTGACACTCTCCTACCTGGCGGGACCTACAGAGCACCTGTAGCCCCCCCGAACCCGGAAATAAGCACCACAATGTTGTTGCACAGAGAGACACCTGCCCTATCCAGTTGCACAGTTTTAAAGGAATAAAAAAGTAAGACAACAATCATTTTAAAGGCGCCTAACAAGCAAAGGAAAGGGGAGGGGAGGAGAAGAGAGGAAAAGAAAGGGGAAAAACACAAATGCCTGTAATAAAAAATGGAAACCACCAGCCTGGGAAGATGGAGCTGATCCTTTTGCGACTTCCACTGCATTCATCATGGATGTGATAGCAGACTGCGTTCCTGTGAGGAAACTCTGCGAAAGACCCCAACAGATCCACAGAGGGGTTCCCAGTCTTATCAGCGCTGTGAGCGGCCCAAGAACAGGGACTGCGCACGGGAAAGGCTAAACCCGGCGGACGCTGCCGACTGCAGAGGTATGGACATACTGCTACTCTTCACCAGCACAAGAAGGTATGAGGAAAAAAAGGAGAATGTTGGGGGAGGGGCTATGCCTTTAATTTATGCTATTCACTAGTCCTGAAGGAGGAGTCGAGGCGGAGCTCTATCACAGGTATGCTGCCATGGAGGCACCAGGAAAAAATGTTTTCATGTAAACAAAAAGTGTCAGAAAGGGCTTTGTCTTCAAGTGGTTAGAAGAGTGAATGATGTGTGACATAAGCTTCCTAATGTTGTGCATAAAATGCCAGGACAGTTCAAAACCCCCCCAAATGACCCCATTTTGGAAAGTAGACACCTCAAGCTATTTGCTGAGAGGCATGTTGAGCCCATTGAATATTTTTTTTTTTTGTCCCAAGTAATTGAATAATGACAAAAAAAAAAAAAATGTACAAAAAGTTGTCACTAAATGATATATTGCTCACACATGCCATGGTTATATGTGGAATTGCACCCCAAAATACATTCTGTTGCTTCTCCTGAGTACGGGGATACCACATGTGTGAGACTTTTTGGGAGCCTAGCCACGTACGGGACCCCGAAAACCAATCACCGCCTTCAGGATTTCTATGGGTGTAAATTTTTGATTTCACTTCTCACTGCCTATCACAGTTTCGGAGGCCATGGAATGCCCAGATGGCACAAACCCCCCCCCCCCCCCAAATGACCCCATTTTGGAAAGTAGACACCCCAAGCTATTTGCTGAGAGGTATGTTGAGTATTTTGCAGATCTCGCTTTTTGTCACAAAGTTTTAAAAATTGAAAAAAGAAAAAAAAAAAAATATGTCTTTCTTCATTTTCAAAAACAAATGAGAGCTGTAAAATACTCACCATGCCTCTCGGCCAATAGCTTGGGGTGTCTACTTTCCAAAATGGGGTCATTTGGGGGGGTTTTGTGCTATCTTGGCATTTTATGGCCTTCAAAACTGTGATAGGCAGTGAGGAGTGAAATCAAAAATTTGTGCCCTTAGAAATCCTGAAGGCGGTGCTTGGTTTTCGGGGGCCCGTACGCGGCTAGGCTCTCAAAAAGTCCCACACATGTGGTATCCCCATACTCAGGAGAAGCAGCCAAATGTATTTTGGGGTGCAATTCCGCATATAACCATGGCATGTTTGAGCAATATATCATTTAGTGACAACTTTTTGTACATTTTTTTTTTCTTTTTGTCATTATTCAATCACTTGGGACAAAAAAAAAAAATATTTAATGGGCTCAACATGCCTCTCAGCAATTTCCTTGGGGTGTCTACTTTCCAAAATGGGGTCATTTTGGGGGGTTTTGTGCTATCTTGGCATTTTATGGCCTTCAAAACTGTGATAGGTAGTGAGGAGTGAAATCAAAAATTTATGCCCTTAGAAACCTTGAAGGCGGTGCTTGGTTTTTGGGGTCCCGTATGCGACTAGGCTCCCAAAAAGTCCCACACATGTGGTATCCCCGTACTCAGGAGAAGCAGCAGAATGTATTTTGGGGTGTAATTTCACATATGCCCATAGCATGTGTGAGCAATATATCATTTAGTGACAACTTTGTGCAAAAAAAATAAAGTTTGTCATATTCCCGCAACTTGTGGCAAAATATAAAATATTCCATGGACTAATCATGCCTCTCAGTAAATAGCTTGGGGTGTCTACTTTCCAAAATGGGGTCATTTGGGGGGGTTTTGTGCTATTTTGGCATTTTATGGCCTTCGAAACTGTGATAGGTAGTGAGGAGTGAAATCAAAAATTTGCACCCTTAGAAATCCTGAAGGCGGTGCTTGGTTTCCGGGGTCCCGTACGTGGCTAGGCTCCTAAAAAGTCCCACACATGTGGTATCCCCGTACTCAGAAGCAGCAGAATGTATTTTGGGGTGCAATTCCACATATAACCATGGCATGTGTGAGCAATATATCATTTAGTGACAACTTTTTGTAATTTTTTTGTCATTATTCAATCACTTGGGACAAAAAAAAAATATTCAATGGGCTCAACATGCCTCTCAGCAATTTCCTTGGGGTGTCTACTTTCCAAAATGGGGTCATTTGGGGGGGGTTTTGTACTGCCCTGCCATTTTAGCACCTCAAGAAATGAGATAGGCAGTCATAAATTAAAAGCTGTGTAAATTCCAGAAAATGTACCCTAGTTTGTAGACGCTATAACTTTTGCGCAAACCAATAAATATACGCTTATTGACATTTTTTTTACTAAAGACATGTGGCTGAATACATTTTTGGCCAAATGTATGACTAAAATTGAGTTTATTCGATTTTTCTTATAACAAAAAGTAGAAAATATCATTTTTTTTCAAAATGTTCGGTCTTTTTCCGTTTATATCGCAAAAAATAAAAATCGCAGAGGCAATCAAATACCATTAAAAGAAAGCTCTATTTGTGGGAAGAAAAGGACGCAAATTTCGTTTGGGTACAACATTGCATGTCCGCACAATTTACAGTTAAAGCAGCGCAGTGCCAAATTCTGAAATCACCTCTGGTCCTTTAGCTACCAAATGGTCCGGGGCTTAAGTGGTTAAAGACATCAGTGGATTCGCTTTGACACCCCTTGGGGGGGGGGTAATTAAGCTGTAATGCCAAGCATGAGAGTGCGAGGCATATCCTATTGGTGAGTGCAAGTCCATAGGGAGTGGAGACACTGAGCACTTATGGTGTAGTGAAGGTTTCAATTCAAGATATCACAGGAAGAAATGTTTTTGCTTTGAAGTTTTATCATCTGGAATTATCACTGCAGTTTATGGACTCTTTATTTATAGAATTCACTTCATAGAAAAATTTGTTTTTGTTTCAAAGTATTGATTGAACGTTATGGACATGTAATATTCACTGTTTATGCACTTGTTTATCACAGGGTGTAAACTTACGTGGATTTATATGTATACATGTGTTTTTCCTTTTTTTAGGGTGCATATTTACATACAGGTATAATTTATTTAGGTTTGTGTTTTCACAACACACAGCGCTACTATTTTGGTTATTCAAAATCTTTTTACAATTCTTATTTTTAAAGTAGCAGCTTTAAGATGTATTAGTTTAATTTTAAGACGTGCTTCAGAGCGCAGTGGAGTGCACAAGGGAAAAAGAGGGGCGTTCATTTCTTTTTGCACTGTTTTTTTCAAAAAGTAAAAATATTGCATTTTTTTCAAAATTGTCGCTCTATTTTTGTTTATAGCGCAAAAAATAAAAACCGCAGAGGTGATCAAATACCACCAAAAGAAAGCTCTATTTGTGGGGAAAAAAGGACGTTAAATTTTGTTTGGGAGCCACGTCGCACGACCGGGCAATTGTCAGTTAAAGCGACGCAGTGCTGAATCGCAAAAAGTGCTCTGGTCTTTGGCCAGCCAAATGGACCGGGGCTGAAGTGGTTAATACATAGATGTGGATGACATAAAACCTGTCGGCGGGGCAATAAGGATGGATTCTCAGCAGAAAAAAAAACATTACAACTAATGGTAACCTGAATAAGAAATTGCTAATGCCAATATTTCAGTCACCGACCCTTTACTGGAATGAGGACATGGTGACAATAGTGAGGTATGGTGAACCCCAAACTGAGTGGGGAGAAGTCATGTGTCACACACTGCCACCCTCCTTTCTTCGAAATTCACAAGTCAGCGACAAAAATGGCCACATCCGTATCTTATGTGGTGGAGACGTGAGACCTTTAATAAGTTACAGATCATTTCGAAACACCCTTGGAAGCACATTTCACATAAACCAGCCTCAAATTGAATGGAAAACAGATAATGTTAGATGCCAGGAAGGGAGTGGGAAAACTTCTAGCAGTTTCATAAACTGTAATTAGTAGAATCTGGCAAGTCTCTTAATGGAGTCTTGTTGTAAATGCCCTGTCGTAAATACTCTGGAGGGATACACACAGTGGGGGGCGTCCATTAGGGGCGCACGGGTGCCGCCCCACCTATCCATGCGTCTTGGCACCTGATATACATACAGGGCACCGGACGCATTGATTCTAATGGCGGGGGGGTGTTTTTTAACGCCACACTGATCCTCCCGGTCAATCAGGAAGCGGGTCTTGAGACCCACCACCCAATTGGCTGAAAGGACAACCGATCCTATTGGATGCCTAGGAAGAGGAGGGAGGAGCCACACGGACGTAAGCCGCCATGATGCAGAAAAAGGGAAGAGGACACAGGAGCCCATAAGAGCCTGCAACCCACCCGCTGCCTACCGCCCTTAGGAGCATGCAACCCAGCCGATGTCCGCTGCCCGTAGGAGCTAGCAAACCTGCCGCCGCCTGCCCGCAACCTAGATAGGGTAAATGCCGGGGGGAGCTGCCAACCGACCAACCAACTGGGGAAGGGTGGTTGTTTGCCATCCCCCCCAAAAAAAAAAACACACCAGCCGCTACTGGATACACATCTGTCAGACTGCGGTTGGTGATCTATTCTGACACACATAAGAACAGAATTTCATTAAATACAATTTCTATAATTCCCGTTATGATGGAGTTGTATTCATAAAAATTTGCAATACTGATGCATGAGAAGATGACAATCGGTTAGATACCAAATATTCCTATGTTGCAGTGTCCAGCAGGTGAACACAATAAATCTCCTATTTGCATCCAGTTTATTTAGTGTCTATCAAATCATAATTTCATTTTATTCAATAACACATTGATTGTCAGATTGGACTCTGCGTGTAATCAAAGACAAGGTGAACTTTGCTAATTACTTTTCACTTTTAATCTTATTTATTTTACTGTTGTTTATTTTGTAGAATCTTTTCTGTGTATGTTTCCTGGTACCAGTTGTCTTTTCTTTTAGTTAAAAGGATACTTTCAAATTGTTAAGCTGAATCTCTAAATGCTCTAACCAGAAACTAAACACGGAATGCCTCTTTGAAGTAGCTTGCAGAGTGTAAACTCTGTTACATTCCTGCCTAAGTGTTGCAGCAAGCAATATGGGCATTGCTTTTAACCACTTTCCGCCCAGACTATAGTCAATTGATGGCCAGGCGGGAGCTTTCCCATCCTCACTGGACGTCATATGATGTCCTGTCAGAAAGCGGCAATCGTGGGGCCGCACAGTGGCGCGATTTGTCACTGGCTATGTCTGCGAGACACAGCCAATGACTGATCAGTGTACCGGCCCGCTTCCGGTACCATGTGACCGCTGTGACCAATAACAACAGGTCACATGACAGTTGTACACAATGGATGGCTTTCTCTCATGCTATCAAATGTGTACAATTGTGTTGATAGCTGTGATTGGTCAATTTGATCACATGGTACACACCACACCAATCACAGCCCATCTGTACCATGTGATTAGCTTTAACCAATCGCAGCTAATCACAACAAAACAGACTGAATGATTCGGTTTCATTCAGTAAAATGCTTGCTTATAGCAATGTAATACACTGCTATAAGCAAACATAATGTGAATTTATTTATTTTTTAAATCCTTATCACTTCCCCCAGAGTAGTGCAATGTTACTATGGTAACATTAAATTGCTCTGGTGACAGTGTGTTAAAGCGGAGTTCCGCCGAAATAAAAAAAATATTAAAAGTCAGCAGCTACAAATACTGCAGCTGCTGACTTTTAATATATGGACACTTACCTGTCCAGGGCGCGCGCGATGTCGGCACCCAAAGCCGATCTTTCCCTCTGCTCTCATGTGGAGGCGCCCTCATCTTCGATAAGGGAATCAGGAAGTGAAGCCTTGCGGCTTCACATCCTGGTCCCCTACTGCGAATGCGCGAGTCGTGCTGCGTGATCCCACTGGTCCCTGCTGTCTTCTGGGACCTGTGTGTGTCCCAGAAGACAGCGCGGGGGACGGAGTAGGTGCCGGATATGGCATAGGTCACCACGGTGATCTATGCCCGGAAGTGGGAGCAAATACCTGGATTACTCAGGTAACTGCTCCCTTCTCCCCCCCCCCCCCTGAAAGGTGCCAAATGTGACACCGGAGGGGGGGAGGATTCCAAAAAGCGGAAGTTCCATTTTTGGGGGAACTCCGCTTTAGAAAAGAAAAAAAAATTGAAAAAAAAAAGAAAACAAATTTGATAAAAAACAAAATTACAACTTTTTTTTTTTTGTACTGTCACCAGTCAGTGTGTCTGATCATCCCTACGCCAGTTATATGATGATGCTGTACTGCACTGGGGACAGTATGTAAAAAAATTGTGAACATTATTTTTTCTTAATTTCTTCATTTTCCAAAAGAATATGACAAAAAATAACAACTTTAAAAAAAAATCCATGCCTTTTACTAATTTTGTTTGACTGTCTGCTTTCCAAAAAGGAGTGATTTTGGGGGTATTTGTACTGTCCTGACATTTTTGGGCCTCAACAAATGAGATCGGCCATCGGTACATCGGGATTGGTGGCTTTTCAGATATATACCACAGTTTGTGGTTTCTAGAACAAAGACTAAATAATATATACAGTGGAACCTTAGATTATGAGCATAATCCATTCCAGGAGAATGCTCGTAATCCAAAGTACTTGCATATCAAAGCGAGTTTCCCCATTGAAGTCAATGGAAACGAAAATAATTAGTTCCGCATTGACTCAATGGCATGCAATACCGCATGTGGCCAGAGGTGCGGGGGCGGTAGAGAGCATCGGAGACACTCGGAACGGCCCGAGGACACCTTGGCTGAACTCGGAAAACCTTGGAAAGGCTCGGGAACAGAGTTTTTTCGAGATTTTCCGAGCATTTCCGAACAGTCCTGAACGGCGCTTGACGACTCCGATCGAAAAAAAATGGCGTGGGGGTCCCCCCAAAATCCATACCAGACCCTTATCCGAGCACGCAGACCGGCCGGTCAGGAAAGGGGGTGGGGACGAGCGACTGATTTGGGTTATTTTCACCAAAGAAATGGAGCAGAATACACTTTGGGATAGAATTTTTGAAGAAAGATTATTTATTTGTAAACTTTTATAACAGAAGCAAAAGAAAAATGCATTTAATTTTTTTCAAAATTTGTTTTTTTGTTTATTTGAAAGTAAAAAATGCAGCGCCTAGAGCAAAAAGTGACGAAGGCCCGGAAACATATATGAATCAGGGCATATAATAAGTGAAAACATATGGCCCAATGTGGCCAATGTGGCTTAAAAAATTATGTAATAACCAGGTATAGATACACTGATAATAACTATAAACAGTGAAACATAACATGTGCATAACAACCCACATATGTGTGACACAATATACATAAAACAAAAAAAACAAAAAAATCCAGTGAAGGTGCCCGGTATGTTAGGGTGACCAGACATCCCCGGTTTCAGGGGACAGTCCCCGGATTGAGGACACTGTCCCCTGACCAAGTCTGTCCCCGGTTTTGTCCCCGGATTGGATTTGAACAGGGGCTGGGGCGATTTTAAAGACAGTCAGTGCAGAATTAAAAAAAAAAAACGGAATTACACACCACCGCTCCGCCGCTCCTACTAGCTTAGGGGGGTGTATTTTTTCCATTATCTGTGCCCCTTTCTGATGATCATGTGCTGGTCGGAGCGGAAGGAATATTTCTTCAGTTTCGGGTGCATGCCCATCCAGCTCCGCTTGCATGTTCTTCTTGTTGGAGCTACAACAAACCTCCAACTTAGCCTATTGACTGCAGTTCATAAAAAAGGACACAAGATGTCGCTAATGCTCAGTGATATGCTATGCTATGTATTTTTCTATGATGTGTTGTATTTCCTGTACATAGTGATGTACTTGTTGGTTTATTTTTCCTGTCTGTGTTCTTCTTACCATGTGAGGTGATATCTTTGCTAGTGTGGTTATGTTCCAATAAAGAAGCCAGTTCCTGTTACTCCACAATGTCTGATCTGAATTGACTCCGCTGCACCTATCAATCGTACTCTGCAACACTTCTGCCTTGGCTCAAGTCCCGGCCAGCCGCCTGCCTGCCTATCTCCTTGCCTTCCCTGGTGGAGTGATCTTCCTCCGCTCCCCACCCAGTAGTAGCCGGGGCCCGGAGAGTAAGACTTGTCAGGCTGTGAGGCGGGCAGCGGCGGCGACGGGCAGAGAGTCGCTGATTGCCGCCATTACTAGTAAAAAAAATGTCCCCGGATTTCATTTTAAAAATCTGGTCACCTTACGGTATGTGAACTGGGAACAAGGAGAGAAAATGAATATAGATAAATATCAGTGTATTGTCCCCGATTTCAGATTCCAGAAAGCTTATAGTTCATATATAGCATTTGTTCGGAAAGCTGCAACACCCAGGGATGTGACTCCAACACCAGGGAAGGGGGAAGAAATGGATACTCTTACCCCTATATGTGGACTCACACACCAGCGGTGGTGAGTCAGACAGGCAACAGGTGTGGATGTAAACTCCTCTGGATACGTCCTCACGGAACAGCAGCAGAAGGGATGAGCACAGGAAATCCAATCTCTCCAAGGCAGTAACACAGAGCTCCAGAACGTCAGGACATCCAGGACAGCAATGTCAACCATATGTAGGGATAGAAAAAAGGAGGCTCCGCATAGTGCAGGATCAAATGGTAAAGGGCAAAGGTTCCCGTTTATTCATAAAAAAAAGGATATATAAAAAACAGCAAACCACACACGGTTTAAAAATAAAAGTCATACAGGCATCCATGCAGAAAGTTGCATAATGGTGATCACAAAATGGTGTAAGAACGGCGTAGCTGAAAAGTAGGTTCATGTACCCTTTGGGTACATATAATGTACATAAAACAAAAAAAACAAAAAAATCCAGTGAAGGTGCCCGATGTTGCCTTGACGCTCTATGCCGCTATAATGCCGTGTGCGCGGAGCGCAACGCCTTATATAGGCATGGGGCGTGGCCACCGGGGTGATGCCACCCGGTGACCCCGCCCCGTATGACGTCACAGTCCCATCATTCCCCCGGGACTGGCACGTCATACGGGGCGGGGTCACTGGGTGACATTACCCGGTGACCAAGCCCCATGCCTATATAAGTCGTTGCGCTCCGCGCACACGGCATTATAGCGGCAGAGAGCGTCGAGGCAACATCGGGGGGAGAGAAGAGGGAAGAAGACGACGATGAAGACCGGGCCCCCCGCTAGCAAAAGAGCTGGAAGAAGATAGCGGAGGCGCCCGGCAGAAGGAAGGAGGCACCGGAGAGCGGTAGAAGAACCAGAGAGCGCGGAGACGACACCGGAGAGCAGAAGAAGAGACCCCCTGAAGTCGGAAGAGACCCCCGAAGTCGGAAGAAGACCCCCGGAGTTGCCTAATAAATTACTTTAAAAACCTGTGTAGTGTGTTTTTTTATTGACTTTTTTTTCCACCGGGTGAATGAGTAGGGGTACAATGTACCTCTACTCATTCACCTAGGGTGTGGGGCCGGGATCTGGGGGCCCCCTTATTAAAGGGGGCTCCCGGATTCCGATAAGCCCCCTGCCCGCAGACCCCGACAACCAACGGCCAGGGTTGTCGGGAAGAGGCCCTGTCCTCATCAACATGGGGACAGGGTGCTTTGGGGTGGGGGGGCCCCTGCCCCAAAACACCCACTCCCCCATGTTGAGGGCATGCGGCCTGGTACGGTTTAGGAGGGGGGGGGCGCTCGCTCGTCCCCACCCCCTTTCCTGACTGGCCAGGCTGCATGCACAGATAAGGGTCTGGTATGGATTTTGGGGGGACCCCACGCCGTTTTTTTTGGCGTAGGGGTTCCCGTTAAAATCCATACCAGACCTAAGGGCCTGGTATGCTCCTGGAGGGGAACCCATGCCCGTTTTTTATTTAAAATTCGGTGTGGAGTTCCCCCTCATGATAAAAGCGGCGAGACTTCCCTCCCCTCTCCCAGGTCAGAAAATCTGCAGCTAAAACGCAAAGGAACCCCTGAACAATTGTTTGAGAACTTGGCAAAGAAACCGGAGTTCAAAAACGCAACGCACAAGTGTGAATCCGGCCTAAGAGTTTCCATTCGTATGCAATCAGGCAGGCCCTTGCACTACATGGTTTTGGTAAACCTGAAGACAAAAACCTGCAGGAAAACTGATAGTGTGTATGGGGCTTGAGAGTGTAAAATCGTCCTAAGGACAGTCCCTCCTTTCAAGTTACTATATCAGTTTGTAATTCTGCATCCAGGCAGCACAGAAAAGTCCTGGACCTCCCTGAAGACTACGCTGCAGTTTAGCATTACAGCCTGGTCCAGGACCCACCCCCAGTCTGTGATTGGACAGTGAAGGAGCAGCAGCAGACCAATTAGGTAATCACTCCACTCATTGCTGTTGCAACCAGATTCCCTGACAGCACCAAGCAAAAAAAGAGAGACCTTATTGGCTGAGCAATGCCCCTTTGTCTCACAAGAGGCAAATGACAGATCAGGTACTTTTGTTATTTCTAAGTAACAATAAAATGGGGGACTTTATTGGGAACACATAATGATGGTGATGGTGGGGTCACTTCTGACTGTAGATTGGATTTATATTAGCCTATGTAGCCTCCGCAAGTCCCTAGGAAGTGGCTCTGCCTATTCAGGCTGCCTGCCCACCTACATGCAGGAGTAACATAAGAAAACAAAAAGATGAGTGATAGCATGAGAACCTGTATTCTGCAGGCTTCGGATCTATGAAGGGTGAAACTTTTGACAGTTGATTGGAATGCTGAATTTTTGTCTCATGGAGGATCCAAAACAGAAAAAAAAAAATGTCTTGAAGTGGAAGGTGAAATGATCTGCAGTCTGTAGAAGGTGACGGCAGATCTAGGAAAAATTTGGGGGAAGTTTAGACTGCCGTAGGACAATGGTCACTTCCCGCAAGGCCAGGGTGACCTTCAGAGACGTCCAGCCCTGACCTCAATGATGTATTGTGTTATAGAGCTGCCGTCTTGTTACCCAATGAAGAGCAGCCAAGGAGGACGCCGCGCCCCTGGGACAGTGACGTCACCCACTGCCACGACAAAACGTCCCGTACAAGGAGCAGCTGCCAAGGACAAAGTAGAACACAACAACGTAACAAACTGCAAACTCTCCTCTGGGGTTTATCTTCCATTCTTTAGCTCTGACGTCATTGGTTATCTGTGTATATTAAAGTGTATGTAAAGGAAACATTTTTGTTTTAGTTTTGGGTATATTAGTGAGCGGTTCGACCCAATGTCTATTTTTTTTTTTTACCAAATCCTGGTGGTTATATAGCAACTTATTTTTCCAGTATGAAAGATCAATGCAGCTAATCTTAAAAAAATATCGAACATGCAGATCCTGCAGGCCCACTTGGTGGCTCCACCTGGCAATTCGTTGTCAGCAGGGCTGCTGCAAGGATTTTTGACACCCTAGACAAAACCACATTGTGCCACCCCCCTTAGCTCCACCCTGACTCCACCCACTTTCCCCTGCCCATGTAAACCCAACCTTTTTAATGAAGGGCCCATCAAATGTAGCTCACCAGCGCCCATTAAATGCAGCCTCACCAGCGCCCATCAAATGCAGCCTCAGCAGCGCCCATCAATGCAGCCTCACCAGTGCCCATCAATGCAGCCTATCAGTGCCCATCAATTAATGTTTGCTTGCTTCCATTCATTCAGGAGCTGGGATACAGACACAGTCCTCCACCGCCGCTGCGCCTCTGACACTATGTGCGAACAGAGCGGTGGCTGCCTGCTGATGCTGAGACTTATTTGCTTGCTACAGAGAGAAGAGAGTAGAAACATCAGTGGCCGGGCGCCCTAGGCAGCAGGGCGTCCTAGGCGGCTGCCTAGTTTGCCTAGTGGTAGCACCGGCCCTGGTTGTCAGAAGCTTTTCTGAGCAGTCTGGTGTCTCGGTCGGATCTGACAGTCTATGCAGAAGGCACTATGCCTTTCAGCTCCAACACAAGGACTCTTCTACACTAACCATAACCTCAGCTTCTTTAAAAAAAAAAACACCTCTCACTTCGAGGAAGTTCCAAAGACATGCAAAAGATTGCTTAATCATTAGGAGGCCTGTAGATCTTTGTAACGCAATGTTCTCATCGTATAGCAACAGCCAACCAAGACAACCCCGTTCATGTAAAAATACCATTTCCCTTTTACATGTACTGTATATCGACAATGATTGAGATGTTTCAAAGCTTTTCCGCCATCAAAAGATTAGGCATTTCTCCAACACACGTGCCATCCGCATCTCCTGTGTTGTTGTCAAGTCACCCAACTCTTGCTGGTTTCATCCAAAATCAATCAATTCCAATCATAGCTGGTCTCAAAAGCCAAAAATGTTGGCTAATGTCTGTAACAATTGGTTTTAAATATTTGTTATCATTTTAGAGGTGCACCACTGATTCCACTGGAAGATATGTTCCATCAGATGGCCTTCCAAACTCTATATGACGATTGTAACCACCAAACCTTGACGCTGCACAACCAACGCCGCAAACTATTTTCCGACTCCCATCATGAGCGAAGACAATATGCCAAAATTCATGAAATTTTTGCAAATATGCTTTAGTCTTCCATGTCATCTAATATGTTATGCTCCTTCCCCATTCTAATGACAGGGGAGCGATTGGAGCTGCATCTTCCAGTGCAGGCAAAATTCACAAAAATGAGAATACGAAAAATGTTAACGAATACTTACCTCATTTTTTTTCCTTTCCTGACCTATCTCCTTGGCGGCATACTAATAAGATCCTATGCTTCCATGGGATGATCAGGAAAAAGGAAAACTGATCAAAATTACTTACCTTAATTTTCGTTTCCTGACCTATCTCCATGTCAGTATTCTAAAGTGATCCTACCTTGCCATAGGATGGTTAGGAGAATTGCATATGTACAGTAGCACTACCCCCGTAGGAGCTGCTGGTTAGTTTTGGGTTTTGCACGTTACCTCTTCAGCTTCGTTGTCCGGGTAGGAAAGTCCGTATTAAATGCACTGTCCACACAGATGTAAAACCTTCAACAGTCAGGCTTTATTTCCTTATGCAGTAAACCTCAAGAGAAAGTAGAAGGTAGAGAAGAGCAGGTGAAGGTTCAGGCACTTGCCACAAAATGCATCAATACCAACTCAGTCATTCACCACTCCCAATGTTAGAGTGGGTATGGTCACCCGGATAGTCCCCTCTCACATGGCCTAGGAGTCGGGATGACACACGAATCAGCAACGGGGCAGTCTCTGCCACAGACTGCCCTAGGTGAAATGGGTCTCTGCCACAGACCTTTCAAAGTGAACAAAGTCTCTGCCACAGACCTTTTAAAGTTGAGCGAATGGATAGTCCAGGAATCCTCTGCCACAGGATTTCAAAGTCCCAAACTTCCAGCCATGCAGTGAAAGAGCCTTTAAGGCAATCCGGCGAACTGCAGAGCTTGTAGTATAGTGGATCTCTCCTTGATAAAGTTACCAGGCCTCACCCGAGACAGCAGCACTTTGCCGGTCTCCTCCAGGGCAGGTCCTCCCCTGGTCTCCTTCATTAAGATAGCTTCCTCCCATTTGGACGGACAGCTTGGGATCCCCTCTCAGTATGCAGGCCCCAGCCAGACTAGCTGGGCCTACTATGCAGCGATGCAGCCTCGGGCCAACGTGGCCCCGAGACCAGAACCACACACACACACCTCGCGCCCGGAGGGCCACGAGTCGAAAAATGAACCCTGATCAAAGGCGTCTGCCCCTTAAGTATCCCCTCCCAGCAGGCACAGCGGGGCAACCACTCCCACTGTACCGTTGCTGAGAAGGGTCACTCAATGCACCATGGTCTGCCCGTGTTCCAACAGGTGCCTGAGGTGGTAACGCCACCTACAGGCAATAAGGGAAACTACCATCGGGCGAACCACAGCTAGAACAGAAGCAAATCTCAACATAATTCAACAGTCTGAGCCCAACTACTGGCTCAGACATCCCTCTAAATTTTAAATAGCGTCCCAACCTTTTGGGGAGGGCGCTACATACACCCACCTCCACAAAAAGACACTGTCCCCAGTGGCTGAAAAAGAAAAAAAACCTCAAGCCTGAGGTTTTGGTGCCTGAACCAAAAAAACTGGGAAAGGGGAAGAGAAAAGAGGAAAATACACAGAATGCAATAAAAGGAATGGCATAACTCTCCATATATGACATTTAAATATATTACACAACCACTTATCACTATCTGTCTAATTCCACCCCATTCTCCGATGGTCTTGACAGCAGATCCGGTACCTAAGAGAAAACACAAAGAATAGGCATAGCAAACACATAGTTCTAAAATATCAAACATATGTACACAGAAGCAGAACTGCATATCCGTGAAAATGCAGTTTTCCTTCTTTAAGTTTTAATTGCTGTATCAGCATAAAAGTATTTTCCTAATTCGGCAAACCACTGCCACCTAGTGTCAGAGGCATCACAATGTCCTTTTTGAGTAGGGGCTGAAACATAAGCATACAAAGAACCATTGTTGAACACGGCATTCTCAGCAACCCTATTCTATCTGATTAACCCCCAAAGTTCAGTTAAAGGGTGAAAAAAAACTGTTCTTCAGAGATAAAAGAAAAAAAAGGTTCTCTGTCTTTTTTTTTTTCTAGAGCAACAAATCTATTATCGGAGGGAACAAAGTCACCTTGATCTAGAGCGTTCTCCACTTGTAGAAGAACAGGAGGCAAAAACAACAAGAAGTCAAGTTTCTCATTTAAAATATCGCAAGTAGAAACTAGGATCCGGAAGGGTCACGAATTTCCACTGTTTGTCCAGGGTGGTGACAAAATACACTGCATCATCCCTTCCTGGGCAGCGGAGAACAACCCGATCGGCGTGAATGTGCCGGCCGTAACCCCAGTCTAAACGGCAACCCTTAAACCGATCAGCCATGGCAACCGAGTGCTCAAAGTTCCTGAACGGCTTGGGTACTTTCAGATAGTCCCAGATGGCGTCCTCGTACCATTACTCATGGCGAGCTTCAATTTCTAACATTAGTTCCTTAGGTACGTAGGGGAACTCCAAGCCGTACTCGGTAGCTACCCTTTAATCAAGATCTGCTGCAGGCGGGCGAGCCTATGCAAAAACCCAGGGTTTACCGTCCCGGGCAGTACATATGAGTCAGGTGACCTCCGGACCAAAGACGTAGCAAATTGAGGCCAGGGTCCTTCACTAGGTACAGCCTCTTTCTTTACAACAGGGGTTTCCACCCGGGGTGTGGTGTCCCCAGAGGTCATGGGTGATCTCCCTTGAAGGCTGCGTATCGGGGTGATACATCTTCGATTGTCCCATCCCCTTTCCTGAAATACAGTCTCAATCTCTTCGTCTTCCCCGACATCTGAGGAGGAGTCCAACTATGAGGAATCCAACTCCTCAGCAGGTAGATAGTTACGGGTAACTACAGTCACTTTATCCCCAGCCTCCTTACCGGTTCCTGTCGTGGACTTCCCGGGAACTTCACCGCTCATGAGGTTCGGTTCCGGCAGGCTCTGGGGTAGGCTTCGACTGCGGCCGCGGGAGGACTTAACGTAGCCGACCTTTCGTTTTGCAGGTTGGATGGAGACACAGGTGGTGGCGGTGGCAGCGTCCACTGCAAGGTCCACTGGAGGCTCCGTACGGGTGGCGACATCCACTCCAGATTCACTTGCTATAGCAGATGCAAGATGCGCGGGCTGTAACGCGGGGGCAAAGGCGACCTCAAGAGTAACGGTGCCTGTGATCCAGTCCACCCGATAAGCGCGGGGTGGTGCGGTGGGTTGTTCCACCTCAAAGAGAAATTCCCCGCAGGATAGGCATCGACCAAATGGGTGCAACTGCACATCCAGTCCACTGCATCCAGGGCAGAGCATGCCCAGGGCCTCCACATCCCGACTTGTGTATAGAGTAAAGCGGCCCCGGGGCTTGAGTCGGATCCCCGTATCCGTAAGCGGGGCTTCAAGCTGAGCAGTGTCCATAGTGTTAGGCATAGTGAACATCCTGGGTTCCGACATGGCCGGGGCCCATGAAAACGAAGACATGCTGCTCTTCTTGCTTAATCCAATAATCTCTGCTCTTTGGCGACAAACACACTCACGTGTCTCACGCAGGTGGTGGGAACACCTCCCAGTTTAGTTCTTTTTGCACGTAGCTCGCGGGCTTTCTTCTTTTCGGCCCCTGCCCACGAACTACGCAGCTAACAGGGCGACCTGTGTCCCTTCTTCTCTCATTAAAAGCACAGTCCAACACTTTCTCTATGGCAGACTTTCCAAAATGCAAAAGAACAGTAATCCGGTTGTCAGAGGCAACGGCAAATATCCCGGATGAGCCACCACGTGTAGCACTACCCCCGTAGGAGCTGCTGGTTAGTTTTGGGTTTTGCACGTTACCTCTTCAGCTTCGTTGTCCGGGTAGGAAAGTCCGTATTAAATGCACTGTCCACACAGATGTAAAACCTTCAACAGTCAGGCTTTATTTCCTTATGCAGTAAACCTCAAGAGAAAGTAGAAGGTAGAGAAGAGCAGGGGAAGGTTCAGGCATTTGCGACAAAATGCATCAATACCAGATCAGAGTCATTCACCACTCCCAATGTTAGAGTGGGTATGGTCACCCGGATAGTCCCCTCTCACATGGCCTAGCAGCCGGGATGACACACGAATCAGCAACGTGGCAGTCTCTGCCACAGACTGCCCTAGGTGAAATGGGTCTCTGCCACAGACCTTTCAAAGTGAACAAAGTCTCTGCCACAGACCTTTTAAAGTTGAGCGAATGGATAGTCCAGGAATCCTCTGCCACAGGATTTCAAAGTCCCAAACTTCCAGCCATGCAGTGAAAGAGCCTTTAAGCCAATCCGGCGAACTGCAGGGCTTGTAGTATAGTGGATCTCTCCTTTATAAAGTTACCAGGCCTCACCTGAGACAGCAGCACTTTGCCGGTCTCCTCCAGGGCAGATCCTCCCCTGGTCTCCTTCATTAAGATAGCTTCCTCCCATTTGGACGGACAGCTTGGGATCCCCTCTCAGTATGCAGGCCCCAGCCAGACTAGCTGGGCCTACTATGCACCGATGCAGCCTCGGGCTAACGTGGCCCCGAGACCAGAACCACACACACACCTCGCGCCCGGAGGGCCACGAGGTGAAAAACGAACCCCGATCAAAGGCGTCTGCCCCTTAAGTATCCCCTCCCAGCAGGCAAAGTGGGCGACCACTCCCACTGTACCGTCGCTGAGAAGGGTCACTCAATGAACCATGGTCTGCCCGTGTTCCAACAGGTGCCTGAGGTGGTAACGCCACCTACAGGCAATAAGGGAAACTACCATCGGGCGAACCACAGCTAGAACAGAAGCAAATCTCAACATAATTCAACAGTCTGAGCCCAACTACTGGCTCAGACATCCCTCTAAATTTTAAAAAGCGTCCCAACCTTTTGGGGAGGGCGCAAAACATACAATTACTTAATTTTCTTTTGTATACCTATCTCCATGGTGGCATACTATTATACTATGCTTCCACGGGATGGTCTGAAAATGGGAAAACTGCTCAGAACTACTTACCTTAGTTTTTCTTTCCTGACAAATTGTTAATGTGATCTTACCCTGCCATGGGATAACCAGGAGACTTGCATATACTTACCTTAATTTTCCTCTCCTGGCCTATCTCAATGGTAACATACTAATGAGATTTTCTGCTTAAAGCGGAGTTCCACTCATTTTTGAGTGGTGGTCTTAAACGAAAGACCACCTCTCAACACCTCGTTTTTGGATATTTAAATGTTTTTGTTTTTTTCTTTCTTACCTTTTTGGAAAAACCAAGTGTACTTCCGATCCAGCATTGCCGCCGCCCACGACGTCACATCCTCCTCTTCGGCGAGCTCCCCCGTTGTCTTCTGTGACCTGTGTGTGTCCCACAAGACAAACTCGCCATCCACAAAGCTATGCGTGACTCGCGCATGTGCAGTAGGAAACCAGCAGTGAAGCTGCAAGGCTCCACTGCCGGTTTCCCTCTGTTGGAATGGCGGTGCCGCTGTCCTATCATTATGGGTCCCCTATCAGTTAGTGCCCGGGTTGGACTGCGCATGCGCAATCGGAGATCACAGAAATCTCAGAGACTGAACATCTGTTACATCAGCTGTAGTTGGAACATGCGCAGTTAACACGGCGCTCGCTCCCGCCGCTCGTTCTATCGAGATGGGGGACCCATCTCGATAGAACAGCGCTGGCCGCGTTCACTCAAATACAGCAAGGGGCGGATGGTTTTATAAAAGGGGCGGGTGTATTATTCAGCAGTGATTTTTTAGAAGATGGTTTTCACAATAAACTACACGTCAAAAACATTGGGCAGCATACATTTCTTGTATTCAGTGAGCGCGGCCTCTTATAATCATATCCGCCCCTTTGATAAAAGCATCCCTTTGCTGTATTTGAGTGAGCTCGGCCAGCGCTGTTCTATCGAGATGGGTCCCCCATCTGATAGAACGAGCGGCGGGAGAGCGCGCGCGCCGTGTTGACTGCGCATGCTCCAACTACAGCTGATGTAACAGATGTTCAGTCTCTGAGATTTCCGTGATCTCGGATTGCGCATGCGCAGTCCAACCCGGGCACTAACTGATAGGGGACCCACATTGTTAGAACACCGGCACCCGATCCGATGGACAGATCGGCCTCGGGGGGGGCGACATCGCAGGCTCCCTGGACAGGTAAGTGTCCTTATTAAAAGTCAGCAGCTACAGTGTTTGTAGCTGCTGACTTTAAAAAAAAAAAATTGCGGCTGGAACACCGCTTTAAATAGGATAGTTTGGAAATAGAAAAATAATTTTTTACCTTAACTTTTCTTTCCTGACCATCTCCATGACAAAATACTAATGTGATCCTGCCCTGCCCTGGGATGGTCAGGAGATCTGCCTACAATTACTTACCTTAATTTCTACCCGTGACCTATGTCCATGGTAAACATGCTAATTGGATCCTATGCTTCCATGTGTTGGTATGGAAAAGGGAAAACTGCTCAGAACTACTTACCTTAATTTTCTCCTGACATATCTCCATGTTAGTATACGATTGACACCCTATGCTTCTATGGGATGGTCATGAAAATGGAAAATAGCTTACAATTACTTCCCCACTTCACCTTCCCCATTCTCCGTAACAATAACAAGATCAAAAAAAGGGAGGGATTGTTTGCTGCCATGGACTGGCATCGGGAAAGGAAAACTACAGTAAGTATTTGATACAATTTTCCATTTTTCTTGCGCAAACATGGCAGTATACATGTGATAAATAACGAGCTAAATGGAATGCTCATACTGCCGAGGCCTGAATCGTCTCCTTCAATCTTTCACCTCACCAAGGAATGGGTGCTGCTGTCCTTCCACGCATGGTCGGATCCGGAACTACAAGAGTTTGATGTCCCAAAAGCCTTGACACACAGGGCTGGTGCAAGGATTTTTGACACCCTAGGCGAAACCCCATTTTGCCGCCCCCTCCTTGGCTCCACCCCTGACTCCACCCCCTTTGCCCTGCCCATGAATACCCACACCTTTTTAATGAAACGCCCATCAAATGCAGCCCACCGGCGCCCATCAAATGCAGCCTAGCAGCGCCCATCAATGCAGCCTCACCAGCACCCATCAAATGCAGCCTATCAACGCCCATCAATGCAGTCTACCAACGCCCATCAATGTAGCCTATCAGTTCCAATCAATGAATGTTTTTTTGGTTCCATTCATTCGGGAGTCGGGATACAGACACAGTCCTCTGCCGCTGCTACGCCTCTGACACTATGTGCGAACGGAAAGGCGGCTGCTTGCTGAGACTGAGTTGCTTGCTGCAGAGAGAAGAGAGTTGGAACACCAGTGGCTGGGCGCCCTAGGCACCAGAGCGCCCTAGGCGGCTGCCTAGTGGTAGCACCGTCCCTGCTGACATATATCTCTGAGTCACCTCCTCAGACAGATTGTTCATTCTTCCATCCGGAAAAACCAAAGCGACAGCCAGAACGTTGTCATCCTGGATGGTCAAGACCATCCAAAGAGCATATAGAGCAAACAGGGCAAGACCCTCTGGGAGCGGTGAAGGCTCATTCCGCCAGGTCCATCTCTACCTCATGGGCAGCATGGGCAAGAGTGTCCATGGAGACTATCTGCAAAGCAGCAAGTTGGTCATCACAGCACACTTTCCTGAGGCACTACAGGGTGGATCCAGGAGCTCTTACGACAGTGGAATTTGGGCTTCCATATCTATAAATAATTAAATTGATTTAGCAAGCATGAGCACTCCATTTAGCTCATTATTTATCACGTGTATGCTGCCATGCTGGTGTCAGGAAAGGAAAATTAGGGTAAGTAATTGGATGCATGTTTCCTAACCAACCCATGGAAGCATAGGATTGGATTAGAGGTTGGTCAAGGTGATAGGTCAGGAAAATAAAATTAAGATAAGTAATTGTAAGCAATTTTCAACTTTCATGACCAACCCATGGAAGCATAGTATACTACCATGGAGATATGTCAGGAAAATAAAATTAGGGTAAATAGTTCTGAGCAGTTTTCCCTTTTCCATACCAACCCATGGAAGCATAGGATCTCATTAGTATGTTTACAATGGGGATAAGTCAAGGATGGAAATTAAGGTAAGCAATTGTAGGCAGATCTTCTGACCATCCCGTGGCAGGGCAGGATCACATTAGAATTTTGTCATGGAGATGGGTCAGGAAAGAAAAATTAAGGTAAAATTTGTTTTCCTATTACCAGGGTATCCTGTGGAAGCAGAGAATCTCATTAGTATGTTACCGTTGAGATAGGTCAGGAGAGGAAAATTAAGGTAAGTAATTGTATGCAATTCTCCTGGCTAGCCCATGGCAGGGTAGGATCACATTGGTATTTTGTCAGGAAAGGAAAATTAAGTTAAGTATTTGATAAAATTTTCCATTTTCCTGATGAATCTCCATGGCAACACAGGGTCTAAGTGTAATGGTCGTTTAACCACAAAAGGGGTTAATATGGTCTCTACTACTGTTCCGAATTGTAAAGTTTTGATAACTTAGCGTGCACGCTGAAAGTAAGACTCCGACACGTCCGTGCAGATCCGTTACTTCCTTATCTAGAGCTTTATTACAGGCAGTACTAAACTTTTTACACATAGCATGATACGTCACTATTATGTTAATGTAAAACTAGAAAGCACATCTGATTGGCTGAAATACAAGAAGAGTACAAAAATTTGATAGTCAAGCTTGGTTGTCCCTCTGATCTGTCTTCACTTCCGCATTCCTAAAGATGTGTGGGAGAAGGGGGTATCCACCATTTTCTGTCTTCTCCAGTCTTTTCGGTGGGAGGGGGTGTTATTAGAGGCTGATTTGAGTAAGAAAGGATTACAGCAGTGGTGTACATGATAGACTTTATAGTATAGTAAAGATGCATAGAGAATAGACGTTTTCTAATTTATTATTATGCTCATTACATTCCTTCACAGAAGTATTGTGCTGACATATGATAAGGAGTTTCCGAAAACTGGAGCAGCCAGAATCTGGAGCATTTGTGAATGGCAACCAATCAGCTTTTAGCTTTAATTTTCAAAGCCTAACTGAACAGGCTTGAGTCGGAAGCTGATTGTGATCATGAATGGACTTGAAGCGCCGCTCCATGCTGAAGCCTGAAGGTCTCCATAGCGGTGCTCAGAAGGCGGGAGCAGGCGTCAATTCACTTATCCAGGAGTGTCAAACTATATGGTATGGGACGCCGATCAGACCTACCCTGTGCTGATGAAATGTGTGGCCTGAGCCCACCCTAACGTGTTATGCCCCACCCACTAGGGGCTTGATTACAAAGGTGTTTGACACTCTTGGAAGCTGATTGGTTACTCTGCACAACTGTTCCAGATTCTATCTGCTTCAGTTTTATTAAATACCCCCCCCCCCCCCACTGTGTTTCACATAATTTGTTCACAACCACAAATCAAATTGAGGTTAGCTGTAAAAAAAAATTCCATGATGCGCCTTTGCGGTTTTTCTGTTTAACAGTTATTCCAATTCCGGTATGTCTGACCACATACCGATTGAATCTAATCTCTTCCTTCTACTCCAGATACTAAAGACCCGAGAGCCACTGCTGACATGAAAATGCTGACTGACTGGCTTCAAAACGCTTTGAGTCTGGAACCACTTTACTCTGAGTCAGGATTGGCAGGACATCCAGGGGAAGTAGCACTCTCATATCATCGGTAGGGATCACCATAACATGGACAGAACCAGGAGCCAGATTGATGCAAAGAAGCAAAATTGCTATTTATGTCAAAGCTTATTGAAAACCTTTACACCCCGTGAAGACCGGAGGCGGCGCGGTCAGGATGGAATTTCAGCAGCCGCCATGCTGGTCACAGGTGTAGCACTACCCCCGTAGGAGCTGCTGGTTTAAGTTTTGGGCCTGTAATTTGTCTCGATTCCCTCTTGGCACAACTGGACAGTAATAACAATAATGTGATTGTGGGCCCCTAAAGGCTATAGAGGGCCACAATGATACCACACAACAATAAATATAATTAAATATTGTTACCTTGTCGTGGTTAGCCTGCCACACAGCTGCAAAAGACAGAGTCCCACACAAGAAGTAGTTCAACCAAGAGGTAATATGTTTTAGGGTTGTCCCGATACCACTTTTTTAAGACCGAGTACAAGTACCGATACTTTTTTTCAAGTACTCACCGATACCGAATACCGATACTTTTTTTTAATCTCGTGTGTCAGTATTTTTTTTTTTTTTTTACTATTTATTTTATTTATTTATTTTTTACAATGCTTTATTTTTTTAAGGGGGGGGGGGGGGGTGGACAGTGTCAGTGTGTGTGTTTTCTTTTCTTTCCTTTTTTTTACAATTCATTTTTATTTTATTCTTTTTTTTTTATCAGCCCTGTTGTGGGGGGCTTTGGTGAGATATCAGGGGTCTTAACAGACCTCTGACATCTCCCCTTTGAGACAGAGAAAGGGACTAGGGACACATATTCCCCAGTCCCTCTCTCAGCAGCCTCAGCTGCGCTGAAAATGAATGGAGAGAAGACAGCGGCTCCTCTCCATTCATAAACTGAAACATTGTAAACACAGTTTACGATGTTTCAGTTATGTGAATGGACAGAGTCAGTGATGACTCTGTACATTCCGACAAGTAAGGAGCCGGATTTACCGGCTCCTACCTCCGCTCTCCATCCTGAGATACCAAGGGGGTGGAGGAGGAGCACAGAGGGGGCGGCAGCACGGAGGGGGACGGCGGCATGGAGGTGAAGGGGGAACAGGTAGCATTTGAGCAGCAGACAGGCAAGGCAATTGGATCAGATTAATTTTACTTACCCGCCTGAAGACCCGCTCTGCTCTCCGCTCTGGTCTCTGCCACGCTCTCCGTCTTGGTCTCCGCCCCCCGCCCCGCTCTCTGCCCTGGTCTCCGCCCCCGCCACGCTCTCCGCCCTGGTCTCCGCCCCGCCACGCTCTCCGCCCTGCTCTCCGTCCCGCGCCGCACACTCTCCGCCCCCCGCCGCACACTCTCCGCCCCGGTCTCCGCCCTGCTCTCCACCCCCGCTCTGAGAAAAAAAAAAAAGTATCGGACTGGGCATCGGGAGCATTTGCGCGAGTACAAGTACTCGCGCAAATGCTTGGTATCGATCCCGATACCGATACTAGTATCGGTATCGGGACAACCCTAATATGTTTACTTGGTAAAGAAATAGAGATTACACATGTGATATTTGACTCAGACAGATCCCTGTGGGAGTCAACTGACATACATATACACAACAGTTCCAGGGTTTCACTTATAAACCAAGAGACCCAAATTTGCTCAACTTAGGGTCAGACCTGAGGAAGTGCACGGTGGAGGAATCTCCCACTGTAATGATATCCGCAGTGGGATACCTCTCCACCAAGTCCAACCCAGCTCATCGAAACAGCACAATGGCAATGAAATAAATGCAAAACAGTATCTGGCTCCTGCTGGTGGGCAGCTTTACTGGTGCGCGTCCCGCTGTATCAACCTAGTCAGTGAGCTGAACTGATGATTGTTCTTAAAAGTTTCCAGTAATCTTCGGTAGCTTTTGTTGGTGCACTTGAGTATTTGTAATCCAACAAAAAGAGTGAAGAAAGATTGAACAATTAACATGTGTGGCGAAAGGGCAAGTGGAATGCTGATCCTTCCCAAAGCGCTAACTCACTCCTGAATGTAGCGTGTCTCCACTTAAGGCACTGCAGTTGCCAGCGAGTATAAGTAAAATGATGGAAGTCACCTTCCTGCGACACAGTTAGTTATGTTGGTGGGCAGGTGCCCTCTCACCACATGATGTATTCTCCGTTTGGGCCCTCTTGGTCCTCAGTCTCTGGACGGGTAGTGGTTCCTGGTCCTCCTCTTAGCCGCTCACAAGGCGTCGGTAGATAGGTGACTCTGGATGCTCGGGAGCGTAGAGCGGTCCCTCTCCCTGGTCCTATCAGCAGGGCTGTGGCAGGAATCCCTGACAGGCGATCGGGTCTCCGTCACTTTAGGCCCAGGCTTCTCACCGGCCTAAGCACCCTCGCTGCAGGCCTCTTGCCTCTTGCAAGATGGCGTCCCCAAGAGACGGAACACAAGCCCCGCCTTATCTTAAATAAGTTCTCCCAGCAGGCTGTGCGTGGCGCCACGCACCCTGGCAGCACAGTGGCGTTGTGGGCCTTGTAGTCTATTTCTGACCCATAGCAATAGAGTCTCTGTCTCTTCGCACCACAAGGTCCGTCATGCATTGTTCTTATAGCTGAACCCAACAACTTGCAGCAGTATGATACAAATGGACAACAAAAGGAGCTAAGTTCTTATTAGGCACAAACTGTAGTCCATAAACTACGCGCAAAAGTGACACCTTGTTACACAGGGGAAGCTTTTTATCTGGAGATCGTTTCTGCAGAAGTTTAAAGTAAAACGTGGTGTTTCCTGCATCTGACCACCTTCTTCCTCTTTCTGTGTTCAGTGTCAGTGAAGACCGGGAATGGAGGTTTTATGGTTTGCCGCATTCTGTCTCCTGAACGTAGCGGGTAAGTCCGTACCGTATGGAGGAATTTATATCTGAATCTGGAGGAGGCTGGACACCAGGAGAAGATCCAGCTTAGGCTTCCCATAGAAAGGTATCGCCAAAGGAATGATGGGCAGGAAAATATTCCCTTGGCCCCACCAGCATTCTCACCACTATCACTTTTAGTGGGTTGGATGAGTGTTTTTAGGATTCTTCTCCTCTATAGAAGTGAAGGGCAGGTCCAGATCGTAGGGAGTTCTTCCAACATTTACCAAAATCTAAAGATTTCCACCAACTGCCCCGTGCCTCTCCAGGGCCATCTTAATAGCATCATGGGCCCCTGGGCAAAGTAATGCACTGGGGCCCCTACCAGCTTGCCCCAATTTACACACCTACTTTCAAGAAATAAAGTATAAATAGTTGATAGAATTAAACAAATATTCATTAGTACTTTCAATAAAATCGATTTTATAAAAGAAAAACATTCCATAAATCAAAGACTAGTCAACACAAAGGGCACAGTACAGGGAGGGTGCAGAAGGGCACAGTACAGGAGGGGGTCAGGAGGGCACAATACTGGGATCAGGAGGGCACAGTATAGGGGGGAGTGCTGAGGGGCACAGTACAGGAGGGCACAGTACAGGGAGAGTGCAGAGGGGCACAGTACAGGAGGGGGTCAGGAGGGCACAATACTGGGATCAGGAGGGCACAGTATAGGGGGGAGTGCTGAGGGGCACAGTACAGGAGGGCACAGTACAGGGAGAGTGCAGAGGGGCACAGTACAGGAGGGGGTCAGGAGGGCACAATACTAGGACCAGGAGGGCACAGTACAGGGGGAGTGCAGAGGGGCACAGTACAGGAGGGCACAGTACAGGGGGAGTGCAGAGGGGCACAGTACAGGAGGGGGTCAGGAGGGCACAATACTAGGACCAGGAGGGCACAGTATAGGGGGGGAGTGCAGAGGGGCACAGTACAGGAGGAGGTCAGGAGGGCACAATACTGGGATCAGGAGGGCACAGTATAGGTTCTGGGACGCTTCCCGGGACACGGCCATATCGGGACAGTTTAGTAAAAAGCATGACTGTTCCCAGCAAATCCGGGACAGTTGGCAAGTATGATGTAATGCAAGACTATTGTGGGGCCCGCTATGTACCTGGGGCCCCTGGGCAGTGCCCAGGAGTGCCCTTGCATTAAGATGGACCTGTGCCTCTCCATGACCCCCAATGATCACAAAGGATGCTGGAAATTGGGGGCTCTGGGCTGCCAGGGTTAGACACGTAAAGTACAGAAAAAAATTGCCAGTCACAGATTCTAACATCTTTTATCGATTCTTCTCCACAGTTCCAAGAATCAGAGGTGCCCACAATATCTCAAGTAAGTTGCCTTTTCATATGGACTTTTTAAAGTAGACCTGTCAGTAATTGTGGAAGTCAGTGACTTTGCCTAGGCTGAGATGATGTCATCAGTCTGCTGCAGGCAGGAGAAGGCATTTCCTCAGTCTCCTCTCCCTCCAGTGACTTTACCTAGGTTGAGATGATGTCATCAGTCTGCTGCAGGCAAAAGAAGGCATTTCCTCAGTCTCCCCTCCCTCCAGTGACTTTACCTAGGCTGAGATGATGTCATCAGTCTGCTGCAGGCAGGAGAAGGCATTTCCTCAGTCTCCCCTCCCTCCAGTGACTTTACCTAGGTTGAGATGATGTCATCAGTCTGCTGCAGGCAGGAGAAAGCATTCCCTTAATCTCCCCTTCCCCAGTGACTGCCTAGGCTGAGATGATGTCATGAGTCTGCTGCAGGCAGGATTTAACATTTCCTCATTCTCCTTTCCCCTAGTGACTTTGCCTAAGCTGAGATGATGTCATCAGTCAGGAAGCATTTCCTCAGTCTCAGACTCCCCCAGTGACTTTGCCTGAACTGAGATGATGTCATCAGTCTGCTGCAGGCAGAAGGACTCATTGCCTCAGTCTCCCCTCTCACCAATGGATCAGACTGTACATTGTCATTTTGTAACTCAAGGTGAGAGGCTGCAGCAGGGTTTTGACCACAGCCAAGAACTGCTCAGGCACCAAAATCTAAATGATTGTGTCATCTGTGAACCAACATCTCAGTCCAGAAAGTAGATCACCCTGGATGATGCCTGAACAAAGATGGTGTGATATCTCCGCATTGTGGGAGGGGCAGAGACACAAACTATTGCAGGGAATCTCTCCATTGTGGGAGGGGCAGAGACACAAACTACTGCAGGGAAATCTCCCCATTGTGGGAGGGGCAGAGACACAAATTACTGCAGGGAAATCTCACCATTGTGGGAGGGGCAGAGACACAAACTACTGCAGGGATATCTCCGCATTGTGGGAGGGGCAGAGACACAAACTACTGCAGGGAAATCTCCCCATTGTGGGAGGGGCAGAGACACAAATTACTGCAGGGAAATCTCACCATTGTGGGAGGGGCAGAGACACAAACTACTGCAGGGATATCTCCGCATTGTGGGAGGGGCAGAGACACAAACTACTGCAGGGAAATCTCCCCATTGTGGGAGGGGCAGAGACACAAACTACTGCAGGAAATCTCTCCATTGTGTGAGGGGCAGAGACACAAACTACTGCAGGAAATCTCACCATTGTGTGAGGGGCAGAGACACAAACTACTGCAGGAAATCTCACCATTGTGGGAGGGGCAGAGACACAAACTACTGCAGGAAATCTCACCATTGTGGGAGGGGCAGAGACACAAACTACTGCAGGAAATCTCACCATTGTGGGAGGGGCAGAGACACAAACTACTGCAGGAAATCTCCCCATTGTGGGAGGAGCAGAGACACAAACTACTGCAGGAAATCTCACCATTGTGGGAGGGACAGAGACACAAACTACTGCAGGGAAATCTCACCATTGTGGGAGGGGCAGAGACACAAACTACTGCAGGAAATCTCCCCATTGTGGGAGGGGCAGAGACACAAACTACTGCAGGGAAATCTCACCATTGTGGGAGGAGCAGAGACACAAACTACTGCAGGAAATCTCACCATTGTGGGAGGAGCAGAGACACAAACTACTGCAGGAAATCTCCCCATTGTGGGAGGGGCAGAGACACAAACTACTGCAGGAAATCTCACCATTGTGGGAGGGACAGAGACACAAACTACTGCAGGGAAATCTCACCATTGTGGGAGGGGCAGAGACACAAACTACTGCAGGAAATCTCCTCATTGTGGGAGGGGCAGAGACACAAACTACTGCAGGGAAATCTCCCCATTGTGGGAGGGGCAGAGACACAAACTACTGCAGGAAATCTCCCCATTGTGGGAGGGGCAGAGACACAAACTACTGGAGAAAATCTCACCATTGTGTGAGGGGCAGAGACACAAACTACTGCAGGGAAATCTCACCATTGTGGGAGGGGCAGAGACACAAACTACTGCAGGAAATCTCACCATTGTGGGAGGAGCAGAGACACAAACTACTGGAGAAAATCTCACCATTGTGTGAGGGGCAGAGACACAAACTACTGCAGGAAATCTCACCATTGTGGGAGGGGCAGAGACACAAACTACTGCAGGGAAATCTCACCATTCTGGGAGGGGCAGAGACACAAACTACTGCAGGAAATCTCACCATTGTGGGAGGGGCAGAGACACAAACTACTGCAGGAAATCTCATCATTGTGGGAGGGGCAGAGACACAAACTACTGCAGGAAATCTCACCATTGTGGGAGGGACAGAGACACAAACTACTGCAGGAAATCTCACTATTGTGGGAGGGGCAGAGACACAAACTACTGCAGGAAATCTCACCATTGTGGGAGGGGCAGAGACACAAACTACTGCAGGAAATCTCACCATTGTGGGAGGGGAAGAGACACAAACTACTGGAGAAAATCTCACCATTGTGGGAGGGGCAGAGACACAAACTACTGCAGGAAATCTCACCATTGTGGGAGGGGCAGAGACACAAACTACTGCAGGAAATCTCACCATTGTGGGAGGGGCAGAGACACAAACTACTGCAGGAAATCTCACCATTGTGGGAGGGGAAGAGACACAAACTACTGGAGAAAATCTCACCATTGTGGGAGGGGCAGAGACACAAACTACTGCAGGAAATCTCACCATTGTGGGAGGGGCAGAGACACAAACTACTGGAGAAAATCTCACCATTGTGGGAGGGGCAGAGACACAAACTACTGCAGGAAATTTCACCACTGTGGGAGGGGCAGAGACACAAACTACTGCAGGGAAATCTCCCCATTGTGGGAGGGGCAGAGACACAAACTACTGCAGGAAATCTCACCATTGTGGGAGGGGCAGAGACACAAACTACTGCAGGAAATCTCACCATTGTGGGAGGGGCAGAGACACAAACTACTGCAGGGAATCTCACCATTGTGGGAGGGGAAGAGACACAAACTACTGGAGAAAATCTCACCATTGTGGGAGGGGCAGAGACACAAACTACTGCAGGAAATCTCACCATTGTGGGAGGGGCAGAGACACAAACTACTGCAGGAAATCTCACCATTGTGGGAGGGGCAGAGACACAAACTACTGCAGGAAATCTCACCATTGTGGGAGGGGCAGAGACACAAACTACTGCAGGAAATCTCACCATTGTGGGAGGGGCAGAGACACAAACTACTGCAGGAAATCTCACCATTGTGGGAGGGGCAGAGACACAAACTACTGCAGGAAATCTCACCATTCTGGGAGGGGTAGAGACACAAACTACTGCAGGAAATCTCACCATTGTGGGAGGGGCAGAGACACAAACTACTGCAGGAAATCTCACCATTGTGGGAGGGGCAGAGACACAAACTACTGCAGGGAATCTCACCATTGTGGGAGGGGAAGAGACACAAACTACTGGAGAAAATCTCACCATTGTGGGAGGGGCAGAGACACAAACTACTGCAGGAAATCTCACCATTGTGGGAGGGGCAGAGACACAAACTACTGCAGGAAATCTCACCATTGTGGGAGGGGCAGAGACACAAACTACTGCAGGAAATCTCACCATTGTGGGAGGGGCAGAGACACAAACTACTGCAGGAAATCTCACCATTCTGGGAGGGGTAGAGACACAAACTACTGCAGGAAATCTCACCATTGTGGGAGGGGCAGAGACACAAACTACTGCAGGAAATCTCACCATTGTGGGAGGGGCAGAGACACAAACTACTGCAGGGAATCTCACCATTGTGGGAGGGGAAGAGACACAAACTACTGGAGAAAATCTCACCATTGTGGGAGGGGCAGAGACACAAACTACTGCAGGAAATCTCACCATTGTGGGAGGGGCAGAGACACAAACTACTGCAGGAAATCTCACCATTGTGGGAGGGGCAGAGACACAAACTACTGCAGGAAATCTCACCATTGTGGGAGGGGCAGAAACACAAACTACTGCAGGAAAATCTCACCATTGTGGGAGGGGCAGAGTCACAAACTACTGCAGGGAAATCTCACCATTGTGGGAGGGGCAGAGACAAACTACTGCAGGAAATCTCCCCATTGTGGGAGGGGCAGAGACACAAACTACTGCAAGATCTTTATTCCATTTAATGTTCATTTTAGAAAAGTTGTCAAACCCGGAGCTGATTCCGGAAACCCCCAATGCGGCGATGGGAAGCACAGTGACCATCCTCTGCCTCTGTAGAAATGCATCGCTTCCCATCACTTTCATGCTATTTCAAGATACATCAACTAAAGGAAGAGTGACGGTGTCGGAGAAGGGGGAAGCCACATTCAACGTCACCATCTATAACCACACCAGCCTCGGGTCTTACAAATGTAAAGCCAACAATAGCGCCAACACTGGGCTGTACAGCAAAAATTTCACGTTTCTACTGCAAGGTGAGGAACACGGAGATTGAATGTTCTCGGGGTGACGGCTCGGGAGAGATTTAGGGGGGGGGGTGTTTGTATTGATCACGGTGTGATAGAACCGCTTCTCTGTCTCTGCAGAGCACACAACCCATGGATCGGGACCCACAGGTTAGAGAAAAGTCATAATTTATAATCTCACTGTAACTTCTTCTACTAAAGGATGACGAGCTACTATGTCCTGATAAATAACACAGGAAGAAAAAATGCTTTAAAACAAGCTATTCCTGACCCCTCCAGCTACAGGCGCTGTGGAATAATTCATCTTCAAAGTTCTATTGGGACATCTGCTGTGTGTTTACTTTAGAGCAGTGGTCTCCAAACTGAGGCCCGGGGGCATTGCTTTTATCTGACCCTTGGGGCATTATTCTCCCACTGTCAGCAACAGTGGGGCATAGTTCCTGCCACTGACACCGACAGTGGGGCACTATTCCTCCCACTGACACCAATGATGGGGCACTATTCCTCCCACTGACACCAATGATGGGACACTATTCCTCCCACTGACACCAATGATGGGACACTATTCCTCCCACTGACACCAATGATGGGCCTTATTCCTCCCACTGACACCAATGATGGGACACTATTCCTCCCACTGATACCAATGACGGGGCACTATTCCTCTCACTGACACCAATGATGGGGCACTGTTCCTCCCACTGACACCAATGATGGGGCACTATTCCTCCCACTGACACCAATGATGGGGCACTATTCCTCCCACTGACACCAATGATGGGACACTATTCCTCCCACTGATACCAATGACGGGGCACTATTCCTCTCACTGACACCAATGATGGGGCACTGTTCCTCCCACTGACACCAATGATGGGGCACTATTCCTCCCACTGACACCAATGATGGGGCACTATTCCTCCCACTGACACCAATGATGGGGCACTATTCCTCCCACTGACACCAATGATGGGACACTATTCCTCCCACTGACACCAATGATGGGACACTATTCCTCCCACTGACACCAATGATGGGCCTTATTCCTCCCACTGACACCAATGATGGGACACTATTCCTCCCACTGATACCAATGACGGGGCACTATTCCTCTCACTGACACCAATGATGGGGCACTGTTCCTCCCACTGACACCAATGATGGGGCACTATTCCTCCCACTGACACCAATGATGGGGCACTATTCCTCCCACTGACACCAATGATGGGACACTATTCCTCCCACTGATACCAATGACGGGGCACTATTCCTCTCACTGACACCAATGATGGGGCACTGTTCCTCCCACTGACACCAATGATGGGGCACTATTCCTCCCACTGACACCAATGATGGGGCACTATTCCTCCCACTGACACCAATGATGGGGCACTATTCCTCCCACTGACACCAATGATGGGGCACTGTTCCTCCCACTGACACCAATGATGGGACACTATTCCTCCCACTTACACCAATGATGGCGCACTATTCCTCCCACTTACACCAAAGATGGGGCACTATTACTCCCACTGACGCCAAAGATGGGGCACTATTACTCCCACTGACGCCAAAGATGGGGCACTATTACTCCCACTGACACCAAAGATGGGGCACTATTCCTCCCACTGACGCCAAAGATGGGGCACTATTCCTCCCACTGACACCAATGATGGGGCACTATTACTCCCACTGACGCCAAAGATGGGGCACTATTACTCCCACTGACACCAATGATGGGGCACTATTCCTCCCACTTATACGAATGATGGGACACTATTCCTCCCACTGACACCAATGATGGGACACTATTACTCCCACTGACACCAATGATGGGGCACTATTCCTCCCACTTATACGAATGATGGGGCACTATTACTCCCACTGACGCCAAAGATGGGGCACTATTCCTCCCACTGACACCAATGATGGGGCACTATTCCTCCCACTTATACGAATGATGGGACACTATTCCTCCCACTGACACCAATGATGGGGCACTATTCCTCCCACTGACACCAATGATGGGGCACTATTCCTCCCACTTATACGAATGATGGGGCACTATTACTCCCACTGATGCCAAAGATGGGGCACTATTCCTCCCACTGACACCAATGATGGGGCACTATTCCTCCCACTTATACGAATGATGGGACACTATTCCTCCCACTGACACCAATGATGGGGCACTATTCCTCCCACTGACACCAATGATGGGGCACTATTCCTCCCACTTATACGAATGATGGGGCACTATTACTCCCACTGACGCCAGGAAATTTTCTTCTCTCATTGGCCACAAGTTTGAAGGACAGTAAACTGGCCCTTTGGTCAGAAGGTTTGGAGACCCCGTGCATTAGAGATTCCAAAGAAATAGAGAGCAATAGGAAAAGAGTTGAGATTTCGTTGCCTCTTTTGTGAACTTTGAAGATTAATTTCTCCGCAGTGCCTAAAGCTACAGAGATAAAGGAGAGATTGTTTCAAAATGTTTTTAAGTTTGTTTTTGTTTTTTGTAGTATGTAAATACTTTGATGTGCATAATGTGGGGACAGGTGCCCTTTACTTTGTGGCTGAAGTTCGGAGGACTGTAGCCAGCAATGGGACAAGGTGATCCCCCCCCCCCCCCGGGTGAAAATGCCAAACTGCACCTTCCTGGAGTAGGGGGCTGGTATAATAGTGGCGTTTCGTATTAGAACCTCTGTAATGTGTTATATATTGGTGCAAATTCTGTCCACGGAAAAATGTGGGGCTAAGAATTGCCCCGGCATTGGTGGTGTCACTGGAAGGAATAAAGTTTCCCTCTGTCAGCAGTGTCACTGGAATGATAAAAAATGGGCCTGTCATTCAGACAGCTGGAGAACAGGTCAGCTCCCAGCACCCCCTTTATATAAGAAAACTGTGCCTGGGGCAGGTGCCCCTCCTGCCCCCCCCTCCCTTGTCCCAGCTCTGACTGTAACATCCCCCCACCAATCTCTGCTTACCCTAGAACTGACATTTCCATAAGAAAACTGTGCCTGGGGCAGGTGTCCCTCCTGCCCCCCCCTCCCTTGTCCCATCTCTGACTGTAACATCCCTCTACCGATCTGTGCTTACCCTAGAACTGACATTTCCATAAGAAAACTGTGCCTGGGGCAGGTGCCCCTCCTGCCCCCCCCTCCCTTGTCCCAGCTCTGACTGTAACATCCCCCCACCAATCTCTGCTTACCCTAGGACTGACATTTCCATAAGAAAACTGTGCCTGGGGCAGGTGCCCCTCCTGCCCCCCCTCCCTTGTCCCAGCTCTGATTGTAACATCCCTCCACCAATCTCTGCTTACCCTAGAACTGACATTTCCATAAGAAAACTGTGCCTGGGGCAGGTGCCCCCCCTCCCTTGTCCCATCTCTGACTGTAACATCCCCCCACCAATCTCTGCTTACCCTAGAACTGACATTTCCATAAGAAAACTGTGCCTGGGGCAGGTGCCCCTCCTGCCCCCCCCTCCCTTGTCCCAGCTCTGACTGTAACATCCCCCCACCAATCTCTGCTTACCCTAGAACTGCCATTTCCATAAGAAAACTGTGCCTGGGGCAGGTGCCCCTCCTGCCCCCCCTCCCTTGTCCCAGCTCTGACTGTAACATCCCTCTACCGATCTGTGCTTACCCTAGGACTGACATTTCCATAAGAAAACTGTGCCTGGGGCAGGTGCCCCTCCTGCCCCCCCCTCCCTTGTCCCATCTCTGACTGTAACATCCCCCCACCAATCTCTGCTTACCCTAGAACTGCCATTTCCATAAGAAAACTGTGCCTGGGGCAGGTGCCCCTCCTGCCCCCCCTCCCTTGTCCCATCTCTGACTGTAACATCCCCCCACCAATCTCTGCTTACCCTAGAACTGCCATTTCCATAAGAAAACTGTGCCTGGGGCAGGTGCCCCTCCTGCCCCCCCCTCCCTTGTCCCAGCTCTGACTGTAACATCCCCCCACCAATCTCTGCTTACCCTAGGACTGACATTTCCATAAGAAAACTGTGCCTGGGGCAGGTGCCCCTCCTGCCCCCCCTCCCTTGTCCCAGCTCTGACTGTAACATCCCTCTACCGATCTGTGCTTACCCTAGAACTGACATTTCCATAAGAAAACTGTGCCTGGGGCAGGTGCCCCTCCTGCCCCCCCCTCCCTTGTCCCAGCTCTGATTGTAACATCCCTCCACCAATCTCTGCTTACCCTAGAACTGACATTTCCATAAGAAAACTGTGCCTGGGGCAGGTGCCCCTCCTGCCCCCCCTCCCTTGTCCCATCTCTGACTGTAACATCCCCCCACCAATCTCTGCTTACCCTAGAACTGACATTTCCATAAGAAAACTGTGCCTGGGGCAGGTGCCCCTCCTGCCCCCCCCTCCCTTGTCCCAGCTCTGACTGTAACATCCCCCCACCAATCTCTGCTTACCCTAGAACTGACATTTCCACCACATTAAAAAGTAATGTTAGTTGTCTTTGTCCCTTTTATGACCAGGTGAGACGGGCGGAGGATGGGTGCACCTGGCCTGGATCATTCCGCTCTTGATCCTGGTTATATTGACAGCAGTCTTTGTGTTCTGGAGGATCTCAACGCCTCATGCAAGTGAGTACATTCGGCTGCAGGCAGTAGAGGGCAGATTGACATGCCAGCACAAGCTGAATAGAAATATATACTGTATACATGTTTATATCTAAGGAAGGAGGAGGAGCAGCGGACACCCCACAGGGTGACCCCGCTGCTCTATCCTGCTCTGAGTTAGAAAGAAAACTCTCAGCTCCCATAATGCAACAGGTATTCCTCCTATTCTGTGCTGGCAACATGTCTGCCAACACAGACCTCATCATTTAGGACCCTGGTGCTCGACCTGTGGCCCTTTGGTATATGATGTGCATCTCAAGTCTCCAGTTCAGCCTAAAGTATATGCAAGGATAAAATATCTCTACAAAGTGAGAGTAGTTTCCTCTTAGATCCCTAGTGTCCAACCCACGGCCCGAAGGCCACATGCAGCCCTTTAGTATATGATGTGTGGCCCCTCGGCCCTCAGCAGTCTGTAGTGGGAACATTGATTGGGGTGATACCAACAATGTATCCTGTCTTCCCTCTCTGACCACCAACAATGTATCCTGTCCTCACTCTCTGACCACCAACAATGTATCCTGTCCACACTCTCTGACCACCAACAATGTATCCTGTCCTCACTCTCTGACCGCCAACAATGTATCCTGTCCTCCCTCTCTGACCACCAACAATGTATCCTGTCCTCCCTCTCTGACCACCAACAATGTATCCTGTCCTCCCTCTCTGACCACCAACAATGTATCCTGTCCTCACTCTCTGACCACCAACAATTTATCCTCTCTTCACTCTCTGACCACCAACAATTTATCCTCTCTTTACTCTCTGACCACTAACAATGTATCCTGTCCTCACTCTCTGACAACCAACAATGTATCCTGTCCTCACTCTCTGACCACCAACGATGTATCCTGTCCTCTCTCTGACCACCAACAATGTATCCTGTCCTCACTCTCTGACCACCAACAATGTATCCTGTCCTCACTCTCTGGCCACCAACAATGTATCCTGTCCTCACTCTCTGACCGCCAACAATGTATCCTGTCCTCCCTCTCTGACCACCAACAATGTATCCTGTCCTCCCTCTCTGACCACCAACAATGTATCCTGTCCTCCCTCTCTGACCACCAACAATGTATCCTGTCCTCACTCTCTGACCACCAACAATTTATCCTCTCTTCACTCTCTGACCACCAACAATTTATCCTCTCTTTACTCTCTGACCACTAACAATGTATCCTGTCCTCACTCTCTGACCACCAACAATGTATCCTGTCCTCACTCTCTGACCACCAACAATGTATCCTGTCCTCACTCTCTGACCACCAACAATGTATCCTGTCCTCACTCTCTGACCACCAACAATGTATCCTGTCCACACTCTCTGACCACCAACAATGTATCCTGTCCTCACTCTCTGACCACCAACAATGTATCCTGTCCTCACTCTCTGACCACCAACAATGTATCCTGTCCTCACTCTCTGACCACCAACAATGTATCCTGTCCTCACTCTCTGACCACCAACAATGTATCCTGTCCTCACTCTCTGACCACCAACAATGTATCCTGTCCACACTCTCTGACCACCAACAATGTATCCTGTCCTCACTCTCTGACCACCAACAATGTATCCTGTCCTCACTCTCTGACCACCAACAATGTATCCTGTCCTCACTCTCTGACCACCAACAATGTATCCTGTCCTCCCTCTCTGACCACCAACAATGTATCCTGTCCACACTCTCTGACCACCAACAATGTATCCTGTCCACACTCTCTGACCACCAACAATGTATCCTGTCCTCCCTCTCTGACCACCAACAATGTATCCTGTCCTCCCTCTCTGACCACTAACAATGTATCCTGTCTTCCCTCTCTGACCACCAACAATGTATCCTGTCCACACTCTCTGACCACCAACAATGTATCCTGTCCACACTCTCTGACCACCAACAATGTATCCTGTCCTCCCTCTCTGACCACCAACAATGTATCCTGTCCTCCCTCTCTGACCACCAACAATGTATCCTGTCCACACTCTCTGACCACCAACAATGTATCCTGTCCACACTCTCTGACCACCAACAATGTATCCTGTCCACACTCTCTGACCACCAACAATGTATCCTGTCCTTACTCTCTGACCGCCAACAATGTATCCTGTCCTCACTCTCTGACCGCCAACAATGTATCCTGTCCTCCCTCTCTGACCGCCAACAATGTATCCTGTCCTCCCTCTCTGACCACCAACAATGTATCCTGTCCTCCCTCTCTGACCACCAACAATGTATCCTGTCCACACTCTCTGACCACCAACAATGTATCCTGTCCTCACTCTCTGACCGCCAACAATGTATCCTGTCCTCACTCTCTGACCACCAACAATGTATCCTGTCCACACTCTCTGACCACCAACAATGTATCCTGTCCTCACTCTCTGACCACCAACAATGTATCCTGTCTTCACTCTCTGACCGCCAACAATGTATCCTGTCCTCACTCTCTGACCACCAACTATGTATCCTGTCCTCCCTCTCTGACCACCAACAATGTATCCTGTCCTCACTCTCTGACCACCAACAATGTATCCTGTCCTCACTCTCTGACCACCAACAATGTATCCTGTCCACACTCTCTGACCACCAACAATGTATCCTGTCCTCACTCTCTGACCACCAACAATGTATCCTGTCCTCACTCTCTGACCACCAACAATGTATCCTGTCCTCACTCTCTGACCACCAACAATGTATCCTGTCCTCACTCTCTGACCACCAACAATTTATCCTCTCTTCACTCTCTGACCACCAACAATTTATCCTCTCTTCACTCTCTGACCACCAACAATTTATCCTCTCTTTACTCTCTGACCACTAACAATGTATCCTGTCCTCACTCTCTGACCACCAACAATGTATCCTGTCCACACTCTCTGACCACCAACAATGTATCCTGTCCACACTCTCTGACCACCAACAATGTATCATGTCCTCACTCTCTGACCACCAACAATGTATCCTGTCCTCACTCTCTGACCGCCAACAATGTATCCTGTCCTCACTCTCTGAGCGCCAACAATGTATCCTGTCCTCCCTCTCTGACCACCAATGTATCCTGTCCTCACTCTCTGACCACCAACAATGTATCCTGTCCTCACTCTCTGACCACCAACAATGTATCCTGTCCTCTCTCTGACCACCAACAATGTATCCTGTCTTCTCTCTGACCACCAACAATGTATCCTGTCCTCACTCTCTGACCACCAACAATGTATCCTGTCCTCCCTCTCGGGCCACCAACAATGTATCCTGTCCACACTCTCTGACCACCAACAATGTATCCTGTCCTCACTCTCTGACCACCAACAATGTATCCTGTCCTCACTCTCTGACCACCAACAATGTATCCTGTCCTCCCTCTCTGACCACCAACAATGTATCCTGTCCACACTCTCTGACCACCAACAATGTATCCTGTCCACACTCTCTGACCACCAACAATGTATCCTGTCTTCACTCTTTGACCACCAACAATGTATCCTGTCCTCCCTCTCTGACCACCAACAATGTATCCTGTCCACACTCTCTGACCACCAACAATGTATCCTGTCCTCCCTCTCTGACCACCAACAATGTATCCTGTCCTCCCTCTCTGACCACCAACAATGTATCTTGTCCTCCCTCTCTGACCACCAACAATGTATCCTGTCCTCACTCTCTGACCACCAACAATGTATCCTGTCCTCACTCTCTGACCACCAACAATTTATCCTCTCTTCACTCTCTGACCACCAACAATGTATCCTGTCCTCACTCTCTGACCACCAACAATGTATCCTGTCCTCACTCTCTGACCACCAACAATGTATCCTGTCCTCACTCTCTGACCACTAACAATGTATCCTGTCCTCACTCTCTGACCACCAACAATGTATCCTGTCCTCACTCTCTGACCACCAAAAATGTATCCTGTCCTCACTCTCTGACCACCAACAATGTATCCTGTCCTCACTCTCTGACCACCAACAATGTATCCTGTCCTCACTCTCTGACCACCAACAATGTATCCTGTCCTCACTCTCTGACCACCAACAATGTATTCTGTCCTCACTCTCTGACCACCAACAATGTATCCTGTCCTCACTCTCTGACCACCAACAATGTATCCTGTCCTCACTCTCTGACCACCAACAATGTATCCTGTCCTCACTCTCTGACCACCAACAATGTATCCTGTCCTCACTCTCTGACCGCCAACAATGTATCCTATCCTCACTCTCTGACCACCAACAATGTATCCTGCCCTCACTCTCTGGCCCTCATTTCCTCTGATAGGTCTGCAGTCTCTGACACTCCTCTCCATCATTATATATACTGATCATTATGTGTGGCTCTTTGGTAATGTCAGGGGCCACTTTTGAGGCCCCCTTTAGCTCATAAGTTGACAACCACTGATTTAGCGCGTTAGGAGCGGAGTATCCTGTTGCCAGGAACATGGATGAAGTGATATTTGGTATTTTTGGATTTTAGTTGATTTGTTAATAACAATTCTTCTGTAACAGAACAAGAGGCAATCCAGGACGACAACACCTATGAGACTGTGTCAGAGAGGGTACCAGGTACCAGTAATGTTCTTCTAGTCACTCTGCGTTACATACTACTGACCCCTCCCTCTGCGTTACATACTACTGACCCCTCCCTCTGCGTTACATACTACTGACCCCTCCCTCTGCGTTACATACTACTGACCCCTCCCATCTGTGTTACATACTACTGACCCCTCCCTCTGCATTACATACTACTGACCCCTCCCTCTGCATTACATACTACTGACCCCTCCCTCTGCATTACATACTACTGACCCCTCCCTCTGCGTTACATACTACTGACCCCTCCCTCTGCGTTACATACTACTGACCCCTCCCATCTGTGTTACATACTACTGACCCCTCCCTCTGCATTACATACTACTGACCCCTCCCTCTGCATTACATACTACTGACCCTTCACTTTGCGTTACATACTACTGACCCTTCACTCTGCGTTACATACTACTGACCCCTTCACTCTGCGTTACATACTACTGACCCCTTCACTCTGCGTTACATACTACTGACCCCTTCACTCTGCGTTACATACTACTGACCCCTTCACTCTGCGTTACATACTACTGACCCTTCACTCTGCGTTACATACTACTGACCCCTCCCTCTGCGTTACATACTACTGACCCCTCCCTCTGCATTACATACTACTGACCCTTCACTCTGCGTTACATACTACTGAACCTTCACTCTGCGTTACATACTACTGACCCTTCACTCTGCGTTACATACTACTGACCCTTCACTCTGCGTTACATACTACTGACCCTTCACTCTGCGTTACATACTACTGACCCTTCACTCTGCGTTACATACTACTGACCCCTCACTCTGCGTTACATACTACTGACCCCTCCCTCTGCGTTACATACTACTGACCCCTCCCTCTGCGTTACATACTACTGACCCCTCCCTCTGCGTTACATACTACTGACCCCTCCCATCTGCGTTACATACTACTGACCCCTGCACTCTGCATTGCATACTACTGACCCCTCCCTCTGCATTACATACTACTGACCCTTCACTCTGCGTTACATACTACTGACCCCTCCCATCTGCGTTACATACTACTGACCCCTCCCTCTGCATTACATACTACTGACCCCTCCCTCTGCGTTACATACTACTGACCCCTCCCTCTGCGTTACATACTACTGACCCCTCCCTCTGCGTTACATACTACTGACCCCTCCCTCTGCATTACATACTACTGACCCTTCACTTTGCGTTACATACTACTGAACCTTCACTCTGCGTTACATACTACTGACCCTTCACTCTGCGTTACATACTACTGACCCTTCACTCTGCGTTACATACTACTGACCCTTCACTCTGCGTTACATACTACTGACCCTTCACTCTGCGTTACATACTACTGACCCCTCACTCTGCGTTACATACTACTGACCCCTCCCTCTGCGTTACATACTACTGACCCCTCCCTCTGCATTACATACTACTGACCCCTCCCTCTGCGTTACATACTACTGACCCCTCCCATCTGCGTTACATACTACTGACCCCTGCACTCTGCATTGCATACTACTGACCCCTCCCTCTGCATTACATACTACTGACCCTTCACTCTGCGTTACATACTACTGACCCCTCCCATCTGCGTTACATACTACTGACCCTTCACTTTGCGTTACATACTACTGACCCTTCACTCTGCGTTACATACTACTGACCCCTCCCTCCGCGTTACATACTACTGACCCTTCCCTCTGCATTACATACTACTGACCCTTCCCTCTGCATTACATACTACTGACCCCTCCCTCTGCGTTACATACTACTGACCCCTGCACTCTGCATTGCATACTACTGACCCCTCCCTCTGCATTACATACTACTGACACCTCCCATCTGCGTTACATACTACTGACACCTCCCATCTGCATTGCATACTACTGACCCCTCCCTCTGCATTACATACTACTGACCCCTCCCTCTGCGTTACATACTACTGACCCCTTCCTCTGCGTTACATACTACTGACACCTCCCATCTGCATTGCATACTACTGACCCCTCCCTCTGCATTACATACTACTGACCCTTCCCTCTGCGTTACATACTACTGACCCCTTCCTCTGCATTACATACTACTGACCCCTCCCTCTGCGTTACATACTACTGACTCCTCCCATCTGCGTTACATACTACTGACCCCTGCACTCTGCATTGCATACTACTGACCCCTTCCTCTGCATTACATACTACTGACCCTTCCCTCTGCGTTACGTACTACTGACCCCTCCCATCTGCAATACATACTACTGACCCCTGCACTCTGCATACTACTGATCCTTCATTCGTATGTACAGATGGCAGAATCTAACATCCTGGTCCTTCTTTTCAGAGACACGGAGGGAGGAGGAGGAAGTGCACTACAGTACAGTAAGCGTGAAAGAAGGTAACAGAGGTAAGTCCCTGGTGCAGAGAATGCTGGGAATTGTAGTTCAGCCATGATTGGACTGGAGTCAGTCAGTGAGGAACTCAGCAAATGTCACTGGGCATGCTGGGATGTGTAGTTCCTCGCCGCTGATGTCCAGTCCTGTTGTGGGGATTGGGACAGCAGATACCAGGATTGTCCTAACCGTTTCTCTTATACCGTAGATGTGACCTGCGCTGAACAGACGTCGGAATACGCGGTGGTCACACGGCCGCAGGTAAGTCCCTGAACTACATTCCCCGGTGACAGGTCCTCTTATGTCGGCTGTGCAGGAGCTCCCATATACAATGGAATACAAAGTATCAAGTTCATCCTCTGTACCGGCTACATTGTCAGATCACATAAAGAGGACCCGTCATTCCATAGAGGGGGGATAAAGAGGACCTGTCATTCCATAGAGGGGGGATAAAGAGGACCTGTCATTCCATAGAGGGGGGATAAAGAGGACCTGTCATTCCATAGAGGGGGGCGATAAAGAGGACCTGTCATCACATAGAGGGGGCGATAAAGAGGACCTGTCATTCCATAGAGGGGGCGATAAAGAGGACCTGTCATTCCATAGAGGGGGCGATAAAGAGGACCTGTCATTCCATAGAGGGGGTGATAAAGAGGACCTGTCATCACATAGAGGGGGCGATAAAGAGGACCTGTCATTCCATAGAGGGGGTGATAAAGAGGACCTGTCATTCCATAGAGGGGGTAATAAAGAGGACCCATCATTCCATAGAGGGGGTGATAAAGAGGACCTGTCATTCCATAGAGGGGGTGATAAAGAGGACCTGTCATTCCATAGAGGGGGGGATAAAGAGGACCTGTCATTCCATAGAGGGGGGATAAAGAGGACCTGTCATTCCATAGAGGGGGCGATAAAGAGGACCCGTCATTCCATAGAGGGGGGATAAAGAGGACCTGTCATCACATAGAGGGGGCGATAAAGAGGACCTGTCATTCCATAGAGGGGGTGATAAAGAGGACCTGTCATTCCATAGAGGGGGGGATAAAGAGGATCCGTCATCACATAGAGGGGGGGATAAAGAGGACCCGTCATTCCATAGAGGGGGTGATAAAGAGGACCTGTCATCACATAGAGGGGGCGATAAAGAGGACCTGTCATCACATAGAGGGGGTAATAAAGAGGACCTGTCATCACATAGAGGGGGGATAAAGAGGACCTGTCATCACATAGAAGGGGCGATAAAGAGGACCTGTCATCACATAGAGGGGGGGATAAAGAGGACCTGTCATCACATAGAGGGGTGATAAAGAGGACCTGTCATCACATAGAGGGGTGATAAAGAGGACCTGTCATCACATAGAAGGGGCGATAAAGAGGACCTGTCATCACATAGAGGGGGGGATGAAGAGGACCTGCCATCACATAGAGGGGGCGATAAAGAGGACCTGTCATCACATAGAGGGGGGATAAAGAGGACCTGTCATCACATAGAGGGGGGATAAAGAGGACCTGTCATCACATAGAGGGGGTGATAAAGAGGACCTGTCATCACATAGAGGGGGTGATAAAGAGGACCTGTCATCACATAGAGGGGGCGATAAAGAGGACCTGTCATCACATAGAGGGGGCGATAAAGAGGACCTGTCATCACATAGAGGGGGTGATAAAGAGGACCTGTCATCACATAGAGGGGGGATAAAGAGGACCTGTCATCACATAGAGGGGGGATAAAGAGGACCTGTCATCACATAGAGGGGGCGATAAAGAGGACCTGTCATCACATAGGGGGGGGATGAAGAGGACCTGCCATCACATAGAGGGGGCGATAAAGAGGACCTGTCATCACATAGAGGGGGGATAAAGAGGACCTGTCATCACATAGAGGGGGCGATAAAGAGGACCTGTCATCACATAGAGGGGGTGATAAAGAGGACCTGTCATCACATAGAGGGGGTGATAAAGAGGACCTGTCATCACATAGAGGGGGTGATAAAGAGGACCTGTCATCACATAGAGGGGGCGATAAAGAGGACCTGTCATCACATAGAGGGGGCGATAAAGAGGACCTGTCATCACATAGAGGGGGCGATAAAGAGGACCTGTCATCACATAGAGGGGGGATAAAGAGGACCTGTCATCACATAGAGGGGGGATAAAGAGGACCTGTCATCACATAGAGGGGGGATAAAGAGGACCTGTCATCACATAGAGGGGGCGATAAAGAGGACCTGTCATCACATAGAGGGGGGGATGAAGAGGACCTGCCATCACATAGAGGGGGCGATAAAGAGGACCTGTCATCACATAGAGGGGGGATAAAGAGGACCTGTCATCCCATAGAGGGGGCAATAAAGAGGACCTGTCATCCCATAGAGGGGGGATAAAGAGGACCTGTCATCACATAGAGGGGGCAATAAAGAGGACCCGTCATTCCATAGAGGGGGCAATAAAGAGGACCCGTCATTCCATAGAGGGGGTAATAAAGAGGACCTGTCATCACATAGAGGGGGTAATAAAGAGGACCTGTCATCACATAGAGGGGGCGATAAAGAGGACCTGTCATCACATAGAAGGGGGGATGAAGAGGACCTGCCATCACATAGAGGGGGGATAAAGAGGACCTGTCATCCCATAGAGGGGGGATAAAGAGGACCTGTCATCACATAGAAGGGGCAATAAAGAGGACCTGTCATCACATAGAGGGGGCGGTAAAGAGGACCTGTCATCCCATAGAGGAGGGATAAAGAGGACCTGTCATCACACAGAGGGGGGATAAAGAGGACCTGTCATCACATAGAGGAGGCAATAAAGAGGACCTGTCATCACATAGAGGGGGGATAAAGAGGACCTTTCATCACATAGAGGGGGGATAAAGAGGACCTGTCATCCCATAGAGGGGGGATAAAGAGGACCTGTCATCACATAGAAGGGGCAATAAAGAGGACCTGTCATCACATAGAGGAGGCAATAAAGAGGACCTGTCATCACATAGAGGGGGTGATAAAGAGGACCTGTCATCACATAGAGGGGGCAATAAAGAGGACCTGTCATCACATAGAGGGGGGATAAAGAGGACCTGTCATCACATAGAGGGGAAGTGGACCTGTCTTTCTCTTGCAACCTTGTTTTAGAGAACCCATCCCCCTATGTATAGAGAAGGTACTGGACTGAAGACAAACAGCTTACCCCTCCATTGCAGTCCCAGAATCCTCCTGAAATCCGGTCAGATGACTTGTTAAAAGGCGGATCAGACTCAGGCCCAGCCATTCACTGCCCATCTTTGCCCTGCTAAAGGTCACATGACAGGCACTGATTGGGGGCTGGATAAAAGGGGCAGATCAGGTCTAGATCTGTTGCTTATGCCGTGATGAAGCCATCAGCCAATCACTGTCATTCTTCTGTCACACGTTCACCTCTATAAATCTATTGGTTTGTGTAATGCTGAGGGTAGATTTACTCAAAGATCCTCATCATGGAGGCATTAGGTACCATATAACAACCATAGTTGACTGTGGTACCTACCCATGGACCCTGGCATCAGTGCCCAGCACACACAGCTGCTGAAGGCCACATGACCATGTTCCCCGAGTCCCAGAATTGCAGGGATACCTTCATTCTAATATCTGTTCTCTCTGGACACCAATAAATATGGAGGCTTCCAATGTGGGCCTTTTCTTCTAAAGAAGCTCAGGGCTTGGCTGTCGTGTTGATCTCTGGCATCTATTCCTTGTCACTGACTCAGAACAAGCAAAAATCGGAGACAGTCAGGCACATGGCATTTTCAGGAGGAGGTCAGTGATGGCAGAGAGTGCCACCCTCACCAAGATACCACCATGAATGGGTGTCACACTGAGGACAGGGCAGCCAGTCCTGCTCATCTCTATCATAAACTGCTGAAACTCCTCAGGGGCGGGAACGCTGGGCATTGTGAGAGGGAGCCTTGGTAATAACTCAGCTTTTCATTGGTTGCTTCTAGGTTCAACAGCAGCAATAACAGCCAGTGAGGATCTGGACTGGACAGGAAGACAACTGTGCACCGGAAAATGTCTCCCCCGGACAAGAACTGTTTAAGCATTTTTTTGGGGGAAAATGTTACTAAGTTACTGGATATAAACTATTTGAAACTGACCAGGTATTTTTGGCCATTCTTACAGATTCCTCCAAACCCCCATCTGAGCCCGATTCCTGCAGGATTCAGGTTTTCATGTTACCACCAACCCTGAGATGGGAGGGCAGTTTTGGATGAACATTCATAAAGTATGTCTGCTCAGAGCTCTGCCTCCCCAGGGGTTGGAACAGATAGACCTGCTCGGTATATGACCTGTGACCTCTCCCAGACCAAATATTAGACTGCCAGTTGCTTTTACAGCTGTCTGTGGGCATTATTAGAACGGATGGATATTGGGGGCCTCCCAGTGGCGTCACTAGGGTTGGCGTCACCTGGTACGGCAAAACATGGTGTCACCCCCCTCCTGTCTATCCTGCCCAGCGCCCTGCAGGCAGCGCACGGTCACCCCCCCAAATACCCCTGTAAATTAAAGTATAGGGTGGTATTGGGCCGGCTGGGGCGATATAGGGCAGGGAGCGCGGCCAATGACAGCTGATCATGTGATGTAAACAAACCTCTGTAATCTTTTTTTTTTTTTCTCCTCACGCTGATAGAAAAAAAAGCCGATCACCGGCTCTTGTGTAAGGGACATCGGTCCCCAGTGAAGAGGCACATCCGCCTCATTAGTGCCTGCCAGTGCAACAAATGCCACCTATCAATACCCACCAGTGGTGCCAGTCAGTGCCACCTACCAGTGCCCATCACTGCCACCTATTAGTGCCAATTCTCAGTGCCCATCACTGCCACCTATCAGTGATACCTATTAGTGACAATTCTCAGTGCCACCTATCAATGCCCTTCAGTGCCACCTCTCAGTGCCCACCAGTGCAGCCTCATCAGCGTACATCAACAAAGGAGAAAAATTACCCGATTGAAAAAAAAAATAATTATAACAAAATATAAAACGGTTTTGTATTTTTTTTTAAAATTCTGTCTTTTTAAAAAAAAAATTACAAAAAATAAAAATCGCAGGAGGTCATCAAATACCACCGAAAGAAAGCTCTTTTTGTGGGAAAAATTAATTTGGGTACAGTGTTGTATGACCGCGCAATTGGCATTCAAAAAATGAGAGCGCTGAAAATTGTCCTGGGCAGGAGGCGGAGGGTTTAAGTGCCCGGTAAGAAAGTGGTTACATTTTGCATACTACACTTAGAGGCGCCTTTCTTTTCCTTTTTTTTATATCTTCAAAGTTTCTTATCCTCATCACTATCATCCCTCTGACCAGCTGTCCACCTTCACCAGAGCGCCCTTACCGCCTCATTGTGTATTAGCAGACTGGATGGATACTGGGGCCCCCCCACCGAGCCTAATATTCATCCACTCTGCTAATACACAATACTTGGCTCAGGGCGGCCCCCCAGTATCCATCCACTCTGCTAATACACAATATCACCCCCACCCCCCTGGTCAGAGATTGTGTATTAGCAAAGTAGATGGATGTTGGGGGGGGGGGGCGCCCTCAATTGGACTTTGTGTATTAGAAGAGTAAACAGATATTGGGCCCCCCCCCCTCAGTCAGATATTTTGTATTAACAGAGAGGACAAATATTGGGGGCCCCCCCTCAATCAGACATTGTGCATTAGCAGCGTATACATACATTTTGGGGAACCCCTTCTGATGGACATTCCGTATTAGCAGGGTGAATGGAAATTGGGGGCCCTCCTCATTCAGACATTGTGTATTAGCAGAGTGAAAAGATATTGGGGGGGCCCACCACCACCAGACATGTAATAGAGTATATAGATATTGGGGGCCCTCCCTCTTGGTTGGACATTCTATATTAGCAGAGTGGATGGATATGGGGGGGATCTCATGGAGTATATAGATATTTCCCCCCCCCTCTTGGTTGGACATTCTATATTGGCAGAGTGGATGGATATGGAGGGGGGGGGGATCTCATGTATTAGCAGAGTGGAATGGAGTATATAGATATTGGAGCGCCCCCCCCCCAAGATGGACATTCTATATTAGCGGAGTGGACAGATATTGTGGGGGCCCCAACCACCCCACCCCCCACTTCATTCTCACCAATAATTCACCAATTGAACACAAAGAAAAGAAAAAAAAAAGTGTTTTATTGGTTCAGAGTTTAGCGGCGGCGGCCATGTGCTGCGTCAGGAAGGCGCTGAGCTTGGAGACGTGGACGGTCTCTTTGATGGTGGTGTCTCGGCTGCGGAGATGAAGAAGCCCGCTCTCCAGCGTGACGTCACTGACCAGCGCGGTGAACAGGACGCCCATCTCATCGTACCTGGAAGGAGGAGAGGGGAACACTGAGACTACAACCCCCACTATCCCACACCCAGAGACTGACCCCCCTGCTGTTCACTGAAAGCACCACATCCCTTAATTGATTTTTATCTCAGCAGTCATCGGCGCTGCTACTTGCCCTGATTCATGGCCAAAATGCAGCCTAGTTTTCTCATTGAGGCATTTCAGAAAACAATACCACATTTTGACCACTAGATGGAGCTGATTATACAGATAATAATTTATTAGCTAAAATATGGTGACATTTTCGATCCTTCTGAACGAATGCTTCTGACATTTGTCTAACGATTGTTTTATAAACAGACCCCTTGAATTACAGGCATTTATATAGCGCCCTGAGCTTGGTGAGCTTCCAATTTTACCACTTCTCGACTGTAGGACATCTACAGACATCCTGAGGTTGAAGTGGTTATATCGGGAGGATGGGTGCAGCTACAGGCACCATCCCGCTATCTTTTCTTTCAGCCACTGATTCCCTTTCTTATAAAAGCCTTACTAGCGCCTGATTTGCTCCATGCAGATAGTGCCCCAGCCAGGATTCCAACCAAGGACCCCAACGCCGCAAGGTCAAAGGGCTAACTAGAGCTGGGCGACTTTGGCCCCAAAAAAAACTCGATTCACGATTCGAATTAAGTTTTTTTTTTATGATGGACACCGGGCAGGAGTTTTAAGGCGAGGCCTAGTCCGCCAGGATCCTGGGAAAAGGCCGCGGACTAGGCCGAAGCCACGGCCTCACCTAAAAAATCCTGCCAGCAGCTCGTCGAGATCCTGGGAAAAGGCCGCGGCTTCGACCTAGTCTGCGGAGCCGGTCCTATGAAAAAAAAAAATCTAAAAAAAAAAAAACGATTTGACCTCGCAACTCGATTCAAAATCAATTTTTTCCCCAGCCCTAGGGCTAACCACTCACTAAGCACTGTGCTGCCCATAAGAAACTCCATTGATGGGCAAAGGGGTGGAGTCTGCATGAGATACTCCCACCCAACAGATGTGCCTGCAACCCTGCCCAAAGTGGCGCATGCCGGGCGGTCACCTATCACTCACCTGGTGAACAGCTGCTCCATAGGGGTGTGTAATGTTTCCAGGTATCCCGGCCAGACGGAGATCCCCCTCCCCCGCAGCTCGGTACACAGACCCTGGCACACCTAGGAGAGAGAGACCGGGGTCAGATGTCACACACTACGCTACAGCCAATCACCATCAGCAGAAGAACATCCTCATAATTAGCCCGATCTATAAACCACCTCCCCCCAAATCTAGTAATACAGACCAGTCGCAGGTCGGCGGCCGGGCCTTTCCCCAAGTCTACGGCCAACGTCACCGGGGCGAGCGACGGGTGAATCTTCAGCACCTGAAAGACAAGGAGGATGGAATTAAATAAAAAAATAATAATAAAAAAAAAAGATACAATGTTGTGAGACGGTCCCCGGAATTCCTTACCGTCCGCCGCTGCTGCTGCTCCTTCCCCCGGGGCGCGGTGCTCTCAGTCACCTGCAGGGCGTCACACAGATAGGCCAACAGACCTCCTTCTACTTCGCTGCTCATCCAGACCATGTGGGGAATGGCTGACTTCCTGCCGTCCCGGCCCTGCGGACAGACATTGGGGGAGGTGAGGAGTCATTGAAGGGTGACATGGAAACCCCGCCCCCAAATAGGACCCTCTGTCATCACTTCTTCACTAGAGGACGTAACACCGTGCATGGACACTAGATGGCCATAGCAACCCAGCATGCGCACAGGGGGGAGGCAATACCTGCACATGTGCACTACTGGGGCATAATAACCATAAATGTGTATTAGAGGGACACAATAACCGCACATGTGCACCGACAGGACACAATACCAGCAGCACATGTGTATTAGAGGGGCACAACAACCGCACATGTGCACCGACGGGACACAATACCAGCACATGCGCATTAGAGGGACACAACCATAAATGTGTATTAGAGGGACACAACAACCGCACATGCGCACCGACGGAACACAATAGCCACACAAGCGCATTAGAGGGACACAATAACCATAAATGTGTATTAGAGGGACACAACAACCGCACTAGAGGGACACCACAACCGCACTAGAGGGACACAACAACCGCACGTGCGCACCAGAGAGACACGATAACTGCACACGTGCACTAGCGGGGGGACACACACGTGCACCGACGGAACACAATAGCCACACATGCGCACCAGAGGGACACAATAACCGCACATGAGCACTAGAGGGACACAAGAACTGCGCATACGCACTAGCGGGGCACAAGAGACGTACATGTGCATTCGAAAGACACCACAACCGCGCATACGTGCTAACGGGACACAATAGCTGCGAATGTGCTCCAGCGGGCGCGCCAACCGCGCATGTGCGCCAGCCGAACACAATAAACGCATGTGCACTAGAGGGGCACAATAAACGCACTTGTGCACTAGATGGACACAATAACCGCACATGTGTGGCAGAGCGACACAAAACCCGCACATGTGCACTAGAGGGACACAATAAGCGAATATGAGCGATACAATAACTGCACATATGCACTAGAGGGACACAATAACCGCACATGCGCACCAGAAGAACACAAAAAACGCACAAGAGCAGCACAGCAACCGCACTAGAGGGTCACAAAACTGCACATGTGCACTAGAGGAACACAACAACTGCACATCCGTACCAGAGGAACACAATAGCCACACATGTGCACAAGAGGGACACAACAGCCACACATGCACATTGGAGGGGCACAACAACTACACATTTGTACCAGAGGAACACAACAGCCACACATGCGCACCAGAGGGACACAACAACCACACAAGCGCACCAGAGGGACACAACAGCCACACATGCGCATTGGAGGGGCACAACAACTACACATTTGTACCAGAGGAACACAACAGCCACACATGCGCACCAGAGGAACACAACAGCCACACATGCGCACCAGAGGGACACAACAACCACACATGCGCACCGGAGGGACACAACAACCACACATGTGCACCAGAGGGACACAACAACCACACATGTGCACCAGAGGGACACAACAACCACACATGCGCACCAGAGGGACACAACAACCACACATGCGCACCAGAGGAACACAACAGCCACACATGCGCACCAGAGGGACACAACAACCACACATGCGCACCAGAGGGACACAACAACCACACATGCGCACCGGAGGGACACAACAACCACACATGCGCACCAGAGGGACACAACAGCCACACATGCGCACCAGAGGGACACAACAACCACACATGTGCACCAGAGGGACACAATCATGCATGCACACTAAAGGGGCACAACAACCGCACAAGCGCGTTTGAGGGACACAGCACTCGCTTATCCACACTAGAGGGACACAATAACTGTGCAAGCACACTAGAATGGTGCAATACCCACACATGCGCACTAGGGGGACTCAGTAGCCCAACTTGCACACTAAAAGGACACAATTTACAATAAACGCGCACGTGCACAGGAAGTAACATTATCAATAAACTTCCTGCTCTGCTGGCCCCATCTCAGCAGTTTATGGATTTTTTTTCCAGGTTAAACCATTATAAATTGGAGGGAGAGGAGGCGGAATGGAATTTGTTAGGAAGGCTAAAGTGCAGCAAACTAGTAAGGATGCGGATCGTTATGTGTAGACCCCTTGAGTACCGATCTCCCCAAAGAATGACTTCCTGCATTAGAAATCTCAGACTATTGGAAAGAAAAAACGATCTTTGCGCTTAGGAATTGCAAACTCCAATATGGGCAAAATGTAAGACTGGCGCCACCTTGTGGTAACATGGAGAGCATCAGGACTGCCTATATATGATATACAGACACAACGTATTACAGACTTGCAGGGGGGCAGATGTAGACTTTTAGTGGATGACATTTAGTCTTCATTGTCCTGTAGAGGATTTGAACCGAGGATACCAGAGCTGCAAGGCAGAAGTGCCAACCACTCGGCCAATGTGCTGTCCTGATCTCACGCTGTTCCTCAGTTTGCTTGGTGCACTCCGTATTATAAACGATTGGCATGTTTTCCATGATATTCAATTTTCTATCTATGGCCTGCTGATCTCATGCAGCCTCTTTGCAGCCACTTCACGTCTATACGCCCTCCAGTGATGGCCGCCTGGCATTGGCTTCCTGATGGTGACAACACCGGACTTTGTGTTGAAAAAGGCATACTAAGCTTGTATGACACCTGGGGACAGGCACAGAGCGTTGTCACCCGATAACAGGAAGTCACTTTTGTGGCAGGATCACCGGGGAATAATTTAAGAAGTAAATACAGAGTGAATGTGAATGGGGAGTGATTTTATCATTATCAATCAGCTGCTGCACCTGCAGGGCTCTAATGAGGAAAGTGGCAGGGTCTGCATTCCTTTAGACGTGATTTCCCTTTGGGAGGATCTCACTTGTTGCAGGGGATGCCTAAAATCTGACTTGTGTCTTAGTGCAGACTTCTGGGAAAATCAGTGAGCCAATCACACACAAGCAGGAAATGACATTTCCGGGGGGGGGGCGTTCTGTATACCATCTGTGAACAGAGCGCCTCCAAGTGGTCATGTTGCATATCTGGGGGGGCGTTCTGTATACCATCTGTGTACAGAGCGCCCCCAGGTGGTCATATTGCATATCTTGGGGCTGCGTTCTGTATACCATCTGTGAACAGAGCGCCCCCAGGTGGTCATATTGTATATCTGGGGGGCGTTCTGTATATCATCTGTGTACAGAGCGCCCCCAGGTGGTCATATTGCATATCTTGGGGGGGCGTTCTGTATACCATCTCTGTACAGAGCGCCCCCAGGTGGTCATATTGTATATCTGGGGGGGGGGCGTTCTGTATACCATCTGTGTACAGAGCGCCTCCAAGTGGTAATTTTGCATAGCTGGGGGGGGGTTCTGTATACCATCTGCGTACAGAGCGCCTCCAAGTGGTCATTTTGCATAGCTGGGGGGGGTTCTGTATACCATCTGCGTACAGAGCGCCTCCAAGTGGTCATTTTGCATAGCTGGGCGTTCTGTATACCATCTGTGTATAGGGAGCCCCCAGATGGTCATATTGCATATCTTGGGGGGGGGCGTTCTGTATACCATCTGTGTGTAGAGCGCACCCTGGTGGTCAAATTGCATATCTGGGGGGGGGGCGTTCTGTATACCATCTGTGAACAGAGCGCCCCCGGGTGGTCATATTGTATATCTGGGGGGACGTTCTGTATACCATCTGTGAACAGAGCGCCCCCGGGTGGTCATATTGTATATCTGGGGGGACGTTCTGTATACCAGCTGTGAACAGAGCGCCCCCGGGTGGTCATATTGTATATCTGGGGGGGCGTTCTGTGTATCATCTGTGTACAGAGCGCCCCCAGGTGGTCATATTGCATATCTTGGGGGGCGTTCTGTATACCATCTGTGTATAGAGAGCCCCCAGGTGGTCATATTGCATATCTTGGGGGGCGTTCTGTATACCATCTGTGTATAGAGAGCCCCCAGGTGGTCATATTGCATATCTTGGGGGGGCGTTCTGTATACCATCTGTGTACAGAGCGCCTCCAAGTGGTCATTTTGCATAGCTGGGGGAGGGTTCTGTATACCATCTATGTACAGAGCGCCCCCAGGTGGTCATATTGTATATCTGGGGGGGCGTTCTGTATACCATCTGTGTACAGAGCGCCCCCAGGTGGTCATATTGTATATCTGGGGGGGCGTTCTGTATACCATCTGTGTATAGAGAGCCCCCAGGTGGTCACATTGCATATCTTGGGGGGGGGCATTCTGTATACCCTCTGTGTGTAGAGCGCCCCCTGGTGGTCATATTGTATATCTGGGGGGCGTTCTGTATACCATCTGTGAACAGAGCGCCCCCTGGTGGTCATATTGCATATCTGGGGGGGGCTCTGTATACCATCTGTGTATAGAGCGCCCCCAGGTGGTCATATTGTATATCTGGGGGGGACGTTCTGTATACCATCTGTGTGTAGAGCGCCCCCAGGTGGTCATATTGCATATCTGGGGGGGCGTTCTGTATACCATCTGTGTATAGAGCGCCCCCAGGTGGTCATATTGCATATCTGGGGGGGGACGTTCTGTATACCATCTGTGTACAGAGCGTCCCCAGGTGGTCATATTGTATATCTGGGTGGGCGTTCTGTATACCATCTATGTACAGAGCGCCCCCTGGTGGTCATATTCCATATCTGGGGGGGGGGGGGGCGTTCTGTATACCATCTGTGTATAGAGAGCCCCCAGGTGGTCATATTGCATATCTGGGGGGGGGGAGTTCTGTATACCATCTGTGTACAGAGCGCCCCCAGGTGGTCATATTGTATATCTGGGGGGGGGGGGGCGTTCTGTATACCATCTGTGTATAGAGAGCCCCCAGGTGGTCATATTGTATATCTGGGTGGGCGTTCTGTATACCATCTGTGTATAGAGAGCCCCCAGGTGGTCATATTGTATATCTGGGTGGGCGTTCTGTATACCATCTGTGTATAGAGAGCCCCCAGGTGGTCATATTGTATATCTGGGGGGGCGTTCTGTATACCATCTGTGTACAGAGCGCCCCCAGGTGGTCATATTGTATATCTGGGGGGGCGTTCTGTATACCATCTGTGTATAGAGCGCCCCCAGGTGGTCATATTGTATATCTGGGGGGGACGTTCTGTATACCATCTGTGTGTAGAGCGCCCCCAGGTGGTCATATTGCATATCTGGGGGGGCGTTCTGTATACCATCTGTGTATAGAGAGCCCCCAGGTGGTCATATTGCATATCTGGGGGGGACGTTCTGTATACCATCTGTGTACAGAGCGCCCCCAGGTGGTCATATTGTATATCTGGGGGGGGGGGGGGGGCGTTCTGTATACCATCTGTGTATAGAGAGCCCCCAGGTGGTCATATTGCATATCTGGGGGGGCGTTCTGTATACCATCTGTGTACAGAGCGCCCCCAGGTGGTTATATTGTATATCTGGGGGGGGCATTCTGTATACCATCTGTGTGTAGAGCGCCCCCTGGTGGTCATAAATTACAGATGGAAAAGGAAAGGTCATTTTTAATAACCTTCAATTACAATATAACTTGTGTGGAAATTCTATATATTAATATTTTTTTTATTTGCTAAAGGGAGTTACCCTTTAATGATCCCTGGAAAGTTTAAAGGGATTGGAAATGACGCTGAACGATTCTGTGTGTGACATACGTGAAGATGAGCGATGGGCCCATGGTGCATCTGGGTGAGGGCGGAGTCATCCAGGCTGCCGAGGCGTTCGATTGGTTCCTTGCCCCAGGGGAAGTCGTACTGTATGAGGGTCGTTTTCATTCCGTCTTCGTCAGGGTGGTCGCCGATGCTGAATCTGGACGGTACCTGAGCAAACTGGACACAGAGGGGGGGAGGGGATGGGTGAGAAAATGGCGCTGCCCAGGCGTGCTATCTCAGCAATTAGTCTTATATGTAAAAATACATTTTATATATACAGTGGGGGAAATCTTGGATGAGAACCTTCTTCCCTCAGCCAGAACACTGAAGATGGGTCATGGATGGGTCTTCCGGCATGACAATGACCCAAAACATACCGCCAAGGCCAGGGCCGTTTGAAGGAATTTGGGGGCCCCAAGCAGATTGAGAATTTGGGGCCCCCAAGCGGGAGGGGGGGCTACTGATTTTTTTTTGAGAAGCGGGGGGGGGGGGGGGGTTTGGGCTGCTACACAATTTTTTTAGATTTTGTTTTTTAATTCAGAAGCGGAGGGGTGCTACTGAGATTTCTACTGATTTTTGGTTTTAATTTAGAAGGGGGGGGTGCTAACGCGGGACATCGATCGCCGTTCGCGGGAGGGGGACCACCGATCGGGGGGCACCGTCGCGGGAGGGGGGCCTGCCGATCGCAGCAGGGGGGGCGCGGATCGCGGGGGGGCCACGGATCACATGAGGGGGGGCCGCCAATCGCGGGAGGGGGGGCCTGCCGATCGCGGCAGGGGGGGGGCGCGGATCGCGGGGGGCCGCGGATCACATGAGGGGGGGGGCCGCCAATCGCGGGTGGGGGGCTGCCAATCGCGGGAGGGGGGGCACCGATCGCGGGAGGGGGGCTGCCAATCGCGGGAGGGGGGCCACCAATCGCGGGAGGGGGGCTGCCAATCGCGGGAGGGGGGCCGCCAATCGCGGGAGGGGGGCTGCCAATCGCGGGAGGGGGGCTGCCAATCGCGGGAGGGGGGCTGCCAATCGCGGGAGGGGGGCGCCAATCACGGGTGGGGGGCGCCAATCGCGGGTGGGGGGGCCGCCGATCGCGGGAGGGGGGCCGCCGATCGCGGGAGGGGGGGGCGCCGATCGCGGGTGGGGGGGCCGCCGATCGCGGGAGGGGGGCCACCGATCGCGGGTGGGGGGGCCGCCGATCGCGGGAGGGGGGGCCGCCGATCGCAGGTGCGGGGGCCGCCGATCGCAGGTGCGGGGGCCGCCAATCGCGGGTGGGGGGGGCCGCCGATCGCGGGAGGGGGGCCGCTCTGCTGGGGCCCCAGGCCAGCTGGGGGCCCCAAGCAGTTGCTTGGTTTGCCTCTCCTGTTCCGACGGCCCTGGCCAAGGCAACAAAGGAGTGGCTCAGGAAGGAGCACATTAAGGTCATGGAGTGGCCTAGCCAGTCTCCAGACCTTAATCCTATAGAAAATGTATGGAGGGAGCTGAAACTTCGAGATGCCAAGAAACCTTAAGGATTTAGAGAAGATCTGTAAAGAAGAGAGGAGCAAAATCCCTCCTGAGATGTGTGGAAACCTGATCACCACCTACAAGAAACGTCTGACCTCTGTGCTTCCCAACAAGGGTTTCTCCACCAACTACTAAGGGGATCAAATACTTATTTTACTCCATTTATAACATTTGTATTGTGTGATTTCTCTGGATTTTTGGTTGATTTTCTGTCTCTATCATATAAAATACATTCATGTTCTGCTTGGGGATCAAATACTTATACAGTGAAACCTCAGATTGCGAGTAACGAGGTTAACGAGCGTTTCACAATATGAGCATTTTTTTTTTTTTTTTTGTAAAATCCTGACTTGGTTTGCGAGTGATGTCCCGCGAAACGAGCGAGATTCAAGCCACAGCGGCGTGCACTACCGCATTTGGCCTGAGGTGCAGGGGCGCCAGAGCCGATCGGAAATACTTGGAAATACTCTGTTCCCGAGCCTTTCCGAGGTTCACCGAGTTCAGCCGAGCTGTCCCCGAGCCTTTCCGAGGCTCTCTGACGTGCGCCCCCCCCCCACCTCTGGCCACATGCGGTATTGCATGCTATTGAAGTCAATGCAAAACAAATTATTTTCATTTCCATTGACTTCTATGGGGAAACTCGCTTTGATATGCAAGTGCTTTGGATTACAAGCGTTCTCCTGGAACGGATTATGCTCGTAATCTAAGGTTCCACTGTAGATCATCTCTTATAAATAACCCCCATAGACGTCTCGGCAATCACAGGGCAGGTTCTGAACGGTCGTATCGTCACTCACCTTCCTCCACCACAGCAGCCGCTGCCGCAGCCAGTAGTCCCGCCACTGAGCGCAAGTCTTGGCTGAGCTGAACCAGACCAGAGACGCCGCAGTCCTCTCCCCCACCCTACAACATGGAAATGAAATTAATCAATTGACAGGAAGTAACAGCCTCATCAATAAAATTCCTATTCCTGGACTTTATCCTCTCTTTTACCCAACTCCCCGCCCTCTTCTGTCTGCCAAAAATGATTGCTGTCAGTAGGATTTTATCCCTTCCTATTTGGATTTTGCACCAGTTGATTAAATCGGTGGCCTGTGAACCCAATCTCCTTCCCCGATATTAATCAGAGCGCGCACGCCTGAGAGTTACTAGCAAACTGCATTGTGGGAAAAGACAAATTAGGAATACATTGTATTCTGTACAGAACCGATCCCCCCCCCCCCCCCCCCATATTACTAGGCACATTACAATATGGCTGACCTGCAGGTGTCGGGGTCCTCATTGTCTGAGATTGGGTGAAAACATCTCCCCACCTCTGCAATACCAAAGGGCAACTTCCTGTTCAGCAGCTCCAAACAGGAGGGGTAATAATACAAGGCACCTAAAAATTAGAAAAATATTTTTAAAAAATGTAACATTTTATGCCCCTCCCACAATGGTGAGATTTCCTGCAGTAGTTTGTGTCTCTGCCCCTCCCACAATGGGGAGATTTTCCTGCAGTAATTTGTGTCTCTGCCCCTCCCACAATGGTGAGATTTCCTGCAGTAGTTTGTGACTCTGCCCCTCCCACAACAGGGAGATTTCCTGCAGTAGCTTGTGACTCTGCCCCTCCCACAACGGGGAGATGTCCCTGCAGTAGTTTGTGTCTCTGCCCCTCCCACAATGGGGAGATTTCCCGCAGTAGTTTGTGTCTCTGCCCCTCCCACAACGGGGAGATTTCCCTGCAGTAGTTTGTGTCTCTGCCCCTCCCACAATGGTGAGATTTCCTGCAGTAGTTTGTGTCTCTGCCCCTCCCACAACGGGGAGATGTCCCTGCAGTAGTTTGTGTCTCTGCCCCTCCCACAATGGGGAGATTTCCCTGCAGTAGTTTGTGTCTCTGCCCCTCCCACAATGGTGAGATTTCCTGCAGTAGTTTGTGTCTCTGCCCCTCCCACAACGGGGAGATGTCCCTGCAGTAGTTTGTGTCTCTGCCCCTCCCACAATGGGGAGATTTCCCGCAGTAGTTTGTGTCTCTGCCCCTCCCACAACGGGGAGATGTCCCGGCAGTAGTTTGTGTCTCTGCCCCTCCCACAACGGGGAGATGTCCCGGCAGTAGTTTGTGTCTCTGCCCCTCCCACAACGGGGAGATGTCCCGGCAGTAGTTTGTGTCTAGTGTTGGGCGAACTGTTCGGCCAGAGTATGAGTCCGGGCCGAACATTGGCTGTTCTCCCCCTTCAGCAAACACCCGAATTTGCAGGGTGTTCGCCCCACCAAATGCTCTGCGCTGCACAATACATTCTAAGCCCTAAATGGGCAAAGCTTTGCCCAATCAGGGAGCAGTAAAATCTGGTTGTTAAGGAGCGGGGCAGGAAGACGGCCGCGGCGTCCTTAACAACCGATGAGTCATCAGCTGTCAATGGGCTTCCCCGCTGACAGCTGAATAAAAAAGAAAAAGACATTTGTCCCCCTGAAAGTACCAAATCCCTTATCTGAGCATGCAGGTCAGAAAAAGGGGGGGGGGGAGAGCAAGCAAGCTCCTCCCCTGAAACATTCCAGGCCCCATGCCCTCAACTTGGGGGGGATGCTCTTCCCCCCATCCCAAAGCACCTTGTCCCATGTGGATGGGGACAAGGGTCTCTTCCCCACAACCCTGGACTGTGATTGTGGGGGTCTGGGGGCTTCAGAATCTGTTCTGATCAGTTATCGGAATCTGGAAGCCCTTTTTAACAAGGAGGCCCCCAGATCCCAGCCCCCCCCCCGCTGTGTGAATGAGTAGGGGTACCCCTACCCATTCACCAAAAAAAGTGTCAAAATAAATAAAAACAGTAGGCAGGTTTTTGACAAGTCCTTTGTTTTTTTATTTTTAATAATTGATGATGATCCATCATTAAATCACAACGCCGCCGCGGCTAACCACTCGCTGGACCCGCCCTCCCCTTGTGACGTCACCAACCGGTGCATGTTGGGTCGGTGATGTCACGGGGAGGGAGCGGTGCCACCAGGTGACAGTGCCAGGAGGCCACGCCCTTACTTATATCAGAACTTTCGAACGGCAAGCCAGTAATTCGGTGGTTTGCCTTTGTGGCGGGCGGAGGGATTTTCTTTTTCTTTTTTTTAGGGTCCAGCAGTGGCAGCGGCATCGTGATGGACGATGAATCTTCATCAGGGGACTTTTTTTTATAGGAATTTCCCAAAAATGTGTCTACCGTTTTTATTTTTACTCTTTTTTGGTTAATGAGTAGGGGTACCACATCTCATTCACATGCGGGGGGGGGGGCCTTGTTAAACAGGGCTTTCAGGTTCCGATAATCCCCCCGCCCGCAGACCCCCACAATCACAGCCCAGGGCTGTGGGTAGGAGGCCCTTGTCCCCATCGATATGGGGACAAGGTGCTTTGGGGCGGGGCTCGCTTGTCCGTCCCCCCCCCCCTTTCCTGACCTGCAAGGCTGCATGCTCAGATAAGGGCCCGGTATGGATTTTGAGGGGGGCCCCATGCCATTTTTTTTTTTAAATAGACGGGTGTCGGCAATTGCAATTCAAATTTGATTTGACTTTTTCCTTTAGAAGTGTCAGTTTTGCTGCAGCAGGTTCTATACATGGTACAGATGCGCCACTTTACAGGCAGACTAAGGAGACCCACCGGGCACTATATTTAAAGGAATTTTTTATTTTTATTTTAAACTATCATTTTTAAAAACATTTTTTGCATTGATACAAGTCCCCTAGGGCAGAAACTGGATCCCAATACCAATTTTTTGGGCAATTACTTGCATAGAAGCCTTAAAAATTGGGACTTCTACATTTTTCCTGTTCGGCTCCCATAAGCTTCAATGGGGTTTGTGGTTCCGGGCAGAATATCTCCTCTGTTTGGGAGTTATGCTGCGAACCGAACAGGGGGAGGGGGGGGAGCGATCAGCCCCATCTCTATTTGTGTCATTATTACCATATAGGAGATCTTGGCGAACATCGGCCATCTTTTCCAGCTCCTCCTGGGTTGGACTTTGGTTTTGGAGGCGTTCCAGACAGGCCTTGGGGAGGGTCTTCAGTGGTGGTCTGGGTGAAGGGTTGGACGTTCCCGGTAGGTGACACAAAGAGTCAATGGGCAGAACCTGCTCCCGGTGCAACACCATGGCGTCCCACCATTCCTTTACCAAGTTCCTTTTCATTTGGGCTCCCAGGGGCCCCAGGCTGTGACGTCCTCCTAGAACAGAGGCCGGAGTCATCTTCTCCCCTAACAGGAAGCACCTTCGTCGGCACAACTCCAGAAGATCATCGCTGGTCCGCCCTCCAGCCGCCAGCCTCCTGCACTGCAGTAATAGAGGAGCCGGAAACATCCTCCTTGTCCGCCCGACCCGGGCCAGTCCCAGTGCACACCAAGACATGGCGGATCGCGGTCACTTGACACAATATGGCCTCCGCCGGGGGATGGTACATAGCGCTCTCCTACATGGGAAGGATGCAGAAAGATACTGTGAGAATGAGAATGACATTGTCTATGGCAGCCAATCAGCAGCCAGGTGAGCTCTGAACTTCTCGCCTGCTCCTGTTCTGTAGATACAGAGGTAAGCCATTCACACATGCAGAAATCAATAAAAAGGAGTTTCAATCGGGGGTCCACGTCCTCATAGGAGGCGCTGTCAGTGCGCTAAACCCAAGGACAACGCCAGGGATGCCACATTCCAGGAAACATCCCCATTATACAGGCAGGAGCAGGGGGTGCAGGAGAGTGAAGGAAGGGGTATGATGGGGACAGGTTAGATTAGAAGATTGTACATGGAGCCAGTATAGGGAGGTGACATGCACACTGATATGATACAATGTATTTATATATAGGAGAACATGGAGCCAGTATAGGGAGGTGACATGCACACTGATAGGATACAATGTATTTATATATAGGAGAACATGGAGCCAGTATAGGGAGGTGACATGCACACTGATAGGATACAATGTATTTATATATAGGAGAACATGGAGCCAGTATAGGGAGGTGACATGCACACTGATAGGATACAATGTATTTATATATAGGAGAACATGGAGCCAGTATAGGGAGGTGACATGCACACTGATATGATACAATGTATTTATATATAGGAGAACATGGAGCCAGTATAGGGAGGTGACATGCACACTGATATGATACAATGTATTTATATATAGGAGAACATGGAGCCAGTATAGGGAGGTGACATACACACTGATATGATACAATGTATTTATATATAGGAGAACATGGAGCCAGTATAGGGAGGTGACATGCACACTGATATGATACAATGTATTTATATATAGGAGAACATGGAGCCAGTATAGGGAGGTGACATACACACTGATAGGATACAATGTATTTATATATAGGAGAACATGGAGCCAGTATAGGGAGGTGACATGCACACTGATATGATACAATGTATTTATATATAGGAGAACATGGAGCCAGTATAGGGAGGTGACATGCACACTGATATGATACAATGTATTTATATATAGGAGAACATGGAGCCAGTATAGGGAGGTGACATGCACACTGATATGATACAATGTATTTATATATAGGAGAACATGGAGCCAGTATAGGGAGGTGACATGCACACTGATAGGATACAATGTATTTATATATAGGAGAACATGGAGCCAGTATAGGGAGGTGACATACACACTGATATGATACAATGTATTTATATATAGGAGAACATGGAGCCAGTATAGGGAGGTGACATGCACACTGATAGGATACAATGTATTTATATATAGGAGAACATGGAGCCAGTATAGGGAGGTGACATGCACACTGATATGATACAATGTATTTATATATAGGAGAACATGGAGCCAGTATAGGGAGGTGACATGCACACTGATAGGATACAATGTATTTATATATAGGAGAACATGGAGCCAGTATAGGGAGGTGACATACACACTGATATGATACAATGTATTTATATATAGGAGAACATGGAGCCAGTATAGGGAGGTGACATGCACACTGATAGGATACAATGTATTTATATATAGGAGAACATGGAGCCAGTATAGGGAGGTGACATACACACTGATATGATACAATGTATTTATATATAGGAGAACATGGAGCCAGTATAGGGAGGTGACATGCACACTGATAGGATACAATGTATTTATATATAGGAGAACATGGAGCCAGTATAGGGAGGTGACATGCACACTGATATGATACAATGTATTTATATATAGGAGAACATGGAGCCAGTATAGGGAGGTGACATGCACACTGATAGGATACAATGTATTTATATATAGGAGAACATGGAGCCAGTATAGGGAGGTGACATACACACTGATATGATACAATGTATTTATATATTATTATTATTATACAGGATTTATAGAGCGCCAGCAGTTTACACAGCGCTTTATAATATAAAAAGGGAGACAATACAATAAAATACAAGAGGATGAAGGGGGGCGGTGCTCAGATCTGCTTACAATCTAATAGGGTGGGGCAGGGGGTACAAAAGGTTGTAACTGTGGGGAATGAGCTGATGGAAGGGGTATAAGATTAGTTGGAGACATGATAGGTTTCCCTGAAGAGATGAGTTTTCAGGGATCGCCTGAAGGTGGCAAGAGTAGGGGATAGCCGGACAGGTTGAGGTTGTGAGTTCCAGAGGATGGGAGAGGCTCTGGAGAAATCCTGGAGACGAGCATGGGGAGGAGGAGATGAGAGAGCTTGACAGTAGGAGGTCTTGAGAAGAGCGGAGAGGACGGTTTGGGATATGTTTGGAGACGAGATTGGTGATGTAGCTCGGGGCAGAGTATATATATAGGAGGACATGGAGATGGTATAGGGAGGTGACATGCACACTAATACAATTAATATATATATACACACAGTGTTGTCACATGAAAAGATAGAATAAAATATCTACAAAAATGTGACTGAGGGGTGTACTTACTTTTGTGAGATACTGATACAATGTATTCATATATAGGAGGACATGGAGACGGTATAGGGAGGTGACATATAATCTATATATGATCAGATTGTACATGGAGACGGTATAGGGAGGTGACATATAATCTATATATGATCAGATTGTACATGGAGACGGTATAGGGAGGTGACATACAATCTATATATAATGAGATTGTACATGGAGACGGTATAGGGAGGTGACATACAATCTATATATGATCAGATTGTACATGGAGACGGTATAGGGGGGTGACATACAATCTATATATGATCAGATTGTACATGGAGACGGTATAGGGAGGTGACATATAATCTATATATGATCAGATTGTACATGGAGACGGTATAGGGGGTGACATACAATCAGATTGTACATGGAGACGGTATAGGGAGGTGACATACAATCAGATTGTACATGGAGACGGTATAGGGGGGTGACATACAATCTATATATGATCAGATTGTACATGGAGACGGTATAGGGAGGTGACATATAATCTATATATGATCAGATTGTACATGGAGACGGTATAGGGGGTGACATACAATGTATATATGATCAGATTGTACATGGAGACGGTATAGGGGGTGACATACAATCTATATATGATCAGATTGTACATGGAGACGGTATAGGGAGGTGACATACAATCTATATATAATGAGATTGTACATGGAGACGGTATAGGGAGGTGACATACAATCTATATATGATCAGATTGTACATGGAGACGGTATAGGGAGGTGACATACAATCTATATATGATGAGATTGTACATGGAGACGGTATAGGGGGGTGACATACAATCTATATATGATGAGATTGTACATGGAGACGGTATAGGGGGGTGACATACAATCTATATATGATGAGATTGTACATGGAGACGGTATAGGGAGGTGACATACAATCTATATATGATCAGATTGTACATGGAGACGGTATAGGGAGGTGACATACAATCTATATATGATCAGATTGTACATGGAGACGGTATAGGGGGTGACATACAATCTATATATGATGAGATTGTACATGGAGACGGTATAGGGAGGTGACATACAATCTATATATGATGAGATTTGTACATGGAGACGGTATAGGGGGGTTACATACAATCTATATATGATGAGATTGTACATGGAGACGGTATAGGGAGGTGACATACAATCTATATATGATCAGATTGTACATGGAGACGGTATAGGGGGTGACATACAATGTATATATGATCAGATTGTACATGGAGACGGTATAGGGGGTGACATACAATCTATATATGATCAGATTGTACATGGAGACGGTATAGGGAGGTGACATACAATCTATATATAATGAGATTGTACATGGAGACGGTATAGGGAGGTGACATACAATCTATATATGATCAGATTGTACATGGAGACGGTATAGGGAGGTGACATACAATCTATATATGATGAGATTGTACATGGAGACGGTATAGGGGGGTGACATACAATCAGATTGTACATGGAGACGGTATAGGGAGGTGACATACAATCTATATATGATCAGATTGTACATGGAGGCGGTATAGGGGGGTGACATACAATCTATATATGATGAGATTGTACATGGAGACGGTATAGGGAGGTGACATATAATCTATATATGATCAGATTGTACATGGAGACGGTATAGGGGGTGACATACAATCTATATATGATGAGATTGTACATGGAGACGGTATAGGGAGGTGACATACAATCTATATATGATGAGATTTGTACATGGAGACGGTATAGGGGGGTGACATACAATCTATATATGATGAGATTGTACATGGAGACGGTATAGGGAGGTGACATACAATCTATATATGATCAGATTGTACATGGAGACGGTATAGGGGGTGACATACAATCTATATATGATCAGATTGTACATGGAGACGGTATAGGGAGGTGACATACAATCTATATATGATGAGATTGTACATGGAGACGGTATAGGGAGGTGACATACAATCTATATATGATGAGATTGTACATGGAGACGGTATAGGGAGGTGACATACAATCTATATATGATGAGATTTGTACATGGAGACGGTATAGGGAGGTGACATACAATCTATATATGATCAGATTGTACATGGAGACGGTATAGGGAGGTGACATACAATCAGATTGTACATGGAGACGGTATAGGGAGGTGACATACAATCTATATATGATCAGATTGTACATGGAGGCGGTATAGGGGGGTGACATACAATCTATATATGATCAGATTGTACATGGAGACGGTATAGGGGGGTGACATACAATCTATATATGATCAGATTGTACATGGAGACGGTATAGGGAGGTGACATACAATCAGATTGTACATGGAGACGGTATAGGGAGGTGACATACAATCTATATATGATCAGATTGTACATGGAGACGGTATAGGGAGGTGACATACAATCAGATTGTACATGGAGACGGTATAGGGAGGTGACATACAATCTATATATGATCAGATTGTACATGGAGGCGGTATAGGGGGGTGACATACAATCTATATATGATGAGATTGTACATGGAGACGGTATAGGGGGGTGACATACAATCTATATATGATGAGATTGTACATGGAGACGGTATAGGGAGGTGACATACAATCTATATATGATGAGATTGTATATGGAGACGGTATAGGGAGGTGACATACAATCTATATATGATCAGATTGTACATGGAGACGGTATAGGGAGGTGACATACAATCTATATATGATCAGATTGTACATGGAGACGGTATAGGGAGGTGACATACAATCTATATATGATCAGATTGTACATGGAGACGGTATAGGGAGGTGACATACAATCTATATATGATCAGATTGTACATGGAGACGGTATAGGGGGGTGACATACAATCTATATATGATGAGATTGTACATGGAGACGGTATAGGGAGGTGACATACAATCTATATATGATCAGATTGTACATGGAGACGGTATAGGGAGGTGACATACAATCTATATATGATCAGATTGTACATGGAGACGGTATGGGGGGTGACATACAATCTATATATGATCAGATTGTACATGGAGACGGTATGGGGAGGTGACATACAATCTATATATGATCAGATTGTACATGGAGACGGTATAGGGAGGTGACATACAATCAGATTGTACATGGAGACGGTATGGGGGGGGTGACATACAATCTATATATGATCAGATTGTACATGGAGACGGTATAGGGAGGTGACATACAATCAGATTGTACATGGAGACGGTATAGGGAGGTGACATACAATCTATATATGATCAGATTGTACATGGAGACGGTATGGGGAGGTGACATACAATCTATATATGATCAGATTGTACATGGAGACGGTATAGGGAGGTGACATACAATCTATATATGATCAGATTGTACATGGAGACGGTATAGGGAGGTGACATACAATCAGATTGTACATGGAGACGGTATAGGGAGGTGACATACAATCTATATATGATCAGATTGTACATGGAGACGGTATAGGGGGTGACATACAATCTATATATGATGAGATTGTACATGGAGACGGTATAGGGGGGGTGACATACAATCTATATATGATCAGATTGTACATGGAGACGGTATAGGGAGGTGACATACAATCAGATTGTACATGGAGACGGTATAGGGAGGTGACATACAATCAGATTGTACATGGAGACGGTATAGGGAGGTGACATACAATCAGATTGTACATGGAGACGGTATAGGGAGGTGACATACAATCAGATTGTACATGGAGACGGTATAGGGAGGTGACATACAATCAGATTGTACATGGAGACGGTATAGGGAGGTGACATACAATGTATATATGATCAGATTGTACATGGAGACGGTATAGGGAGGTGACATACAATGTATATATGATCAGATTGTACATGGAGGCGGTATAGGGGGGTGACATACAATCTATATATGATCAGATTGTACATGGAGACGGTATAGGGAGGTGACATACAATCAGATTGTACATGGAGACGGTATAGGGAGGTGACATACAATCTATATATGATCAGATTGTACATGGAGACGGTATAGGGAGGTGACATACAATGTATATATGATCAGATTGTACATGGAGACGGTATAGGGAGGTGACATACAATCTATATATGATCAGATTGTACATGGAGGCGGTATAGGGGGGTGACATACAATCTATATATGATCAGATTGTACATGGAGACGGTATAGGGAGGTGACATACAATCTATATATGATCAGATTGTACATGGAGACGGTATAGGGGGTGACATACAATCTATATATGATCAGATTGTACATGGAGACGGTATGGGGAGGTGACATACAATCTATATATGATGAGATTGTACATGGAGACGGTATAGGGAGGTGACATACAATCAGATTGTACATGGAGACGGTATAGGGAGGTGACATACAATCTATATATGATCAGATTGTACATGGAGACGGTATAGGGAGGTGACATACAATCTATATATGATGAGATTGTACATGGAGACGGTATAGGGAGGTGACATATAATCTATATATGATCAGATTGTACATGGAGACGGTATAGGGGGGTGACATACAATCTATATATGATCAGATTGTACATGGAGACGGTATAGGGAGGTGACATACAATCTATATATGATGAGATTGTACATGGAGACGGTATAGGGGGGTGACATACAATCTATATATGATGAGATTGTACATGGAGACGGTATAGGGAGGTGACATACAATCTATATATGATCAGATTGTACATGGAGACGGTATAGGGAGGTGACATACAATCTATATATGATGAGATTGTACATGGAGACGGTATAGGGGGGTGACATACAATCTATATATGATCAGATTGTACATGGAGACGGTATAGGGAGGTGACATACAATCTATATATGATCAGATTGTACATGGAGACGGTATAGGGGGGTGACATACAATCTATATATGATCAGATTGTACATGGAGACGGTATAGGGGGTGACATACAATCTATATATGATCAGATTGTACATGGAGACGGTATAGGGAGGTGACATACAATCTATATATGATCAGATTGTACATGGAGACGGTATAGGGAGGTGACATACAATCTATATATGATCAGATTGTACATGGAGAAGGTATAGGGAGGTGACATACAATCTATATATGATCAGATTGTACATGGAGACGGTATAGGGAGGTGACATACAATCAGATTGTACATGGAGAAGGTATAGGGAGGTGACATACAATCAGATTGTACATGGAGACGGTATAGGGAGGTGACATACAATCTATATATGATCAGATTGTACATGGAGACGGTATAGGGGGGTGACATACAATCTATATATGATCAGATTGTACATGGAGACGGTATAGGGAGGTGACATACAATCTATATATGATCAGATTGTACATGGAGACGGTATGGGGAGGTGACATACAATCAGATTGTACATGGAGACGGTATAGGGGGTGACATACAATCTATATATGATGAGATTGTACATGGAGACGGTATAGGGGGGTGACATACAATCTATATATGATCAGATTGTACATGGAGACGGTATAGGGAGGTGACATACAATCTATATATGATGAGATTTACATGGAGACGGTATAGGGAGGTGACATACAATCAGATTGTACATGGAGACGGTATAGGGAGGTGACATACAATCTATATATGATCAGATTGTACATGGAGGCGGTATAGGGAGGTGACATACAATCAGATTGTACATGGAGACGGTATAGGGAGGTGACATACAATCAGATTGTACATGGAGACGGTATAGGGAGGTGACATACAATCAGATTGTACATGGAGACGGTATAGGGAGGTGACATACAATCTATATATGATCAGATTGTACATGGAGACGGTATAGGGAGGTGACATACAATCTATATATGATCAGATTGTACATGGAGACGGTATAGGGAGGTGACATACAATCTATATATGATCAGATTGTACATGGAGACGGTATAGGGAGGTGACATACAATCAGATTGTACATGGAGACGGTATAGGGAGGTGACATACAATCAGATTGTACATGGAGACGGTATAGGGAGGTGACATACAATCAGATTGTACATGGAGACGGTATAGGGAGGTGACATACAATCTATATATGATCAGATTGTACATGGAGACGGTATAGGGAGGTGACATACAATCTATATATGATCAGATTGTACATGGAGACGGTATAGGGAGGTGACATACAATCAGATTGTACATGGAGACGGTATAGGGAGGTGACATACAATCTATATATGATCAGATTGTACATGGAGACGGTATAGGGAGGTGACATACAATCAGATTGTACATGGAGACGGTATAGGGGGGTGACATACAATCTATATATGATCAGATTGTACATGGAGACGGTATAGGGGGGTGACATACAATCTATATATGATCAGATTGTACATGGAGACGGTATAGGAGGTGACATACAATCTATATATGATCAGATTGTACATGGAGACGGTATAGGAGGTGACATACAATCTATATATGATGAGATTGTACATGGAGACGGTATAGGGGGGTGACATACAATCTATATATGATCAGATTGTACATGGAGACGGTATAGGAGGTGACATACAATCTATATATGATCAGATTGTACATGGAGACGGTATAGGAGGTGACATACAATCTATATATGATCAGATTGTACATGGAGACGGTATAGGGAGGTGACATACAACACACACGGAATGTATCACTAACCTACAGCAATGTACTTCCTCCACGTTCCACGTGCCACCTCCTCGTACAGCACGCTAGAGGGCGCCCGCCTCCTTCCCTGCCCCACTGAGGGGGGGGCGTGTCCTGCGTTAGTGACCTCAGTAGGGAGGGCGGGCCATGCGGCTCAGGCCTTTCTGTCCCACTTAGGGCGCGTCCCACTTTTTCTTTTTCACTGCCTAACAGGGATGGGGGCGTGCCTTGCTGTCTAGTCTAGAGGGGGTGGTGTTTTGCGTTCAAGGGAAAGGGCGTGTCATACGCTTAAACTGTCTCTCCTGAGGGCGTGGTCCGTGTTTCACAGCTCAGGCATAGATGCCTTGCGTCTCACACCTCGCTGCCCAGTGTAGAGGCGTGTCTTGCGGTCCAAAACTCGGTCTGGGGGGCGTGCCTTGCGTACCAAAGCTCGGTCTGGGGGCGTGCTTTGCGCACCAAGCCTCATTGTGAATATTCTGCGTCTCACACCTCGTTCTGAGTTGCACACTTCCGGTAGTGGTGACTCCTGTGAGCTGTGGCTGTATTTGGGGGCATTGGGGTGTCACTGATGGGGACTGTGTATACCTAGTGAAGGAGGAGATGCGATGTACACAGAGCTCTGGACGTTCTTTGTCCTATCTCTAGTACTGTACATAATGTTCCTTCCTATAGAGAAGGGCCAGACCATCTAATGTGGGAAGTCAGATAAAGGTGGAGAGCGGTCCATGTCCTGGGTGGGGGAAGGGGACCAGTCTGTGTCTCAGGAGGGCGCATAGTGAAGGGGACCCCGTCCTGCCAATGTGCCCGGGTTAGGCTTGCCACATCATCCCTTTAATCCAGGACACACATTAATTACAGAGGTTCTGAGGCTGATTATGGTGGTAATTAAGGTCACTTGGTGCCTTATCTGCATTAAATCAGCCTCAGAACCCGTGTAATTCATGTGTCCTGGATTAAAGGGATGAGGTGGCAACTAGGGTTGCCGCCTCATCCCTTTAGGCTGGGTTCACACTAGTGCAACACAACAGCCGTCCTACTTTGGATCCGACTTTGCCCCGCGACATGCAGCCGACATATGTCCGACTTTCAATGAACGGGGATCCGACTTGGACCCCGACAATACCAGACACTGTGTTTGGTATGAATCTTGAGGGGGAACTCCACGCCAAATTTTAAATAAAATCCAGACCAGACCTAAGGGCCTGGTATGCTCCCGAAGGGGGAACCCATGCCGGTTTTTTAAGGGGAACCCCAATGCCGAAAAAACGGCGTCGGGGTCCCCCCCAAAATCCAAACCAGACCCTTATCCGAGCACACAACCTGGCAGGCCGCAGGGGAAGAGGAGGGGACGAGAGAGCGGCCCCGCCTCCCTCCTGAACCGCACCAGGCCGCATGCCCTCAACATGGGGGGTTTGGTGCTCTGGGGGCAGGGGGGCAACCTGCGGCCCCCCCACCCCAAAGCACCCTGCGGAGGCCCGGCAGGAGAAAGAACCGGAGAGCGCGGAGACCCCCGGAGCTGTGCAATAAATTAATTTAAAAAGCTGTGTGTGTTTTTTATTGACATTTTTTTTCCACCAGGTGAAGGGGTAGGGGTACGATGTACCCCATACTCATTCACATAGGGTGGGGGGCCGGGATCTGGGGGCCCCCTTGATAAAGGGGGCTCCCGGATTCCGATAAGCCCCCGCCCGCAGACCCCGACAACCAACAGCCAGGGTTGTCGGGAAGAGGCCCTGTCCTCATCAACATGGGGGCAGGGTGCTTTGGGGTGGGGGGGCCGCAGGTCGCCCCCCTGCCCCCAGAGCACCAAACCCCCCATGTTGAGGGCATGCGGCCTGGTGCGGTTCAGGAGGGAGGGTGGGCCGCTCTCTCGTCCCCCCCTCTTCCCCTGCGGCCTGCCAGGTTGCGTGCTCGGATAAGGGTCTGGTTTGGATTTTGGGGGGACGCCCACGCCGTTTTTTCGGCGTAGGGGTTCCCCTTCAAATCCAGACCAGACCCAAGGGCCTGGTGTGCTCCTGGAGGGGGAACCCATGCCGGTTTTTTATTTAAAATTTGGCGTGGAGTTCCCCCTCAAGAGCAGCACAGCACAAGTCGCATGCCAAAGTCGGATCATGCAAGACTGCGGTCCGACTTTTATCCGACTTCAATGATAGTCAATTGGCTGAAGTCGGATCAAAGTCGGACCGAAGTAGTACAGGGAGCATTTTCAAAGTCGGACCGACATGTGTCGGACCAGTTAAGACGACTCTCATAGGGAAACATTGATTTTCACACGTCATGCGACATGAGCTCCCAATGTCGGAGCGTTTGTCGCCCCAGTGTGAACCCGGCCTAAAACCCGAACACATATTAATTACACAGGTTCTGAGGCTGATTAAGGTGGTAATTAAACACACTTGGTGCCTTCTCTGCATTTAATTAGCCCCCGAACCTGAGTAATTCAAAGGTGTTCGGGTTTAAAGGGATGATGTGGCAACCCTAGTCCGGGTTGCTGCAGGCGTGTGTATGGCCGGCCTGGGCACTGACCACTGCCTGCGCTATAGCCGAAAGACGGCTACACTGCGAGCTACCAGTGCCCGAGGGCGTCAACAGACGTTCTCCCGTGATGGCGCGTGGGCAGGGCGCTCTTTGATCATCGAGTCCTTCGGACCCGGCTAATCACAGATCAGGGTAAAGGGCCAATCACAGTGGTGAACAGAAGCAGGTTATTGTCTTTTTTTTTTTTTTCTTACAAACAGTGTGACGAAAATAGAAGAAAGGCGGTAACCAAATTCTGTTACAAGGACATCGGTTCCAATCTGTGCCAGCCAGTGCCACCTATACGTGCCCACCAGTGCCGATAATCAGTGCCACCTATAAGTGCCCACCAGTGCCATCTTGCAGTGCCCACCAGTGCCATCTTGCAGTGCCCACCAGTGCTGACAATCAGTGCCACCTATAAGTGCCCACCAGTGCTGACAATCTGCCACCTAAAAGTGCCCACCAGTGCCACCTAAAAGTGCCCACCAGTGCTGACAATCAGTGCCACCTATAAGTGCCTACCAGTGTCATCTAGCAGTGCCCACCAGTGCTGACAATCAGTGCCACCTATAAGTGCCCACCAGTGCTGACAATCTGCCACCTAAAAGTGCCCACCAGTGCCACCTAAAAGTGCCCACCAGTGCTGACAATCAGTGCCCACCAGTGCCACCTAGCAGTGCCGACAATCAGGGCCACCTATAAGTGCCCATCAGAGCCACCTATAAGTGCCCACCAGTGCCACCTAGCAGTGCTCACCCGTGCTGACAATTGGGGCCACCTCTCAGTGCCGTCTCATCAGCGCACATCGGTGAAGGAGAAAAATTACCTGTTTGCTACATTTTATAACAAACTATGAAAAAAATATTAATTTTTCTTCAAAATTTACAGTTTTTTTGTTTCTTTAGCAAAAAAAAAAGCCAAGATCACCACCAACTTGTGCCAACCAACTACCACGGCCGTTTTATGACTCATTATTCCATGTTTCTGGGAGATTTTACCCCCCTCCATGCCAGTAAAATGAAGTGTGATGGGAAGAGAAAGGCAGGGAGGGTTACCGGCGTCAGTAATGAAGTCACCTCAGATCATTCCGGTGACCTCCCAACCCCCGGTCTATGTACCCGACCTGAGTCAGCAATAAAGAAAAGTCACTCCTGATCATGAATCTGGGTCAACTGACAATTCCAGGCAGTCCTCGAGTTCCATGATTTCATCACTGCAGAATCTGGTGATGTCCCAAGCTGCAATCAAGTCACAATTTTCATGGAGATGCCAGAGAGCAACCTATTATTACCCACATACCTGTTACCATTATATTCACAGCCGATCATTCTGCAATGGTGTTCTAGGCTCACCACCTCCCAGGCTTAGATTGATTAACCCAATTCTACAAGAGACGAAATTCCTGTTGGGGCCTTACACAGCCCCCGTCATCTAAAGCACGTGTGCCAAGACCAATCATGAAGCCCTCACACCTCTCCTGCAGCACCCCTAATCCCCACCCCCACCTGGTCCCAGCAGTAGGGAGGACAGAACTCACAAAAGTATCTCACAAAAGTAAGTACACCCCTCACATTTTTGTAATTATTTCATTCTATCTTTTCATGTGACAACACTGAAGAAATGACACTTTGCTACAATGTAAAGTAGTGAGTGTACAGCTTGTATAACAGTGTAAATTTCCTGTCCCTTCAAAATAACTCAACACACAGCCATTAATGTCTAATCCGCTGGCAACAAACGTGAGTACACCCCCAAGTAAAAATATCCAAAATGGGCCCAAAGTGTCACTATTTTGTGTGACCGCTATTATTTTCCAGCACTGCCTTAACCCTCTTGGGCATGGAGGTCACCAGAGCTTCACAGGTTGCCACTGGAGTCCTCTTCCCCTCCTCCATGATGACATCACGGAGCTGGAGGATGTTAGAGACCTTGCGCTCCTCCACCTTCTGTTTGAGGAGCCCCACAGATGATCAATAGGGTTTAGGTCTGGAGACATGCTTGGCCAGTCCATCACCTTTACCCTCAGCTTCTTTAGCAAGGCAGTGGTGGTCTTGGAGGGGTGTTTGGGGTGGTTATCACGTTGGAATACTGCCCTGCGGTCCAGTCTCTGAAGGGAGGGGATCATGCTCTGCTTCAGTATGTCACAGTACATGTTGGCATTCATGGTTCCCTCAATGATCTGTAGCTCCCCAGTGCCGGCAGCACTCATGCAGCCCCAGACCATGACACCCCCACCACCATGCCTGACTGTAGGGAAGACACACTTGTCTTTGTCCTCCTCACCTGGTTGCCGCCACACACGCCTGACACCATCTGACACCAAATAAGTTTATCTTGGTCTCATCAGACCACAGGACATGGTTCCAGTAATCCATGTCCTTAGTCTGCTTGTCTTTCTTGTGCATCATCTTTAGAAGAGGCTTCCTTCTGGGACGACAGCCATGCAGACCGATTTTATGCAGTGTGCGGCGTATGGTCTGAGCACTGACAGGCTGACCCCTCCCCCACTCCTTCACCCTCTGCAGCAATGCCGGCAGCACTCATACGTCTATTTCCCAAAGACAACCTCTGGATATGACGCTGAGCACGTGACCTCAACTTCTTTGGTGGACCATGGCGAGGCCTGTTCTGAGGGGAACCTGTCCTGTTATACCGCTGTATGGTCTTGGCCACCGTGCTGCAGCTCAGTTTCAGGGTCTTGGCAATCTTCTTATAGCCTCGGCCATCTTTATGTAGAGCAACAATTCTTTTTTTCAGATCCTCAGAGAGTTCTTTGCCATGAGATGCCATGTTGTACTTCCAGTGACCAGTATGAGAGAGTGAGAGCGATAACACCAAATTTAACACACCTGCTCCCCCTTCACACCTGAGACCTTGTAACACTAACGAGTCACATGACACCGGGGAGGGAAAATGGCTAATTGGCCCAATTCGGACATTTTCACTTAGGGGTGTCCTCACTTTTGTTGCCAGTGGTTTAGACATTAATGGCTGTGTGTTGAGTTATTTTGAGGGGACAGAAAATTTACACCGTTATACAAGCTGTACACTCACTACTTTACATTGTAGCAAAGTGTCATTTCTTCAGTCAGGGGCGGATTGAGAGCATCACGAGCCTGGTGCTGAGGATTTTGGTGGGACGTTTTTGGGAATAAATAAAATAAAAACTAACTATTTATTAAAATAAATTCATTATTAACTACTTGCCACCCGCGCTATAGCTAAAAGACGCCTACAGCGCGGGCCTTAAATGCCAGGAGACTGTCCATGGACGACCTCCCGAGCAAGTGCTGTCTGCGCTTCCCTGCGGGTCGCGCTCTGTCATCACCCAAGTCTATGAGACTCGGGTGATCACAGATCCGAGTAAGGGGTCGATCCCGACCCCTTCCCACGTGATCTGCTGTCAGCCAATGACGGCTGATCACGCAATGTAAACAGAAGCTCGGTAATCTGTATTTTTTTTTTCCCTCACGCTGTCAGCCGATCACCAGCTTCTATCAAGAGGGACATCGGTCCCTCACACAGAAAGCCACAGATGCATTTTCTGTGCCCACCAGTGTCAGCTGCCAGTGCCCACTGTGCCACCCATCAATGCCCACCAGTGCCGTCTCATAATCAGTGCCACAGGTCAGTGCTGCCTATCAGTGCAGCATCATCACAGCACATCAGTGAAGGAGAAAAATTACCTGTTTTCAAAATTTTATAACAAACTATGAAACAGTATTTTTTTTTATAAATTTTCAGTCCTTTTTTGTTTTATTTAGCAAAAAAAAAAACAGCAGCAATTAGATGCCACCAAAATAAAGCTCTACAGTGGGGCAAAAAAGTATTTAGTCGCCACCAATTGTGCAAGTTCTCTCACTTAGAAAGATGAGAGATTCCTGTAATTGTCATCATAGGGAAACCTCAACTATGAGAGACAAAATGTGGAAACAAATCCAATCACATTGTCTGATTTGGAAAGAATTTATTTTACAAATTATGGTGGAAAATAAGTATTTGGTGAATATGAAAAGTTCATCTCAATACTTTGTTATATATCCTTTGTTGGCAATGACAGAGGTCAAACGTTTTCTGTAAGTCTTCACAAGGTTGTCACACACTGTTGCTGGTATGTTGGCCCCATTCCTCCATGCAGATCCCATTCCTCCATGCAGATCCCATTCCTCCATGCAGATCTCCTCTAGAGCAGTGATGTTTTGGGGCTGTCGCTGGGCAACACGGACTTTCAACTCCCTCCAAAGGTTTTCTATGGGGTTGAGATCTGGAGACTGGCTAGGCCACTGCAGGACCTTGAAATGCTTCTTACGAAGCCACACCTTCGTTGCCCGGGCGGTGTGTTTGGGATCATTGTCATGCTGAAAGACCCACCCACGTTTCATCTTCAATGCCCTTGCTGATGGGAGGAGGTTTGCACTCAAAATCTCCCGATACATGGCCCCATTCATTCTTTCATGTACACGGATCAGTCGTCCTGTTCCCTTTGCAGAGAAACAGCCCCAAAGCATGATGTTGCCACCCCCATGCTTCACAGTAGGTATGGTGTTCTTTGGTTGCAACTCAGCATTCTCTCTCCTCCAAACAGTTCTTCTTTGGTTTCATCTGACCATATGACATTCTCCCAATCCTCTTCTGGGTCATCCAAATGCTCTCTAGCAAACCTCAGACGGGCCCGGACATGTACTGGCTTAAGCAGGGGGACACGTCTGGCACTGCAGGATCTGAGTCCCTGGCGGCGTAGTGTGTTACTGATGGTAGCCTTTGTTACGTTGGTCCCAGCTCTCTGCAGGTCATTCACTAGGTCCCCCCGTGTGGTTCTGGGATTTTTGCTCACTGTTCTTGTGATCATTTTGACCCCACGGGGTGAGATCTTGCGTGGAGCCCCAGATGGAGGGAGATGATCAGTGGTCTTGTATGTCTTCCATTTTCTAATTATTGCTCCCACAGGTGATTTCTTCACACCAAGCTGCTTGCCTATTGCAGATTCAGTCTTCCCAGCCTGGTGCAGGTCTACCAATTTGTTTCTGGTGTCCTTCGCCAGCTCTTTGGTCTTCACCATAGTGGAGATTGGAGTGTAAGGCCTCGTACACACGACCGATTTTCTTGGCAAGAACCAGCAAGAAACTTGCTGGCAGAGAGGTCTTGCCGAGTAAATCGGTCGTGTGTACGCTGCTATCGGGTTTCTCGTCGAGAAACCCGACAAGAAACCTCGACGAGAAAATAGAGAACCTGCTCTCTATTTTCTCGTCGAGATTCTCGTCGGCATGTTTCTCGACGAGAAAAGTGAGTGTGTGTACACTTACCTGTCCTCCCGTAAGCCCGCGCATGTTCGAAATGAATTCGACGCATGCGCGGTAGCTTCCTAGGCATACGTAGGGTATACCAAGATGGCGGCGACGGCATCGAATGTGACGAGCGCATGCTCGACGTAGTCGATGACGTCACTGCGTACGCTCCTTTCAAAGAATCGCGGGTTCTTTGAAACGAGCGTGTGTACACTCGGCCGGGACAAGTTTCTTGTCCAAGAATCTCGTCGAAAAAAACGACATGTTTTTTTCAACGAGAATCTCGGCCGTGTGTACGAGGCCTGACTGTTTGAACTTGTTATCAGTATAAAAGACACCCGTCCACAACCTCAAACAGGTGTCATTAATACAGATAATGAGTGGAGGACAGAGGAGCCTCTTAAAGAAGAAGATACAGGTATGTGAGAGACAGAAATCTTGCTTGTTTGTAGGTGACCAAATACTTATTTTCCACCATAATTTGCAAAAAAATCCTTTCCAAATCAGACAATGTGATTGTCTGGATTTGTTTCCACATTTTGTCTCTCATAGTTGAGGTTTACCTATGATGACAATTACAGACCTCTCTCATCTTTCTAAGTGGGAGAACTTGCACAATTGGTGGCGACTAAATACTTTTTTGCCCCACTGTATTTACAAAAATGTGAGATACTGTATATGTTCAGCTGCAGCACACCCTCATCTCCACCTCCCTGCAGAATCCAGGGGGCCCTCCTCCAGACCCTGCACTTTCTGCTTCCCAGCTCCTTCCTTGCAGCAGAGAAAAGTAAGGGGGGGGTGCATTGAGATGCAAGAGAAGGTGGGGGACTCATGGCCTCTGCTGTAAGGTGGGGGGGGGTTGCTCTGTACAATTTCATGAAGTGGCCATGTGTCTTAAGCTGAATCGGTTTCTTCCTACCCTGGGATCAGCATTGAGATATTTGTATGTCGCCATCATATATCCTCTCAACCTTTTCATGCCGGCGCCTCCCGGCCTTCTGAGAGGTTAATGACACCAGGGGACGGGGGCTTAATAGCACGTGACTGCCACAATTGATCCAAAAACTCCCAAATGGCAAGGAGCTTTTGGCTAGGCACTGGTAACGGTCAGGAGCACGCAGCACACGGTCTTGGCAGCAATTCACGCAAATATGCAGCCAGCACCAAGGGGGTTAAACATCTTTTTCATAGAGCACAAGTGGTTTGTAGTCTTTCCATGTAATTGCGGTCCTCCAGTCTCATTATTAGCTTTGTTGCCCTTCTGTGGGCTCTCCCCAGTTCCAGCACATCCTTTGATTGGTGGACAGAACACTGCAGATGTGGGTGAATCCGTTTTACTCCAGAAGGAAGAATAATAATCATGCCACTTTATAAATTTCCTTTTTAACGCATGCTAAAATTCTGCTGGCTTTGCTCACCACTGCATAGTCTAATCTCCCCCCCCCCCCCCGCATATGGCTCTCCACCTAGCAAGCAATTTGCAGTCATATTTTTGCCCTCCCCTTTATTATATTGATGTCTTTTAGTAAGGTTTCCACATCCTGCTGTGCAGAGATTGCCCTGCTAAGTATCGTAAGCAAACACGGAGATTGAGCGTTATTTATCCCATCCTCTAGATCAGGGGGTAGGGAACCTATCGATCGTGAGCTGACCATTGACCGACCGCCAGCAGGCACACATAATTCTAGGATGCCAAGAAAGCCCTTACAAAGCTTATACGTGCAGCTGCAGAAAGTCTCTGGAGAGGCTGAACCCGCCCTAGCGATTCCGAACACACCCGAGCTATGCGGTCATCCCCACCAGCCCTCTGCCCCGATCCATGGGGCTTGTGGGTGGGAAGGTGAAGGACAATTGTGGCAGGGATCTGCCCCTTCCCTGCATTAACTTACATGCCCCTTTAACATCCCAATGCCCAAACACCTTGCCCTCCTGACACCAAGTCCTCAGCACCATGCCCTCTTGACACCCACTGTGAAGGAACGTGATGAGAATAATGTTGAACTAGAAAATGTCTATTCTCTATGCATCTTTACTATAAAGTCTGTACTGCTCTAATTCTTCCTTACTCAAATCAGTTTCTAATACACCCCCTCCCACCGAAAAGACAGAAAATGGCGGATGCCACCTTTTCCCACACATCTTTGGAATGCGGAAATGAAGACAGATCAGAGGGACAACCAAGCTTGATCATCACATTTTTATACTTTTCTTGTATTTCAGCCAATCAGATGTGGTTTGCAGGTTTACATTAACATAATAGTGATGTATCATGCTATGTGTAAAAAGTTTAGTACTGCCTGTAATAAATTATTAGATACGGAAGTAACGGTTCTGCACGGACATGTGGAGTCTAGCTTTCAGCATGCATGCAATGTTATCTAACCTTTACAATTTGTTACAGTAGTAGAATCCATATTAACCTCTTTGTGGTTAAATGACCATTACACCACCAGATCAGCCAGCTGCTGGTACAATCTGACAAATCATAGCCCATCTGTAACATGTGTGTAGCCGTGGCCAAATTAAATCTATTTTATAAAAATAGTTTAAAACATATTGGTTATAAAAAAAAAAAACTAGAAATAATTTCTGATTACCTCCCTGGAGTAGTGTTACTATGTCACACGTAAAGAAAAAAGTAAGTAATGATTAAAATTTAGTTCACAATTTGTAAGTGTAGCAATGCTGGGACATCTGAGTAATAACCTTCAATATAATTTAAAGTTTAAATGGACAACAGCGCTAAACTACTTAGGAACACAACACAGGTCCCTTTAGATCAGGGGTCTCCAAACCTTCTAAACAAAGGGCCAGTATAATATCCTCCAGAACTTAGGAGGGCCGAACTGTGGTCATCGGGAGTAAAAAAAGTAGCCTGGCATCCGTGGGAATAAACAATGCATCTTTGGTATAAAGGGGTGAAATAGCGCACTATTGCTGGTGTCAGTGGAAGGAATAGTGCCCCATTATTGGTGTCAATGGGAGGAATAGTCCCCTATCGTTGGGGTTACTGTGATTAATAGTGCCCCATCGCTGATGTCAATGGAAGAAATAATGGCCCATCATTGGTATCAGAGGGAACAATAGTGTTTTGTGACATTGGAAGAAAAAGTTCCCCAAGGGCCGGATAAAGGCAAGCAAAGGGCCGCATTCGGAGACTCCTGCTTTAGATGTAACAAATGCCTATGCTCTGAACTTCCTGCCATTACTTAAAACAATAAAAAATACTGCTAAATAAGTGTATGCATTCATGGTTTGGTAGAAGTAACATATTAAAGATGACTATAGTGCCAACATTTTTGTATCTTTTCCAGGCATTGCCTATTCATATAACATATTTTAGACAAATACGGGCTGAGTTTACAAAATTTATATGGGCTAGCAGACGCCCAAGGATTAACAGAGAACTGTTGACATTACCTAAGAAAGTAGGCGGAATTGCGTCACCAGATATGTATAAGTACTATCAAAGCAGTCCATCTTGGTAGGATAATTGGTGTAGACATACGGAACAAACAAATGGACTACTATAGAACAAATACGCCCAGTCCAGCTCTACAACCCTATCTCCTTCATTGAAAACGCCTCCTATAATAGGACCTTCATTACAATTAGGCCTCAAGGCCAGTCAGAATCCCAGAATATCTACCAAATGTTCACCTTTGGTTCCTATTCTGGGAAACAGAGCATTTCCCCCTGGCCTAGAGTCGGGAGGACTTAGGTCATTTCCAAGTATCACATCTTATTTCATCGAATTGGCCAACGATAGAGTCATTGGCTCAGCAAGGACAGTTTGAAATACCCATTTGGCAAGCACGGCAGATCTGTCATTTCTTAGAAACGCTAGGCCCCATAGAGAGATACCAAAGACCATGCAGAAAATTTGAGACATGCGGGAGAGATGCCTTCTCTTCGCAGTATATTTCTAAAATGTATTCCCTGTTGGTTATACCTCCAGAGGAATATCAAATATTAAGCTTGACTAAATAGGAGAGATCTTACCCAAACTTTTACACCGGCTTGGTGCTGGAATATTGTTCATCTGGCATTGAGCTCATCTAGATGTACCAAAACATAGGAGTCTATAAAGTATTAATGCGTTGGTATTATACACCCATCAATTTTGAATAAACTCTCTACGGACGCAACAGTCCACTGGGAATACAGGACTATGTTACACATCTTCTGGCAATGTCCAATGATTAGACAGTTTTGGCAGGAAGTTGAGAATCTCAAATTTTTGCAGATAATTAAGCCCCTGATGAGCCAGTTTTTTTCTATTACACTACTCCCAAATTCCACTTAAAGCAGAGCTCCCCCCTAAAGTGGAACCCTCCGGTGTCACAATTGACACCTTTCAGGGGGGGGGGTGCAGATACCTGTCTAAGACAGGTATTTTCACCCACTTCCAGGACTCCTCTCTGCGGGAAGTACATCACTTGCCGCAGAATATCCGTTGTGTTCTGGGAAACACTTGGCTCCCAGAACACAACAGGCACCAGCCAGAACAGTGCGACTCACGCATGCGCCGTAGGGAACCGGGCAGTGAAGCCGTAAGGCTTCCCTCACCGAGGATGGCAGCAGTGACGAGCGATAGCTTGTCCTCTACTGCGGACGTCGTCAGACTCCAGGACAGGTAAGTGTGCTAATATCAAATCAGCAGCTGCAGTATTTGTAGCTGCTGGCTTTTAAAAAAAATTTGGTGGAGCTCCGCTTTAAGAGATACAACTCAATTCTATGTCATATGCAGCAAAAAGTTGTATTTCTATGTGTTGGGGGGAAAAAACAATTACCTTCCATCTCTGTGGTTCAACAAAATTAGAAGAACATGAATAGAAAATCTATTGCCCATGACAGTAAGGAACAAGTTATGGGCCCCATGGGAGAAATTTGTAAAATCGGAAGGGAAGAAGTTACTGGGAGAGGATAAAGAGTAGAGCCACTGGAGGGGGGGAAATAAAAGCAGTCATGAGAGGACAAACTGCCTATTTTGGGGGGTGACAGGCAGCGTGGGGGGGGGGAGGGGGACACTCCCTCTGCTCTCAGGAGTTATTGGGTGGGGGAGTTTCCCTCCCCCTCATGAGAACAGGGGGGGAAGTATATAGGTACCAAAGAAATATAAAACAGGAGATATTAACTATGTAGATAAGGTGAGAATAAGAATCACCCGGGACTAGGGAGAATAGTGGAGATAATGTAGTATTGTCTTCCTTTGGGTATGTATTTAAGTCTGCATGTTTGAATTTACATATACTGCAATTTTTTTATTGAGTCCTGTAGAGAAAGAAAAAAAAAATTTAGTTTACATACTGACGCCAGTCAGTGTGGCCCCAGATGAGTGACAGTATGTAAAATAAAAAGTAATTGTGAAAATAGAATTTTTACTCGCCATGCTTCTTAAAGAAGTCAGTCTACTTTTGTATTTGGGAGATTTGTAAAAATGACACCAGCCATGTCAGTACATCAGGATTGATGGATTTTCAGATAGTGGAACCTCGGATTGCGAGCAACGAACGAACGTTCACAATATGAGCACTATATTTGACAAAAAAAAAAGACTCGGTCTGCAAGTTGTCTTGCAAAACGAGCAGGATTCAGGCCAAAGCAGTGTGCAGTACCACCTTTGGCCTGAGGTGGGGGCGCCAGAGCCAAACGACACCAATCTGAGATGCACAGAAAGGCCAGAGGACAGTTTGGCTGACCTCAGAAACAAAGTCTTTGAGGTCAGCCAAACTGTCCTTGGGCCTTTCCGGCTGTTTGAGGCTTCCCCCCCACCCCCACCTCTGGCTGCATGCCATTGAAGTCCTTGCAGAACCAACCATTTGTTTCCCCATTGAATTTAATGGGGAAACCTCGCTTTGATACGAGTGCTTTGGATTATGAACATTCTTCTGGAACGGATTATGCTCGTAATCCGAGGTTCCACTGTATACACACGTGGACTCTAACTTTCCTATATACTAACAGATTGAGTATTTTCAAAGAAATAAGGCAGAATACATTTTGGCCTAAACTTATGAAAGGAAGATTGAACACTTTGGAAAACTCTTGTATTGCTGATCTTAAATAAAAAAACCCTGGTGGTGATTAAATACTGCTACAATAAAGCTGTGTGTGAAGAGACATACCCGGTAACCCCTTTACAGGGAAGTCTTCCAGAGAAGCAGCAGAGACAAGAGCTGCCCTGGGAGACTGAGAAAGTGTCATAAGGGTACAGCATTGTATGATGGCACAGAGATGAACTGGGCTGTGCCAGAAGGGGGAGAAAGTATCAGGTATTGGAGTTAAATGAGCTTCATTAGAAGTCCTAATCCAATGTTGTACCCCCCCCCCCCAATGAAAACACGTACAAGGCACAGAATGAGTTAAATGATCTTTATTGAAGGCCATGCACTGCCCCCCATTACAGTACTGGAAATCACTGTACAATAGACTTTTGAAACACTGGCTGCATTTTCTAGTACAAAAAAAAGAACTAAAAACATCTTCCGGAATGTCGAGAAAAACAGTCAAACTTAAATAGTGAAAAAAAGTGCACTACAGTCGCTGCCACGCAGCGGACATTAACTCTCTCCTGTAGAGACTTCTTAAATAGCTATCCTGTTCCTTTTTAAACACAATATAAAGAGCAAACATGGGAAAATAAAATTAAAGACACTAAACTGTGCGTTTTTTATTGTGTGTAGGCTGCCGGCACAGGATAACCTATCAGGGCAGGAGTTGTTGTGGCAGGAGTGGCAATCGGGTATGCTGTGTATGCCGCTTGTGCCATCCCGTTGGGTACGGCTGTGGGGTATTGCTGTCCGGCATTGTAGTTCTGGTAGGAGCCGTTCTGTGCACCTCCCCGATACCCTCCTTGGTTGCCTTGCATTCCGTAGCCATTGCTGTAGGAGTTACTGTTTCCATATGAACCCCCAAATCCGTTCTGGGGCTTGTTTCCAAAGTCTCTCTTAGCACCAAACCCTCTGTTATCCCGGTCCCACCCGCCCCGCTTGCCTGAAGAGAACCTGTCACGACGGTCATTAAATCCTCCACGGCCTCTGAAGCGCCCTGCATGTGGGATCATTTAAAAAAAAAAAAGTTTAGTGAGACGGCAACATTAAATTTAGTAAAAAAGGACATGGTACATTGAAAATATTTCTACATAGTCGACTATTATAAACCTACAGAACAGGAAACTGTCTGGTTTAGTGCCAACAGTCATTGCTGTGCCCATCTGCCCTCTAGTGGCAAAGACTAGGCACTGCCAATGGGCTTCTACTCCATTATACACACCACTCTGCAATCAAATTAAGCCCCTATTGCAACTATGCAAGTCTAAACTAGACTGCCACGGCTTAATACAGGCCTAGAAATTGTCACACCACCGATTGAAGCAATATGGCACATGTTGCCAACCCTTCACCCAAAAGCAGTGCATTCATCTCCTCTTCCTCGACAACTCAGAGCGTCATTAACGGACACAAGTGCTTTTTAGAAGAGGTGTAGAGCTTTTAAAGCTGAAATGAAGTCTTACATTATACCCGATTACTCCTTTCCATGCTCAATAAGCCAACAGCCATTTCTAAAGTGTATCCTCACCACATACAAGGCAGGCAGATAGTTCTGAGAGGCCAGCACATTGCTTCCAGACATGACAGCACCCTACCCTCCAGAGCCCTGATGCAAGCGGTGGCTCTTGGGAGTTATGCAAGGATCCCAAAAACTTTGATGGGCGGAGTAATTGGGCGTTTCTAGACAGACATTTGTATGGAAACAACTCTAGGTCTACCAAATGAGATGCTGAGCCTCCATTACTGAAAGAGCTGGACAGACCAGGGTCAGTATGGCTGAGAAGGTCTAGATGAGGAAGGAGGTGGTCAAACTGTCCCTTGGCCCACATCTAGTGCTGAAAAACCAACAGTTAGCTGGGTCCCTGTGAGGCATTACAAGACTTGACAGTTACACATGACACATTCACACCCGAGCAGTGTTTTCAGGTAGAATAGCACGATTTTGCACAGGTCAAAAGGCAAGTGTAAAAAGCCGAAAAATGCCCAAATCTGCCTACAAAAAGTCCCACAACTTGTTTGAGCTTCAGGTGGTGGAGATGTGAACCATCTCCACAGATAATTTATTGCAGAGGTGCATAGCTTCGCCACCCACAAACACTTTAAAGAGGCAAAACAGGGATGTAAACAAAACAGAACCCTGTTCTGACAGGGGAGGAGAGAGATCTGCTGTTCCTACTGATTAGGAACAGTAATCTCTCCTTGATCACCCCCTAGTGTTAACCCCCTCCCAGTGACATTTGTAGTTGTGCATTTTATAGCACTGATTGCTGTATAAATGTCCCAAAAAAGTGTGCGATCAGTCTGCTGCAATGTTGCAGTCCTGCTAAAAATTGCAGATCTCTGCCATAAATCTATCCCATTTTGTAGACGCTATACCTTTTGCTTAAAAAAAAAATAGGCTTATCGCAATTTACAAAAAATATGTAATACATATTGGCCTAAACTGATTTTTGGGATATAGCAAAAAGTAAACTCTCGAAATTGCTGCTTTAAAGCGTAAAAAGCAGAGGGGATCAAATTCCAAAAGAACGTTTTTTTGTGGGCAAAGGAAAAAAAGTGTACACAGCATTGCATGACGTTCAAGTTAAAGTGATGCAGTGCCATATTGCAAAAAAATAAAATGGCCTGGTCATCAAGTCCTTCTGAGACTCAAGTCGTTAAGGTCAGATTATCTTTCATGCTGATCCTCAGAAAACGCTTACCTCCTCTGTCTTCAATCATCTGGAGAAGTTTGGGATTGATTGTCTGGTTGGCCTCCCTCAGCACGGAGATCAAGTCGTTGACCTGTTTGGAGTTGTTGGGCGTGAAGAAGGTGTAGGCGGTGCCAGTGTTGGTGCTGCGGGCCGTGCGGCCGATACGGTGGATGTAATCCTCAGAGGAGTTTGGATAGTCGTAGTTGATGACAAATTTAACATCTTCCACATCTGTAAAATTGTTGTAGCGTGGCAAGCAGGAAAGGCAGAAAAAGATTTGCACACCACCACAACCAGACCAAAAAGACAAGTTAGAGAGGGGAGCCCAGTCATGAGGGCAAGGCCTGAAAGAAGAAACGTTAGAAGCAACACATCTACAAAAACACTATTATGGACTAGTCTGCACCATAACCAGCTTACCGGGACGCAGTCCCCACCGTCTCCCTACTCTATGACATCTTTAGCTTCTCCGCAGTAAGGCTCCAGCCTCCTCATGTGCACCAGACTAGGACCGTCCTGAGAATTGCCTGCGGTCCTCACACACTCATTAGAAGCTCACATTGGCGAACCACTGCTTTGTTTCGTCTTGCCAAGACCCCCTTACAACCACCGTCTCCCCATCTCTAAGCACGGGGAACTCACCGGTTGTCAGCAGGCTATTATATGAAACATGTCATCTAGGCAAGAGATTCCAAGAAGCCAACGTGTGTCCCCCTCGGGCTGGTCTCGACATGACGACTACGGTACAGGTGAGGGAGGATCGTGAAAGATATTGCAGAGGCGAGAAAGAGTGATGCTCCGCCTGCCCACTCTATAGTCATGTGCCAGTACTCACCCACCAATCATTTCAACTACAAAAGGCTTAAAGAAAAAAAAAAAAAAAAGCTGCCACTCCCGAGACAGGTCCTCACTGAAACTCTCCATGGTGCGTCAAGAGTGACAGTGCTGTACAGTGAGTGGCATGCAATGCATGGAGCCCAGAGCAAGGGATGAAAAATCACTTCTCGTTTTGTTTTTAGAGTAGAGTCTTAAAAAAAAATAAGTCTCTGCCTTTTGAAGACTACTGGCACACGAAAACTCAGCTTTCCACCTCTCTACCCGACTGGCAGACCAGCCGATTTTCCACTAGTCCTCCGTCCCCCTCGAGTCCTCCAAATGTCATGCCTAGGCCAGGCCTCAAAGACCGCACCTTTGTGAAAAAAAAAACTAAGAAGATTGCAGAGGTTAAAGAAAGCAACAAACTTTCTTTAAATTGAAAATAAAAAAATATGGTGCAATGCAGACGCGTGGCGGTTCATACTGACCTAGACCGCGGGATGCCACGTCTGTGGCAATGAGGATTGGTGACTTGCCATGCTTGAACTCTGAAATAGAAAAAAAAAGCACATTGTCAGCATTTAAAGAAATCACATTTAATGAACCTGGCTATACTTATTAAACCTGTTCCTGCAGGCCATAGGCACACTAGTGGGCAGCACATCAGTATTGTTAAAGGCCAAGATAACCTCAGATCCCGCTGCTTGTTCCCTTCATCCCCAACCTTGGGACACCCGCTGTCACAATTTGACTGAGGCTGTGCTGAAATCCACCCACCAAACCAGGTCAGTTTCCAGAAAAGGAAAACTACAAGTACTGCCAGCCGCTGCAGTTGACCGCTTGTAGTTCTGGATAAACAGAGTGTGCCGATTAGCACTGTGGTCTTTAATTCACAAGCCTTGCGGCTTTCAGCCATATGAAGCCATTGGGCTGAAAGCTGCAGGACTTGTCTGCAGAAGTCTGACATTACACCCCAGATCCACGGGTGCAAAACTTTCCAGGTTCCTGCAGGAAAAGCAATTTTTGCAAAGGTGACCTTTAATAGACGGCAAGTCATTTGAGCAGCGCCCTTAATGAGGTATATAGCAGCATTTAATAAAACAGACACTTCTGCAGATAACATTAGACAGACCACCACTTGTCCATGGGCCAGGTGCCATGAATCACAGGCACTGATGGGCTGGAGATTTAGTGGAGGCAGACTGAGTGCAGCCCCCCCCCCTGCCATAAAGGGGTTAACTTGCATCTTAGAATAAAATATAGCCACAGAAAATGATGTTACACCAATACCAATTCTGTTGTGACCTGTCTGCACAAAGGGAGAGGCCAAGGAGGAAGGAATTGTATCTATGGTTGGCCATACATGGTTCAAATCTTGACTGGTTCAGCAGTAACTGGCTGAGATTTGAACCATTACTGGGTAGTGAAATTACAACCAGCCTGCTAATGCTATGGCAGCCGCTTGTGATCACCCTACTTTACCAAGCGATGGGTTTCCCACCCAAAAGAATACAATAGTCTGTCAGTAGGGATTCCTGCAACAGTCCGTGTTGCTGGGGGGGAAGTTAGTAAATGTATTTGCAGGAACTAAACTTTGCTGTGAGGAAGGTAGGAGTACAACCCTGAGGATTGAGGTGGGGGGGGTGTGTATAGTAGGTGGGTATGTATACAAGATAGCCAATCTGCAGAAAAGGCAAGCAACATGTGTTATGCTCATCAGCTTTTATTATAGGTCCACCCAACTCAATATCCTATACACAAGAGATGTGGGAAGCATTACTCATAAGATACTTCACTCCTGATGGGATGCTATGATAAAGGCGTTTGAGCATAACTTTGTGTTGCTGGCCTTCTTTGGTCTACAATATGTAGAGCTGTGGTCTTAGCACAGGGGTGTCCTCCCTACTTGGAAGGGTTGTAGGCTCACATTGGATCCCCATGCATTAAGCCTACACTGAAAGTTATGGTGTAAACTAGACCCAGGGACAATGGGGCTGGGACGATTACAGTTATCAACTGGGATGTAGTGGATTCTGCTAATGGTTTGCCATTACACAGCAAGTGAAATCCAACAGTGGCTTGTTAGAACCTACTCACCATTTAATACCCAGTCTCTCTCCTGCTGGCTTTTGTCACCATGTATCCCCATTGCGGGCCACCTGTAATAAGATAAGACAGATCAGCACATATCCCAGAAACCTCCCAAACTATCCCATAGAGACATTACCCATTGCACTGATAATTTTTACAATGTACATAGACAAGCCACACGTACCCATCTCTGCGTAATCTCCTTGTGAGGTCATCACATCGCCTCTTTGTTTCTACGAATACAATAGTTTTGTTTTCCTTCTCACTCATGATCTCCTCCATCAGACGGACAAGCCTGCAGATTCAAATACAAGCGTGAATTAGATAAATTCAGACCAGGCAATTTGTAGCATCCCTTGATAAGTTTACAGCCCCCTCCCTTCTATAGCAGGGAAAACTGGGACGTCATAGGGGGGGATTTGAAGAGCAGAAGATGGTACATACTTGTCATCCTTTTCTCCATCGTTGCAGACATCTACAATCTGCAGAATGTTGTGGTTGGCACTCAGTTCCAGTGCACCGATATTAATGTGCACATAATCCTTTAGGAAATCTTCTGCAAGCTGCCGGACTTCTCTAGGCCAGGTGGCACTCCACATCAGGGTCTGTCTGTCAGGCTGGAGGAGAAAGCACCGATTAGAGAACTAAAGCCAAAATAAAATTTGACAGCAAACATAGCGGCTCCAATACTCACTCTGATCTGCTCCACAATCTTCCTGATCTGGGGCTCAAAACCCATATCCAGCATTCTGTCTGCTTCATCGAGTACCAGGTATGTGCATCTGTCCAGGTTGGTCTTCCCGGCCTCCAGGAAGTCGATCAGTCGCCCCGGTGTCGCAATGCAAATTTCAACACCTCTTTCTAAGTCACGGAGCTGTGGTCCTTTGGGTGCTCCTCCATAAATACAGGTAGATCTTAAACGGCAGGCCCTGCCATACTCTGCTGCAACTTGCTGCACTTGTTGTGCCAGCTCTCGGGTAGGTGCCAGCACCAGGAGCTGTAGAAGAAAGAAAGTCAGACTTTAGACACTTGCAAGATGTTACCAGAGCTTTCCACCAATCATTAACCTGGCACTAAAGATTGGAGGGCAATATCAGCTGGGTGCCAGTTGTAAAAAAGTGAGATTTCACTAGATTCCGCCCTTTCCAGGAGCCACCGCATGCACTAGATTCTGCCCTCCCAACCTATGTGATCCATTCCTGCACCATTTGACCGTTCGCAGTGCAAACTGATCAGGCGATGTTAACATACACCCCACACTGTTGGCAGATCAGTGCGAACTAGTATGCGATTCAGGAACTGGCACTGAATCAGAGATTACCACAGTGAACCAGTTTGAACCGGGACCAAACAAATATGAAGCACCTATCCCAAAAAAATGTGGATTTAATCATTCAGGTAATTAATAGGTCTAGTCACAAGGCTACAGGGGTTCGGACCCCCCCTCCAGTCACAAGGCTGACAAGAGGGTTATGTGATCTGCCACCGTGACCTTTAGAACCACCATCTAGCTTTGAAGATTATGTCAACACTCCCTTCAACAGCAGAAACCATTGCCAGGATTGAAGATCTAGGTACTTACAATTGGCCCATCTCCTCTCTGTAGGAATGGTTGGTGATTGATGTGGACAATTCCAGGAAGTAGGTACTGAAAAAGAAAAGCAGACTTATGAACACTGTATCCAGTTTAGAATTTCCTCATTACATATACAGGAGCCCATTCTGTACACTGTTCAACCGGGTGCTGCTTGCACTTATAAAAGCAGTGACTATGCATAGAAAAACAGTACAGCAAGCATGAACGGTCAACCCACCAGGACTATTGATCAGTCCAAGCTGCACAATGATCAGGTTGGAAACTTACCGAAAGTGTTTTTCCAGATCCAGTCATGGCGACGCCAACCATGTCCAGTCCGCTCAGGGCAACCGGCCAGCCCTGGCTCTGGATAGGTGTGGGGTCGGTGAAATTCTGGTGCCTGATCACTCCCATGAGGTTATCTGTAGAGGAGCAATTAGTGATAAGATTAGTATACACATCAGTGGGGAGGGAGACACACACACAGGGCAGTGTACAATGTCCTTACCAGGGAAGCTTGCTTCATGGAAAGCAAACACAGGCTTGGGGCAGAGGAGGCCTCTGACGGTGATCTCTTTGCTTCTTCTGAATTCTATTATTTCTTGCTGCAGGAAAGAGAAATATATTAGAAATCCACCAGAACCTGAATCTATGTCAGAACTAGAACTATAGATTGAGTCAGACTCCATCCCGGCCACACTATACAGAAGTAACTATTCAGACTGCAGTGCCAGGCAGAGCTTGGTAAGGTGTTTATCTACAACAGTCAGGACCTCCACTGTCTCGCAGCAGTTCTTGCTGAACCACCCAAGATACTGGTCAGTTGTCTGCCCAATTCCTAGGGGCAAATGTACCGTCCCATCTTCTGGTGAACCTTGAATACTCCACTTCTCCCAGCCACATCTCTGCACTTCCCTGTTTGCTAGATTGTGTTCTCAAGCCAAACTCCTGCTGCCATCTTTAATAACTGGCCTTTGGCTTGTTTACCTCCAACTATGCTTCTGCTTTATACCCACCAACTACTGACCCCCCCCCCCCTCCTGGTGGGGCAGACCCCAAGAACACCCAACAGGCAGCAAAAAAACACCCTCCCCACCAGAAACTGAATTAGTGCTTACACCCCTCAGCTAGTCTGAACCCCGAATGACAACCCATGAACAGAGGAGCTCCAGGCTCCCCATAAAATTACAAGTCGGCAGAGATCCAGCGATGTTCTCACCCGATCCTTCAATCAGCGTTGGGTTGTCACCTTAAGGGAAACAGGCGGCAAAGATTAACTGCTTCGCAGCCAGTTTCCAAATGGGCTGATGCCAGCTGTGCCTTGTAAAGGCCCCATAGTCAGAGAACTGATGTGTCCCCAGAACACCCCCACCGAACACCGACTGGAAGTGGATGCCTGGTAAACAAAAATGCCAAATGTGGTAGTGGAGGGGATGCCAACAAAAGGAATTTCCCTTCCGGGTGATGTTCCTCTATAGCAGTGGTCATCAACCCTGTCCTCAGGTCCCACTAACAGGCCAGGTTTGCAAGATAACCAAAATACTTTAGAATACTGTAATCACTGAGCAGCAAATATCACCTGTAGTCTGCATCTCCCCTAGGTAATACATAAAACCTGGCCTCTAAGTGGGCCCTGAGGACGGGATTGATGACCACTGGCTCTATAGGACTTAGGACCTTGCATATCTCTGCTTGGAGCAGAACACACGCCATATCACACCAAGCAGTCTTACCGGTGTGCGCCGAGCTAAGTCGGGGTGCTCTTGATAGAAGTTCTTCTCAAATTTTGGTAATGTATCCAAATTCCATTTCTTCTTGACGAGCCGCTCACCAGGATTTCCATACTTTCCAGATGACCCATTTCTGTTTCCTCCGAATCTGGGTGCTCCTCCAAATCTAAAAATAAAAACACTGTCAGAATACACACCGCCTCTAGGGGGCACAAGACCCCAATACATTCACTGAGGGGAACAAACTGAACCATGGACACTGGGCAGAGGTCAGAAAACAAGGCTATTCAGGCTACATGCCCCAGAGGGGAGTGGAGGGAGTGTAATTCTGCCCTCAGCTCCCCCAATCCTGTACATTCGGGATGGACAGATTTGCTTTGGAACCAGCTAATAAAGGAACCAGTTTATTTAAAACTTCTGCCACCACCTGGAACTCCATGTCTGGGGCGTCAGGCAATAGGAATTGCTCATGTCTGGCGCGTCAGGCAATAGGAATTGCTCATGTCTGGCGCGTCAGGCAATAGGAATTGCTCATGTCTGGCGCGTCAGGCAATAGGAATTGCTCATGTCTGGCGCGTCAGGCAATAGGAATTGCTCATGTCTGGCGCGTCAGGCAATAGGAATTGCTCATGTCTGGCGCGTCAGGCAATAGGAATTGCTCATGTCTGGCGCGTCAGGCAATAGGAATTGCTCATGTCTGGGGCGTCAGGCAATAGGAATTGCTCATGTCTGGGGCGTCAGGCAATAGGAATTGCTCATGTCTGGGGCGTCAGGCAATAGGAATTGCTCATGTCTGGGGCGTCAGGCAATAGGAATTGCTCATGTCTGGGGCGTCAGGCAATAGGAATTGCTCATGTCTGGGGCGTCAGGCAATAGGAATTGCTCATGTCTGGGGCGTCAGGCAATAGGAATTGCTCATGTCTGGGGCGTCAGGCAATAGGAATTGCTCATGTCTGGGGCGTCAGGCAATAGGAATTGCTCATGTCTGGGGCGTCAGGCAATAGGAATTGCTCATGTCTGGGGCGTCAGGCAATAGGAATTGCTCATGTCTGGGGCGTCAGGCAATAAAATAAAATGTAGTTTGTTAACATTTTTTGGTCGCACTGATGAATTCAGGTCCCTCTCACTGGCGGTAAGGAAAGGGCACCAGATAATTCCCAGCAATCAAATGAAGATCGAAGATGAGCACCAAGACCAAGGGAAGTCTTCATTTAGAATGTCAGGCACACTGTCCACCAGAGGACGCCGCTTCCCACGAGTGAGCGCTGTATCCCAAGGTCTCTAAACGCCAGTCCTCAAGTAAACCCCCCCCCCAACAGGTCATGTTTTCAAGATCTCTTTTAGATGAAACAGCTGTGGCAATTACCAAGATCAAACCACCTGTGCAAATTAATGGAAATCCTGAAAACATGACCTGTTGGTATTAACATGAGGACTGGAGTTTAGAAAAACATTGCTGTGTCCTCCTGGAAGCCTCCATCACCAGAGAGATATTGGTCCTGTTTATATCCACCACTGACAGATAAATCCATTGCACCAATCATGATAAAATCCTCAGACAAGTCCCCCCCCCCCCCAGCATATTTATAACACGTTTCCTGGTTGTCAGGAAAAAGAAACTGAGAATTACCCAGAGCTCCACCCATCCCCCGGCTTTCATCTCCGCTGTATAGAAGCTCCGTTCAATCTTGCTGCATTTAGGAAACTCCGTAATCAACACCCCCCTTCTATATAGACAAGCAGTAAAGTAGATAAACCCCCCCCCCCCCGACAGACAGTGTGGTACACGCGGAGGAGTCCGGAGATGTAGAAGATTGCCATGATGTAATGTGTGATGTCATGGAGGACGGCTTCTCATACAGACCCACCCCTTCCCAGAACAACATCGACACAAAGAACACAATGTCCCCGACTACAAGGAAGAGCCCACAGGGGAGGGGGGTACGAGGGAGAGACCATACGGGAAGGGTCACCATTACCTATTTGGTGATGAGAGGACACCCAACCTCTCCTGTACATCTAATGTGCTACAATCCTACCATCCACACCGTCCCACCACCATCCCATCCACCACACCGTCCTATCACCATCCCATCCATCCCATCACACCGTCCTATCACCATCCCACCACATCGTCCTATCACCATCCCATACACAGACTCCACATTGTCCAATCACCTCACAGATCAGAGTGGAGACACTGAGTCACACAGGATGCTGCAAGAGAACAGGGACTCCTCCGTCATACAGGACAGTAAATTCCCAGCAGGTGGTGAGTCACATCATACATGACACCCGGATACCACTCCTCCAATAAACCACCAAAATACAACCCCCCCCCAGGAGGTGACCCAATCCATGAGTACAGCCAGATCCAGGATGTGTGCGGCCTGATCAGTGTTCTGTACTGGAGATAAACCGATAAGGATACACTGTACCCGAGGATCTCACCCCACACCTGGAGGAAAGGATACACTGTACCCGAGGATCTCACCCCACACCTGGAGAAAGGATACATTGTACCCAAGGATCTCACCCCACACCTGGAGGAAAGGATACATTGTACCCAAGGATCTCACCCCACACCTGGAGGAAAGGATACATTGTACCCAAGGATCTCACCCCACACCTGGAGGAAAGGATACATTGTACCCAAGGATCTCACCCCACACCTGGAGGAAAGGATACATTGTACCCAAGGATCTCACCCCACACCTGGAGGAAAGGATACATTGTACCCAAGGATCTCACCCCACACCTGGAGGAAAGGATACATTGTACCCAAGGATCTCACCCCACACCTGGAGGAAAGGATACATTGTACCCAAGGATCTCACCCCACACCTGGGGGAAAGGATACATTGTACCCGAGGATCTCACCCCACACCTGGAGAAAGGATACATTGTACCCAAGGATCTCACCCCACACCTGGAGAAAGGATACATTGTACCCAAGGATCTCACCCCACACCTGGAGGAAAGGATACACTGTACCCGAGGATCTCACCCCACACCTGGAGAAAGGATACATTGTACCCAAGGATCTCACCCCACACCTGGAGGAAAGGATACATTGTACCCAAGGATCTCACCCCACACCTGGGGGAAAGGATACATTGTACCCAAGGATCTCACCCCACACCTGGAGAAAGGATACATTGTACCCAAGGATCTCACCCCACACCTGGAGAAAGGATACATTGTACCCGAGGACCTCACCCCACACCTGTAGGAAAGGATACATTGTATCCGAGGATCTCACCCCACACCTGGAGGAAAGGATACATTGTACCCAAGGATCTCACCCCACACCTGGAGAAAGGATACATTGTACCCGAGGACCTCACCCCACACCTGTAGGAAAGGATACATTGTATCCGAGGATCTCACCCCACACCTGGAGGAAAGGATACATTGTATCCGAGGACCTCACCCCTCAGCTTCTATCTTCATCTTAGCCCACAGATATGAGATCCTCACACTGACAGGAAGGTGGATTAGACTTCTTCAGGGATTTCCTGGTCTCGGGCCTGGATGAGATCCCAGAGTCTTCAGGAAAGGGGGAGGGGTTCTCAGCTGAGCGCTGCTGCCTGAGCTATGGGCAGATGGATTCCAGGAAGTCAATGCTACACTAATCTGCCCTTACACAAGATGGCTGCAGCTAAAAATGCTGGGGAGAGGTTTAAGTGATTTCCCAAAATAAATCCTGGAGACACGACTGGATGCATGGGGGGGAGGAGTTTGCAGATACAAAATTAATCCGTGAAGTTGGGACTCGGATGCCGTGTAGTTCCACTTTAAGGTTTGAAAATAAAATCTGATTGGTGGATATCTCCTCAGACACCGGAGGCGATTTCTCGGGACTTCCTGGAGAGCCGAAGCCAAACATTAACTACATTATTCTCCCCCCCCTCCCTGACACCAGGGAGATATGTATACCCCTCCCCCATCACTATACAGACTCCATGTGTATCCCCATCACTATGCAGACTATGTGACCTTCCCAATCCCTCTATACTGCAGATCACCCCGACACTGGTGCAAGTCGTCTCCATACATGGTGTACATAACCCTGTATGGGATGTAGGAGAAGATAGCCCCCCTGACACCGGTGTAAGCCGTCTCCTCCATCCATATACCCCCTCCAGTATATAGAGGGGGATGGAAGGTGCAGATCACCCCCTGACACCGGTGTAAGTTGTCCTCTGATGTAAACTGGATTGAGGAGAAGCCATCAGAACCATGGAACCAGTGTGGAACGCAAATGGCGGCGATATCGGAACCAACGTCAGTTAGCAGAGACTGATGCGCCGATGGATGTCAGGCGTCCTCTTGGCCGGGAAACACTGCAGTGAGTCCAGCATTGATCTGATGGGCGATGTCAGGCGTTCCAACAGAAATGTGAGCCCCTATTTAATCACACGAACCTATTACTGTACTTGATGCTGATTGATATACCCAGGCCAGAGAGAAAGCCCCAGACATAGGAAATCTCAGTCCCCCCCCCCCCCCCACAGTCATCTACATCCAAAAATAAAAACTCTACTGTATGTCAAAGTTAAACTCAAAAAATAAAGTTTGTATGTAAATATATATAAAATGGTTTGAAATTTTTATATATTATATTCATACAATTTTTATTTTTTGAGTTTAACTGATATACGGTAGATTTTCCATTTTTAGATGTAGATGACTGTGGGTGCTACAATGTGGTGACGAGGGGGGGGGGGACTGAGAATCCTGATCTGAATTCCAAGCAAAAGAAACGCGATTCTCATTTTTCCCAGAATGGTGCGGCCCCTGACACCTTGTATAGTACCAGAGGTGGTAACTTACACCGGTGTGTATTGGTGGGAAGGAGCAGATCACCCCCTGACACCGGTGTAAGATGTCCCCTCCAGGAATGCATACAAGGTATGAAGGAGATGTCCCTTCCCAAGGTCCATCATCATTTCTATGGGAGGTGCAAGGTACCCCCCCCTCCAGTATTATACAATGATCTGTATATAGAGGGGGGATAGGAGGTGTAGATCGACCCCTGACACCGGTGTAAGGTGAACACATTTTACACTACTAGAGAATTTACACCGGTGTCAGGGGACGACCTACACCTCCCATCCCCCTCTATATAGATACTATATAGAGGGGGATGGGAGGTGTAGGTCGCCCACTGACACCGCTGTAAGCTCCCCCTCCAGTATTATACAATGATCTGTATATAGAGGGGATTGGGGGTGTAGAGGGGATTGGGGGGTGTAGATCGCCCCCTGACACCGCTGTAAGCTCCCCTCCAGTATTATACAATGATCTGTATATATGGGGGGGTGTAGATCGCCCCCTGACACTGGTGTAAGTTGCCCCCTCCAGTATCATACAATGATCTGTATATATGGGGGTGTAAATTGCCCCCCGACACCGGTGTAAATTGCCCCCTCCCCCCCCCTCAGACACAAAGGGTGCTCCACATGGGGACAATAGAAGAGATCACCGGAAGTGGAGGGACCATTGTTCCCATGGTAACAGGCAGTAGAACGGAGGATCACCCTCCACACCCCGATATTACAAAGGTCAGACCCCGATCACAGGTATCTAGCGCCCGCTCATCGTTCCCCTCCCCCTCAGACCCGGTACACCGCCCGGTATTATAATCAGAAGACGTGACGCACGTAGCGCGGAATACGGAACGTTCCCGGGATTTATCCGGTTCCGTGGCCCTCAGGGGCCCCCACAGGAGGAGAGGAGTGAGCGGTGAGCTCGGGGAGGCCCCACAGAGGAGAGGAGTTCGGGGCCCCCACCCCGGGAAGAAGCCGGCCGCCATCTTGTGAGAAAAGACAAAGAGCCGCCATCTTGTGTGACCACCTCATGGTGAGGAGACTCCGTCCTCTCCCCTCACACACATAGAGGGTGTACACCCGAATATCACCCCACTAGCAGGCCTCACACCCCGGACTGTCCCCTCCCGGCTCCCCTCCGATAATAAAATAAATATAAAATAATAATAAGATATAAATGGTGACGGAGGGAATTAGAAGAAGGGTGGGGTATCCCGAAGACTCACCCGCGGCCTCGGTCGTTGAATCCCGGCATGTTTCGCGCTTTGTTTGTCGGTTCTGTTTCTCGGTGTTTCGGAGCGGACGGAGGAGATGTGTGCAGCTCGCCGGCCGGTTATATAGAGAGACCAGAACCGGCTCACCCCCGCCTGATGAGGGCGCGGCGCCTGACGTCACCAGATCCCTCCGCCCAGCCGGATCTACATCGCCGCCATCTTTACTGTGGGCAACGCCCACCGCCCCTCCCCTCACAATAGTGCAGATAGTGTAATAGAGCGCTCTCTGAGAGGCGATGTGAAGACGAGGCGGGAACGGGGGGCAATTCTGTGGGGGGAAAATGATCTTAGAAAGGGGGGTACGCAGGAGGAGATGACCACAACAAACATGGCGGGGGGAGAGGCAGCCGCCATCACGTGGTGAGGCGGGAAAATTATGTAAGGGGGCGTGACTAATCTGACGTAACACCACCACCTTATGTCACTAGATCCCTCCACGCTCCTGATCGGAGGGGCGGCCATCTTGACTGAGGGCATGGCGCTCCGCTTCCCCGCCAACCAAAACGTGAAATCCCCCGCCTCGGGCGTTTTCTGAGAGACAATCAGGGGGTGAGGGGAAAAGACAGAGACGGTTCTGAAGGGGGTGTGAGGTCGGAAGGGGGCTGCGTGTGAGAGCTGACCATAACAAAGATGGCGGAAAGGGGGAGGGGGGCGGATGGAGAGGCGGAGGTAGTCATGTGGTGGGGCGGGGTTAGAAAATGCCGGGAGTATATAAGGGGGACGTGGTGGCCGCTTTTGGAGTTTGGCGAGTCGTGTGAGGATGTGTAGCGTGTGTGGCGGGGGATGGCTGGCCCGGGGGTGTCATGGGGGGAGGCTTCTAGGCTTGGGGACATAGAATTCATATTTTATTTTGTGTTTTTTTTATTTTCCATAGGTTTTTTATCTTAATTAGTAAGATATATAATGTGGCTTTCACAGCCCCGGGCTCGGCCTCCTCTGTGGTGACTCGGTGTGTGTATGGACGGCTCTTCCAATCCAATTTTACACATTGATCTTATTTGATCCCCCCCGTTATGGCCGCCGGCGGCGGGGAGGTGATAGGACTCCTCCGATGAGCCCCCACCGGGGACGGTGTGTATGGAGATGGCAATACAGGTGGTCACGGTGGAAATGATGAGTTGATCAGATATACTAGGCCGGGTTTCTGGCCTGTGAGTATATATGCGATTCTGATCCCACTGACCGCCATGTTCCTGCCGTTTTTCCCCAGGCCCTCCTGGTTATATGATGTATGAGAGCGGTCCATATCACCGGCCATGTTATATTTGAGGTGGCCTTCTCTTCAGATTATCTGAGGAGCTTCTATCACTTTCCAGGTGGCCTATGAAGAGCCATAATACTGTCCAGATCTTCCATCGCTGTTCAGGTGGGCCGTTGGAGGCTCTTCTAGTTGTGCGAGTGGTCTTATCGCTGATTGGGTGATCTATTGAGAGCGTTTATTGTCTAGGCCAGTAATGGCCAACCTTGGCACCCCAGAGGTTTTGGAACTACATTTCCCATGATGCTCATGCACTCTGCAGTGGAGTTCCCCATTATGGGAAATGTAGTTCCAATACATCTGGGGTGCCAAGGTTCGCCATCACTGGTCTAGGTGATCAATGAAGAGCCATAATACTGTCCAGAGCTTCCATCGCTGTTCAGGTGGTCTGTTGGAGGCTCTTCAAGTTGTGCGAGTGGTCTTATCGCTGATTGGGTGATCTATTGAGAGCGTTTATTGTCTAGGCCAGTAATGGCCAACCTTGGCACCCCAGAGGTTTTGGAACTACATTTCCCATGATGCTCATGCACTCTGCAGTGGAGTTCCCCATTATGGGAAATGTAGTTCCAATACATCTGGGGTGCCAAGGTTCGCCATCACTGGTCTAGGTGATCAATGAAGAGCCATAATACTGTCCAGAGCTTCCATCGCTGTTCAGGTGGTCTGTTGGAGGCTCTTGGCACACTCCAAGTTGTCTGAGGTGGGGGGGATTTATCGCTGATTGGTAGACGTGTGCCGTCAAATTTGTTACGTTTCGTATTAGACAATACGGAATTCAATTTGGATTAGTTTCATACGAATTTTCGTTAGATTCATTAGCTTTTCGTAACGATTACGAACATTCGTTATGATGAATTTAAAAAGCAAAAAAATACCTTTTCTCAATATGGCAGTCAATGACTCAGTATGAGGGGCTCCCACCACCCCTGTGCTGTGCTGACTTCCTCCTGGGGCTGTACCCCTGTGCTGTGCTCATTATGAGGGGCTCCCACCATCCCTGTGCTGTGCTGACTTCCTCCTGGGGCTGTACCTCTGTGCTGTGCTCATTATGAGGGGGCTCCCACCACCCCTGTGCTGTGCTGACTTCCTCCTGGGGCTGTACTCCTCTGCTGTGCTCATTATGAGGGGCTCCCACCATCCCTGTGCTGTGCTGACTTCCTCCTGGGGCTGTACTCCTCTGCTGTGCTCATTATGAGTGGCTCCCACCATCCCTGTGCTGTGCTGACTTCCTCCTGGGGCTGTACTCCTCTGCTGTGCTCATGAGGGGCTCCCACCATCCCTGTGCTGTGCTGACTTCCTCCTGGGGCTGTACTCCTCTGCTGTGCTCATTATGAGGGGCTCCCACCATCCCTGTGCTGTGCTGACTTCCTCCTGGGGCTGTACTCCTCTGCTGTGCTCATTATGAGGGGCTCCCACCATCCCTGTGCTGTGCTGACTTCCTCCTGGGGCTGTACTCCTCTGCTGTGCTCATTATGAGTGGCTCCCACCATCCCTGTGCTGTGCTGACTTCCTCCTGGGGCTATACTCCTCTGCTGTGCTCATTATGAGGGGCTCCCACCATCCCTGAGCTGTGCTGACTTCCTCCTGGGGCTGTACCCCTGTGCTGTGCTCATTATGAGGGGCTCCCACCATCCCTGTGCTGTGCTGACTTCCTCCTGGGGCTGTACCCCTGTGCTCATTATGAGGGGCTCCCACCATCCCTGAGCTGTGCTGACTTCCTCCTGTGGCTGTACCCCTGTGCTCATTATGAGGGGCTCCCACCACCCCTGTGCTGTGCTGACTTCCTCCTGGGGCTGTACCCCTGTGCTCATTATGAGGGGCTCCCACCATCCCTGAGCTGTGCTGACTTCCTGGGGCTGTACCCCTGTGCTGTGCTCATTATGAGGGGCTCCCACCATCCCTGTGCTGTGCTGACTTCCTCCTGGGGCTGTACCCCTGTGCTGTGCTCATTGAGGGGCTCCCACCATCCCTGTGCTGTGCTGACTTCCTCCTGGGGCTGTACCCCTGTGCTGTGCTCATGAGGGGCTCCCACCATCCCTGTGCTGTGCTGACTTCCTCCTGGGGCTATACCCCTGTGCTGTGCTCATTATGAGGGGCTCCCACCATCCCTGTGCTGTGCTGACTTCCTCCTGGGGCTGTACCCCTGTGCTGTGCTCATTATGAGGGGCTCCCACCATCCCTGTGCTGTGCTGACTTCCTCCTGGGGCTGTACCCCTGTGCTGTGCTCATTGAGGGGCTCCCACCATCCCTGTGCTGTGCTGACTTCCTCCTGGGGCTGTACCCCTGTGCTGTGCTCATTATGAGGGGCTCCCACCATCCCTGTGCTGTGCTGACTTCCTCCTGGGGCTATACCCCTGTGCTGTGCTCATTATGAGGGGCTCCCACCATCCCTGTGCTGTGCTGACTTCCTCCTGGGGCTGTACCCCTGTGCTGTGCTCATTATGAGGGGCTCCCACCATTCCTGTGCTGTGCTGACTTCCTCCTGGGGCTGTACCCCTGTGCTGTGCTCATTATGAGGGGCTCCCACCACCCCTGTGCTGTGCTGACTTCCTCCTGGGGCTGTACCCCTGTGCTGTGCTCATTATGAGGGGCTCCCACCATCCCTGAGCTGTGCTGACTTCCTCCTGGGGCTGTACCCCTGCTGTGCTCATTATGAGGGGCTCCCACCATCCCTGTGCTGTGCTGACTTCCTCCTGGGGCTGTACCCCTGTGCTGTGCTCATTGAGGGGCTCCCACCATCCCTGTGCTGTGCTGACTTCCTGGGGCTATACCCCTGTGCTGTGCTCATTATGAGGGGCTCCCACCATCCCTGTGCTGTGCTGACTTCCTCCTGGGGCTGTACCCCTGTGCTGTGCTCATTATGAGGGGCTCCCACCATTCCTGTGCTGTGCTGACTTCCTCCTGGGGCTGTACCCCTGTGCTCATTATGAGGGGCTCCCACCATCCCTGTGCTGTGCTGACTTCCTCCTGGGGCTATACCCCTGTGCTGTGCTCATTATGAGGGGCTCCCACCATCCCTGTGCTGTGCTGACTTCCTCCTGGGGCTGTACCCCTGTGCTGTGCTCATTATGAGGGGCTCCCACCATCCCTGTGCTGTGCTGACTTCCTCCTGGGGCTGTACCCCTGTGCTGTGCTCATTATGAGGGGCTCCCACCATCCCTGTGCTGTGCTGACTTCCTCCTGGGGCTATACCCCTGTGCTGTGCTCATTATGAGGGGCTCCCACCATCCCTGTGCTGTGCTGACTTCCTCCTGGGGCTGTACCCCTGTGCTGTGCTCATTATGAGGGGCTCCCACCATCCCTGTGCTGTGCTGACTTCCTCCTGGGGCTGTACCCCTGTGCTGTGCTCATTATGAGGGGCTCCCACCATCCCTGTGCTGTGCTGACTTCCTCCTGGGGCTATACCCCTGTGCTGTGCTCATTATGAGGGGCTCCCACCATCCCTGTGCTGTGCTGACTTCCTCCTGGGGCTGTACCCCTGTGCTGTGCTCATTATGAGGGGCTCCCACCATCCCTGAGCTGTGCTGACTTCCTCCTGGGGCTGTACCCCTGTGCTGTGCTCATTATGAGGGGCTCCCACCATCCCTGTGCTGTGCTGACTTCCTCCTGGGGCTGTACCCCTGTGCTGTGCTCATTATGAGGGGCTCCCACCATCCCTGTGCTGTGCTGACTTCCTCCTGGGGCTATACTCCTCTGCTGTGCTCATTATGAGGGGCTCCCACCATCCCTGAGCTGTGCTGACTTCCTCCTGGGGCTGTACCCCTGTGCTGTGCTCATTATGAGGGGCTCCCACCACCCCTGTGCTGACTTCCTCCTGGGGCTGTACCCCTGTGCTCATTATGAGGGGCTCCCACCATCCCTGAGCTGTGCTGACTTCCTGGGGCTGTACCCCTGTGCTGTGCTCATTATGAGGGGCTCCCACCATCCCTGAGCTGTGCTGACTTCCTCCTGGGGCTGTACCCCTGTGCTGTGCTCATTATGAGGGGCTCCCACCACCCCTGTGCTGTGCTGACTTCCTCCTGGGGCTGTACTCCTGTGCTGTGCTCATTATGAGGGGCTCCCACCATCCCTGTGCTGTGCTGACTTCCTCCTGGGGCTGTACTCCACTGCTGTGCTCATTATGAGGGGCTCCCACCATCCCTGTGCTGTGCTGACTTCCTCCTGGGGCTGTACCCCTGTGCTGTGCTCATTATGAGGGGCTCCCACCACCCCTGTGCTGTGCTGACTTCCTCCTGGGGCTGTACTCCTGTGCTGTGCTCATTATGAGGGGCTCCCACCATCCCTGTGCTGTGCTGACTTCCTCCTGGGGCTGTACTCCACTGCTGTGCTCATTATGAGGGGCTCCCACCATCCCTGTGCTGTGCTGACTTCCTCCTGGGGCTGTACCCCTGTGCTGTGCTCATTGAGGGGCTCCCACCATCCCTGTGCTGTGCTGACTTCCTCCTGGGGCTGTACCCCTGTGCTGTGCTCATTATGAGGGGCTCCCACCATCCCTGTGCTGTGCTGACTTCCTCCTGGGGCTGTACCCCTGTGCTGTGCTCATTATGAGGGGCTCCCACCATTCCTGTGCTGTGCTGACTTCCTCCTGGGGCTGTACCCCTGTGCTCATTATGAGGGGCTCCCACCATCCCTGTGCTGTGCTGACTTCCTCCTGGGGCTATACCCCTGTGCTGTGCTCATTATGAGGGGCTCCCACCATCCCTGTGCTGTGCTGACTTCCTCCTGGGGCTGTACCCCTGTGCTGTGCTCATTATGAGGGGCTCCCACCATCCCTGTGCTGTGCTGACTTCCTCCTGGGGCTGTACCCCTGTGCTGTGCTCATTATGAGGGGCTCCCACCACCCCTGTGCTGTGCTCATTATGAGGGGCTCCCACCACCCCTGTGCTGTGCTCATTATGAGGGGCTCCCACCATCCCTGAGCTGTGCTGACTTCCTCCTGGGGCTGTACCCCTGTGCTGTGCTCATTATGAGGGGCTCCCACCACCCCTGTGCTGACTTCCTCCTGGGGCTGTACCCCTGTGCTCATTATGAGGGGCTCCCACCATCCCTGAGCTGTGCTGACTTCCTGGGGCTGTACCCCTGTGCTGTGCTCATTATGAGGGGCTCCCACCATCCCTGAGCTGTGCTGACTTCCTCCTGGGGCTGTACCCCTGTGCTGTGCTCATTATGAGGGGCTCCCACCACCCCTGTGCTGTGCTGACTTCCTCCTGGGGCTGTACTCCTGTGCTGTGCTCATTATGAGGGGCTCCCACCATCCCTGTGCTGTGCTGACTTCCTCCTGGGGCTGTACTCCACTGCTGTGCTCATTATGAGGGGCTCCCACCATCCCTGTGCTGTGCTGACTTCCTCCTGGGGCTGTACCCCTGTGCTGTGCTCATTATGAGGGGCTCCCACCACCCCTGTGCTGTGCTGACTTCCTCCTGGGGCTGTACTCCTGTGCTGTGCTCATTATGAGGGGCTCCCACCATCCCTGTGCTGTGCTGACTTCCTCCTGGGGCTGTACTCCACTGCTGTGCTCATTATGAGGGGCTCCCACCATCCCTGTGCTGTGCTGACTTCCTCCTGGGGCTGTACCCCTGTGCTGTGCTCATTATGAGGGGCTCCCACCACCCCTGTGCTGTGCTGACTTCCTCCTGGGGCTGTACTCCTGTGCTGTGCTCATTATGAGGGGCTCCCACCATCCCTGTGCTGTGCTGACTTCCTCCTGGGGCTGTACTCCACTGCTGTGCTCATTATGAGGGGCTCCCACCATCCCTGTGCTGTGCTGACTTCCTCCTGGGGCTGTACCCCTGTGCTGTGCTCATTGAGGGGCTCCCACCATCCCTGTGCTGTGCTGACTTCCTCCTGGGGCTATACCCCTGTGCTGTGCTCATTATGAGGGGCTCCCACCATCCCTGTGCTGTGCTGACTTCCTCCTGGGGCTGTACCCCTGTGCTGTGCTCATTATGAGGGGCTCCCACCATTCCTGTGCTGTGCTGACTTCCTCCTGGGGCTGTACCCCTGTGCTCATTATGAGGGGCTCCCACCATCCCTGTGCTGTGCTGACTTCCTCCTGGGGCTATACCCCTGTGCTGTGCTCATTATGAGGGGCTCCCACCATCCCTGTGCTGTGCTGACTTCCTCCTGGGGCTGTACCCCTGTGCTGTGCTCATTATGAGGGGCTCCCACCATCCCTGTGCTGTGCTGACTTCCTCCTGGGGCTGTACCCCTGTGCTGTGCTCATTATGAGGGGCTCCCACCACCCCTGTGCTGTGCTCATTATGAGGGGCTCCCATCAAAAAATCGTAATTATTATGACAATTATAAAACAACATTAACGAACATTCTTATTTTGTCCAATTCTGAATCTCCCATCGACTACCAGTACCAGTCTGAGCCGTCACTCCCATTCCCGAAATGAAATTGGTCAATGAAAATTCATATAAAATTTGTCTTTCGGATGCTTCCGAATGTATGAATTTTCGATTTGTACGAAACGAATCACACGTGTCTTCTGATTGGGTGATCTATTGAGGGCCTTTATTGTCTAGGTCAGTGATGGTGAACCTCGACACCCCAGATGTTTTGTAACTACATTTCCCATGATGGTCAACTCCACTGCAGAGTGCCTGAGCATCATGGGAAATGTAGTTCCAAAACATCTGGGCTGCCAAGGTTCTCCATCACTGGTCTAGGGAGGGGTAGGCAACCTTGGCCCTCCAGCTGTGGTGAAACTACAAGTTCCATGAGACATTGCAAGACCCTGACAATCCGAGGCATGACTCTTAGGTCCCATACACACTTAAGAGTTTCAATTTGTATGTAATCAGGCAGGCCCTTGCACTACACGGTTTTGGTAAATCTGAAGACAAAAAAAAATAATCTAATAGTGTGTGTGGGGTCTTGGAGGCAGAGGCATGATGGGATTTGTAGTTTCACCACAGCTGGAGTGCCGAGGTTGCCAACCCCCCCCCCCCCCCCTGGGACTCTAGGTGGTCTATGAAGAGCTTCTATCACTGTCTAGGTCAAGTCATTCTCAACCAGGGTTCAGTGGTTCCTGTAATCGGGAGCGGTGATCAGTGTCGGGTGACTCGTGTCACACACAGCCCACCCCCCCCCCCTACAGTTAGAAGCACTCCCTAGGACAGTGTTTCTCAATTCCAGTCCTCAAGGCGCACCAACAGGTCATGTTTTCAGGATTTCCCTCAGATGAAAACAGCTGTGGTAATTACTAAGGCAGTGAAACTGATCGAATCACCTGTGCAAAATAATGGAAAGCTTGAAAACGTGACCTGTTGGTGCGCCTTGAGGACTGGAGTTGAGAAACACTGCCCTAGGACACACTTAACCCCTTCAGCGCCCCCTGCAGGTTAACCACTTCCCTGCCATTTTTATAGCACTGATCGCTGTATAAATGACAATGGTCCCAAAATGGTGTCAAGTGTCCAATGTGTCCGCCATAATGTCGCAGTCACGATAAAAATCCGCTGATCGCCACCATTACTAGTAAATAAAAAAAATATTAATAAAAATGACATAAAACTACCCCCAATTTTGTAGACGCTATAACTTTTGCGCAAACCGATCAATAAACGCTTATTGAGTTGAGATTTTTTTTTTTTTTTGACCAAAAATATGTAGAAGAATACGTATCGGCCGCCTAAACAGGACATTTTTTTTTACATATTTTTTGGGGATATTTATTATAGCAAAAAGTAAACGATAATGCTTTTTTTTCGAAATTATCGCTCTGTTTGTAGCGCAAAAAATAAAAACCGCAGAGGTGATCAAATACCACCAAAAGAAAGCTCTATTTGTGGGGGAAAAAAGAATGTCAATTTTGTTTGGGAGCCATGTCGCACGACCGCGCTATTGTCAGTTAAAGCGACGCAGTGCCGAATCGCAAAAAGTGCTCTGGTCTTTGGCCAGCCAAATGGTCCGGGGCTGAAGTGGTTAATATTAACCACTTAAGCCCCGGACCATTTTGGTTGGTTAATGACCAGGCCCCTGGACATCGCGGGTGCACTGGACAGGTAAGTGTCCATTTTTTTTACTGTAAAGGTCAGCAGCTGCAGTATTTGTAGCTCCTGGCCTTTTAAAAAAAAAATAAATAAATCGGGTGGACCTTCTCTTTAAATCCACCACCATAATTCCAGTGACGAAGACCCTGTGTCCTGTTTGAATGACTATCGTCCCATAGCACTAACTCCAATAATGGTGAAGTGCTTTGAGAGGGTAGTCATGCATCACATTAAAGGAACACTAAAGATAATTTTAATTTTTTTTTTAAATAACAAACATGTCATACTTACCTCCACTGTGCAGCTCGTTTTGCACAGAGTGGCCCGATCTTCCTCTTCTGGGGTCCCTCGGCGGCTGTCTTGGCTCCTCCCTGCAAGAACTCCTCACCTTCATGGGAGCTCGCATGGTGAGGAGTTTTTGGGGGCGCGCTCCAGTGATACAGATGGCGGCCATAGCCGCTCACTGTATCACTTGGCCCCGCCCCCCGGCGCGCCGCGTCATTGGATATGATTGACAGCAGCGCGAGCCAATGGCTGCGCTGCTTTCAATCAACCAATGAATGAGCCGAGAGACCGGCCGAGATGCCTGTGCGTTCACGGCGTGTGACTTTTGAGGGGTCAGGTAAGTAAACGGGGGGGCCGCTAATCCAGAGATGTTTTTTCACCTTAAAGGGACACTAAAGGTTCCTGTTTTTTGAAAAAAAAAAACATGTTAAACTTACCTCCACTGTTCAACTCGTTTTGCACAGAGTGGCCCCGATTTTGGTCTTCTGGGGTCCCTCGGCGGCTGTCTCGGCTCCTCCCCGCAAGGACTCCACACCTTCATGCGAGCTCGGATGGTGTGGAGTAATTGCGGGCACGCTCCCGTGATACAGCGGCGGCCATAGCCACCGACTGTATCACTCGGCCCCGCCGCACGGCTTCATTGGATGTGATTGACAGCAGCGCCAGCCAATGGCTGCGCTGCTTTCAATCCATCCACTGTAGCCAATCAACGGCCAGGCTCACGGCGAAGAGGATGTTGGGGGTGAGCGCGGGACTTTCGAGGGGTCAGGTAAGTAAAACGGGGGGGGGGGGCAGTATTGTCGGATGTTTTTTCACCTTAATGCATAGAATCAGTTTGCATGCCGTCTGAACCGTTCCACGGACGATGCAGTATCTTGGCCCTTACCCTCTTAGAACAGAAAGACTCCTATGTTAGAATGCTGTTCATTGACTTTAGCGCAGCATTTAATACAATAATTCCTCAGCAACTTATCAGTAAATTGAACTCGCTGGGCCTCAACCTGCCCCTCTGTAATTGGATCCCGGACTTTCTCACCGGAAGGCCTCAGTCAGTCCGTGTTGGCTGCAGCGCGTCGAGCACTACCACACTGAGCCACGGGTGCCCCACAGGGATGTGGGCTCTGCCCGCTGCTCTTCACACTGCTGACCCACGACTGTCCTGCCAAGTTCAGCTCCAACCATATCATCAAGTTTGCGGATGACACAACTGCGGTAGGTCTCATCAGCAACAATGATGAAACACTCTACAGAGAGGAAGTGGCGCAACTGGTTACATGGTGTAGTACGAAAAACAACCTGTTCCTTAAGGCCCCTTTCACACCAGCTTTACGGGTGAAAAAGGGACATACATTGGTCCCTATGAGATCGCAGGTGTCAGCGGATGAACATCCACCGACACCCGATCTCCTCCGTGTCCGCAATCCCCCGATTCTGCAGACGGAGGAAAATCCTATTTTCTCTTGTCATCCATGGACTGACACAGCGTGTCTTATACACCTTTACACGTGGGTTATGTCCGTGCTTGCAGGAGAAGACCTAGGCAGAATGTGAGATGTTATACATACATTCTAAACAGCCAGAGCTGAACAGCCCCGCCCAGGGGGGCGGTCCCTCCGGCATAACCCTCCCACTGCAGTCAGCAGACCTAAGTTTTTTTCTGCCTAGCAGAAGGAGAAGACGTGGCTCTCTCAGGAACCAGTCTCCTGACCTATTTTTTTATTCCTTTTGGAATTTTTTCCTATTTTTTTTTTTTTTTTCTTTTGAGATCTTCTATCAACTGTCGGCTGGGCAACAGGTTGGGTACAAGATATCCTCGTAGTCTTCCCTGTCCGACCATCAAGCGTGCTGATCCTCGCCTTGTGTGCGTGAGACTCAGTTCACGACATGCCCCATGACTCCAGGGGTGGCCGGTGGGCTTCCAGCTCCGCGGTCCTCTCAAGATAGAACAGTCCGGCTGTATCTTTCGCGGTGGACCGGGCCGACAGCTACTCAGTACCGCACTGTGATAGTTCTGTCAGAAACACACCAGTGGGTCCCTCAGGGGACGGGTAAGTAGTCTCTCCTGGCTGCAGGTGAGTACATGCTGTGTGTTTCTTGTGTGGGGGATTTCCCTGTCTCCCCCTGTGTTTTTTAATGTCACTCTCTGTGCACTTCGCTGGCGCTGTACTGTGTGGGGTGCCTGGGGGGCCATACTGTCCTGGGGGGGGCTCATGCTGCTCTGCATTTCGCTGGGGCTGTTTATTTGAGAGTGAGGGGCCTGGGCGCCATGTTTGGTGACTGTGCTGGTTTTTACATTGGCGGCCATCTTGCCGTGGTCCGCCAGAGCACATTGCGGCGGCCATTTTCTTGTAGCCGCACCTTCTTCTAGCTCTAGTTTGGCCTCTAGCGCCGCTCAGGAACGGCGCGAATCTCCTCACAGTCTCTCTCCTCTCAGCTCACTCACGCTGAGCAGCGCGGCGCGGAGAGACAGGGCAGCGGTACCGAGCGGTCCTGGTCAGGTTGGTGGGTCCCCTGGGCATTCCCCTAATTTAGTCAGCACAGCCTGTGGGTGGTCTCAGAGGGGGACATTATGGAGTCAGTCACCAGCTTCCCCTAACATGCCAGAGGCAGCAGCCAGTGCTCCAGCACCTGCGGTCCCTATGGACCAGTTGTCGGCAGTCCTGGAATCATTTCTGACCAGGATGGAAGCTGTGTGTGAGCACAAGGGAGCAAAAAAGCGCCCTTTCCCCACTTTATCTCCACAAGGGGAGTGCTCTGATTCAGATATGGGCCTAGCTATTGCTGCTCAGGACCCTAGCTCTGAATATTTGGATGGTTTTGAACAGGACATTCCTTGTGAGGAAGACTCCAGTTCTGAGTCAGTAAATGACAGGGCGCTTGTTAGTGAACTCATTGATGCTGTGAGGGACACTCTCAAGCTAAATGCTGCGACTGCAGAACCTCAGGCGGATACAGTCTCCTTCTAAAAAGGTTTTTCCATATGTACCTTTCTTTGACCAGCTCATTGAACAGGTCTGGGAAAAGCCGCAGAAGACTTTCATGGTCCCGCGGCGTTTGTCTATTAGATACCCCTTTGAAGACGCCCTGCTTAAAAAGTGGGCTTCTCCCCCGGTGGTCGACCCTCCAGTCGCCCGTTTAAACAAGGCCACCACTCTCCCGATGGAGGGGACTCCTGCGTTTAAGGACCCCACTGACAGGAGGTCAGAAGTGGTGAGTAGAGCCATGTTCGCCTTGTTGGGATCCGCCCTACGGCCAGTAGTAGCGGCGACCCTTGTGTCTCAGACACTCACGGAATGGGCAAAAATTTTGCACCAAACTGTGCAGGAGTATAACCTTCCTCCAAACACACTATTGCTCTGGCCCACCAGATGGTGCAGGGTCCGATATATGTGTGCGACGCCACGTTGGACGCGGCCCCTTTAATATCCAGGGCCTCTGTCTCGGCGGTGGTATTGCGTCGTCTCATCTGGTTGAAATGCTGGTCTGCTGACCTAGCCTCTAAGAAGCTCCTGACGGATCTACCTTTTAAGGGTGGTAGACTTTTTGGTGCTGCTCTGGATGACATCATCAAGGATGTCACGGGAGGTAAAAGCACTCTCCTTCCTCAAACTATCAAGGGTAAGGAGGCCCGACGTAAACCGGGTCCTTCCTTTCCAGCAAAAAAGGTTTTTTTTTCGTCCGTCAGAGTCCACGGGTAAGCCATCCCAGACTGACAACAGTGCGGCTGGCGGGCACAAGCGCCCCTGGGTGCGTAAGCCGAACAAGCCGGCTCCCGTCTCTGGGGTGGGGGGACGACTTCGCAGGTTCACGGATCGGTGGACCTCCCGGATCTCCGACCGGTGGGTGTGCGAGGTGGTCACCTCAGGATACAGAATAGAGTTCCGCTCCTGGCCCCAGACAGATTCTTTCCCTCAAATCTCCCTCTCCTTCCTGCCCGTCGGGCAGCCCTCTGGGGGCTGTACAGGATTTGATCGGGTCCGGAGTAATTGTGCCGGTTCCGTCCCAGGAGAGGTTTCAGGGGTTCTACTCGAATCTGTTTGTTGTTCCAAAAAAGGACGGGGTTCGGCCAATCCTGGACCTCAAGGCCCTGAATGCCTTCGTGAAGGCGCAAAAATTCTGCATGGAATCCATTCGCACAGTGATCGCTACACTCCATCAAGGGGATTTTCTGGCATCCTTGGACATCAAGGACGCCTACTTGCATGTTCCGATCTGCGCAAGCCACCAGAAGTTTCTGCGCTTTGCGATCGGCGAAGTCCACTATCAATTTGTGGCTCTTCCCTTCGGCCTAGCCTCGGCACCGAGGGTGTTCACCAAGGTGCTTGCTCCAGTCCTAGCTTTGCTGAGACAGCGAGGCATTGCTATCGTAGGCTATCTGGACGATTTACTTCTAAGAGCAGACAGTGGCTCAGAATTGGAAGAAAGTGTGACTATCGTCAGTCAGACCCTCAGGGAGTTTGGGTGGCTCCTGAACGTTCAGAAGTCGGTTCTAGTCCCGACTCAGCGTCTGGAGTATCTAGGTCTGATTCTGGAATCCTTGGAGGCAAGAGTCTTCCTACCTCCAGACAAACTACTGACACTTCAGTCTGCAGTACGGGTGCTGACGTCCCGAAAATGGTCGTCAATCCGCTTTTGCATGAGAGTCCTGGGACTCATGGTGGCCTCCTTCGAGGCCGTTCCTTATGCCCAAGCACACACCAGGGCTTTACAGAAAGAGATCTTGTCCACTTGGGACAAATCTCCGTTGTCCTTGGATCTTCAGATCCAGGTCAGTCACCTGGTCAGGGCGTCCCTGACGTGGTGGTTGAGGTCCCCGGCTCTTCGGTCCGGGAAGTCGTTCCTCCCCATCCAATGGACGGTGATCACGACGGACGCCAGCCTGACGGGGGAGTCCTGTCGGCCCAAGGGCTTTGGACTCTGGACGAAGCCCTCTTACCGATCAATGTGCTGGAGATACGGGCAATCAGACTGTGCCTCTCCTCATGGTCGGAGAAACTACAGGGTCACTCCATCAGGATCCAATCGGACAACACCACAGCAGTGGCGTATGTCAACCATCAAGGGGGGACTCGGAGCTCAGCTGCGGCTTCCGAGGTGGGCCGAAAGAAGCGTGCCGGCTCTGTCGGCCGTCTACATTCCGGGCATAGACAATTGGCAGGCGGACTATCTAAGTCGCCAGACGCTGGACCAGGGAGAGTGGTCCTTGCACCCGGAGGTCTTTCAACTCCTTTGCAGACGGTGGGGCACGCCGGATGTGGACCTGATAGCCTCTCGACTCAATCGCAAGGTGTCGAGGTTTGTGGCCAGATCCAGGGTTCCCTGGGTGGATGCGTTGGTGGCCCCATGGGGTCAGTATCACCTGATATACGTTTATCCTCCGCTGCAGTTGCTCCCTCACCTGCTCCGCAGGGTAGCGACCGAGGGAATTCCGGTGATCCTCGTTGCTCCGGATTGGCCTCGGCGTCACTGGTACGCCGATCTGGTACGTCTCGTCGCAGACGTTCCCTGGCGGTTACCAATATGGGGGGACCTTCTGTCTCAAGGTCCTATATTTCATCCTGCTTTACAGTCTCTGGCTTTAACGGCATGGTTATTGAAAGCCAGGTGCTGAGAGACCGAGGTCTCTCGGATTCGGTCATTTCGACCATGTTAAGGGCACGGAAGTCTTCCTCCAGAAAGATCTATCACCGTACTTGGAGAGCTTACATCGCCATGTGCGAAGAGCTGGACTGGCGCCCACGAACGTATTCCGTTCCCAGAATCCTGCATTTTCTGCAGCGTGGCGTGACCCAAAAGCTCACTTTGAGTACCATTAAGAGTCAGATTTCGGCCTTGGCCATCTTCTTTCAGCGACCGCTGGCGGGTCATCCCTTGGTTAGCACCTTTGTGCATGGGGGTCGCCATGTGCTCCCCCCTGTCAAGCCTCCTCTCCCCCCGTGGGATCTGAATTTGGTGCTCTCGGTTCTCCAGGAACCTCCCTTTGAGAATATTAGAGATATTCCCCTCTTGACTTTGTCTCAGAAGGTGGCCTTCTTGGTGGCCATTACTTCCATTAGACGAGTGTCTGAGTTGGCGGCCTTGTCCTGCAAGTCGCCCTTTTTGGTCATCCATAAGGATAAGGCGGTGTTACGTCCGCGACCTTCTTTTCTGCCAAAGGTGGTCTCAGCCTTCCACTTAAATGAGGACATTGTCCTCCCGTCCTTGTGTCCTCACCCATCGCATCTCAGAGAGTTTGCGCTTCACACTTTGGATGTGGTACGAGTCTTGCGGGTGTACCTGTCTGCTACTGCCTCTATTCGGAAGTCTGACTCACTATTTGTGGCTGTCTCTGGTCCAAAACAGGGCCAAACGGTTTCGTCTGCCACCATTTTTAGGTGGATCAGACAAACCGTCATTCAAGCTTATGCTCTCAAGGGGCGGGCACCTCCCTTTCCGGTTACGGCACATTCCACCAGGGCAATTGGTGCTTCCTGGGCTTTCCGACATCAAGCGTCGGTTGCACAAGTGTGCAAGGCGGCGACCTGGTCGTCTGTTCATACCTTTTCTAAGTTTCATAAGGTTGATGTGGCTGCATATTCGGATGCTTCCTTCGGCCGCAAGGTGTTGCAGGCCGCTGTTTGATGTTGCAACTCCTCCGTTGAGGAGCTCTGCCTTGTTTGGAGTGAAGTTTTTGGTTTTCCATTTATACTGCTCCCATCCCTCTTGACACTGCTTTGGGACATCCCACGTGTAAAGGTGTAAAAGACACGCTGTGTCAGTCCATGGATGACAAGAGAAAATAGGATTTTTGTACTCACCGTAAAATCCGTTTCTCTGGCATCCATGGACTGACACAGCACCCACCCTTCTTTTCGAGTTTGTACTGCTTTGTTACGAACTGAGGTCTGCTGACTGCAGTGGGAGGGTTATGCCGGAGGGACCTCCCCCCTGGGCGGGGCTGTTCAGCTCTGGCTGTTTAGAATGTATGTATAACATCTCACATTCTGCCTAGGTCTTCTCCTGCAAGCAGGGACATAACCCACGTGTAAAGGTGTATAAGACACGCTGTGTCAGTCCATGGATGCCAGAGAAACGGATTTTACGGTGAGTACAAAAATCCTATTTTTCTATCCGTCTGCAGAGCGGATCGGATGAACACGGACAGACGGTCCGTGTTCATCCGATCCCCCCCCATAGGGGAGAGCGGAGATCTGACAGGGCGGTCCCTACACAGTGTGCGGGGACTGCCCTGTCATCCGCCGGCTCAGCGGGGTTCACGGGGCGGATCTTTACGGATCCGTCCCGTGTGAAATGGGCCTAAAGAGGAAGTAAACCTAGAAAAAAATTTTGGCTGAAAAAAAAAAAACCCGGGAAGAAAACGACATAATGAGCTAGTATGCTATGCATACTAGCTCATTATGTGGCACTTACTAGACATGTACAAAAGGAAAGAATTCGTTTTGTTTCGTTTTAATTAGTTAATTAATTTCGTTTAGTTAGATTAGTTTTCGGATTTCGTTCCGCTTTCGACCGAATTCATAAAATAGTTCGCATTCGAAAATATTTCTACCGGATTCAAAATTATTTCAACCGCATTCGAAACTATTTTAACTGGATTAGAAAATATTTCTACCGAATTCGACAAAATTACAACTGGATTCGATCGTCTTTCAACTGGATTCGATCGTCTTTCAACTGGATTCGATCGTCTTTCAACTGGATTCGATCGTCTTTCAACTGGATTCGATCGTCTTTCAACTGGATTCGAAATTATTCCAACCGAATAGAAAAGACCATGTTCCGACATTCGAATTTCGTATAGAATGAATTCAAATTCCAATTAGAAAAGATTAGGATAGAAATAGGAAATAGACTAGGGCCATTTCCCTAGTCTATTTCTAGTCTATTTTCTATTTCTATTCTAATCTTTTCTAATTGGAATTTGAATTCATTCTATACGAAATTCGAATGTCGGCACATGGTCTTTTCTATTCGGTTGGAATAATTTCGAATCCGGTTGAAATATTATCGAATCCGGTTGTAATTCTGTCGCATTCGGTTGAAATATTTTCGAATGCGACCGACTTTTTGAATTCCAATTAGAAAAGATTAGAATAGAAATAGAAAATAGACTAGAAAAAAAATAGAACAGAATAGAATAAAATATAAAAAATATATATATATATATATATATATATATATATATATATATATATATATATATATTGTATTTTATTCTATTCTGTTCTATTGTTCTATTCGATTCTTTCCAATATTTTCGATTCTATTCTAATTTGTTTTCAAATTTGACTAGAATTTTTTTCAAATTTTTGTCGAATTTGATTCGAATTTCGTCCGTTGTTTTTCGATTCGAAACGTTCGGATTCGTTCGCATTTGTAATTCGTTAATTCGGATGCATCTGAACGTCTGAATAATGAAAATTCGTCCGAATTTCGTTTCGAAACGAAATGCACATGCCTAGCACTTACCTCAAATCGAAGCCTCTGAAGCGCTCCTCGTTCATCTCCGCCGCTATGTCCCCTCCGACCGTCTTCCGGGTATCGCCGCTCCGGCGCTGTGATTGGCCGGAGCGGCGATGATGTCACACGCATTCGCGCGTGGCCGGCATTCTCCCATTCAGAAAACCGGCACGCTCAGTGCACCTGCGCCATTGTCTACGCCGTAGACATCGGTGCAGTGTTTTCTGCAAATATCTCCTTAACCGTGTAGGTTAAGGAGATGTTTCTTGCACCTACAGGTAAGATTTAATCTAGGCTTACCTGTAGGTGCAAGTTGTCACAGTGGGTTTACAACCACTTTAATGTAAGCAAAACAAACGAGGTTGTGATGGATTTCAGGAGAAATTCAGTTGATCGCACCCCACTGACCATCGACAGCTTGATTGTGGAGAGAGGAAGCAGTATTCAATTCCTGGGAGTGCACATCTCAGAGGATCTTACCTGGACAACCAACATCACGTCACTAACCAAGAAGGCACAACAGCGCCTGTATATTCTCCGCCGCCTCAAAAAAGCCAGTCTCCCTCCACCCATTCTTACTACGTTCTATAGGGCAGAGGTCTCCAACCTGTGGTCCGCGGCCCAACGCCGGGCCGTAGCACCTCTGCTGCCGGGCCGCGGAGGAGACTACACAGAGGTGCAGCCGCGACCCAGAAGAGAGAGAATGACGCCATCTCTGACCACCCTGCCCTCACTGTCATCTCTCCCTCGCATGTGCCTGTGTTTCACATGCAGCTATTTTACCGCGCCGAGGAGAGGCTTACAGCGTTGTACCTGGCTGCAAGTACTCTGCAGCCATGTTACATGTAAATTAATTAATGACAAACTGCTATTTTTGGGGTGGCAGCCAGGTAACTGTGGCAATCTCTATGATGCTAGCAGGCATAGTGGCAAGTGACATCCTCATCTGGTGGCAGACATAGTGGCAAGTGACATCCTCATCTGGTGGCAAGTGACATCCTCATCTGGTGGCAGACATAGTGGCAAGTGACATTCACATCTGGTGGCAGGCAAAGTGGCAAGTGACATCCTCCTCCTATGGTGGCAGGCATAGTGGCAAGTGACATCCTCCTCCTCTGGTGGCAGGCATAGTGGCAAGTGACATTCTCATCTGGTGGCAGGCATAGTGGCAAGTGACATTCTCATCTGGTGGCAGACAAAGTGGCAAGTGACATTCTCATCTGGTGGCAGACCAAGTGGCAAGTGACATCCTCACCTGGTGGCAGGCATAGTGCCAAGTGACATCCTCACCTGGTGGCAGGCATAGTGCCAAGTGACATCCTCACCTGGTGGCAGGCATAGTGCCAAGTGACATCCTCACCTGGTGGCAGGCATAGTGCCAAGTGACATCCTCACCTGGTGGCAGGCATAGTGCCAAGTGACAAGCGATGGTTGCAAGTGACACACTCGGGGCTCCCACTGATTCTGCATTATGGTGAGTTTATATTACAATGTAATGATAGAAATAATGTGTTTCAATCATCCTGACACCATAATAACCATGGTGCCATGATGATTGAAGCACCAACACCAGGCACTGCCCTGACAAATTGCCAGCGAAAAATCGCTTACCCCCCCCCTGCCTGCGCCAACCCCCCCCCCCCCCCCCGGGCCTTGGCACAATTTACTTGCACACAGCCGGTCCCCGGTGCCAAAAAGGGGTTGGGGACCGCTGCTATAGGGGAACTATTGAAAGCACGCTGACCAGCTGCATCATTGTCTGTAGGGCTGCAACTAACGATTATTTTCATAATCGATTAGTTGGCCGATTTATTGTTTCGATTAATCGGTTAATAACATTTAAAAAAAAAAAAGGAGGAAGGTAATTAAGCTGCGATTTGCTTTTTACATTTTTTGGGGACAATTTGTTGTTGGGCAGATTAAAAAACACAAACATGCTTTTCTGCAGCTTCTCCATTGAAGTATATTGAATCAAAAATCAAAGTAGCACCGTTTTGCGTTAAAAAAAAAAAAAGTCCTTGCCCTTTCCAAATACGCAGCAGCTGAAAAAATCATGGATGTCAACGTGTCCCATAGGAAACCATGTAAATGACCTGTAGTGTGTTTCTGCAAAAAGCACCAAAACACAGAGGAGTGACCCGGGCCTGAGATGTTTAGTAACATAATGGGGTTAAAAAAACGAAAATCATACCTCCCAACAGGCACGGATTCTGCGGGTTTCTCCCGCATAGGCACCTCCTTCCCGCATTCCCGCGAGAGTTGTATATTTCCCGCAGAGCAGGCACAGCAGGAAGTGGAGGAACGTTTTTTTCTTTCAATTCTCGCTGCACCCCCGCTCAACAACTTTCGTTTTAAAGTCGATTTTTCGATTCTCCCGGTGCACCCCCCCCCCCCCCGCTCAACAACTTTCGTTTTAAAGTCAAATTTGTTTGCAGGGGAGAGGGGAGCTCATCAATGTCCCGCGGTGGGACTTTTAAAAGTTGGGAGGTATGTAAAATTAGTACAAAAAAAACAAATAATCGCTACTGTAAGGGGTACTTTTTTTACTGTGGGGCAGTGAAATTAATATTTACAGTAGCGATTTGCTCTTTTTGTACTATAAAGGGCTAACTTTAGTTCTTTTTTAACCCCGTTATGTTACTGGCCGATTAATCGATTAGTTGTTTCGGCCCTAATTGTCTGGTATAGGAACTGCAGTTCTGCTGACCGCAAGACCCTGCAGCAGCTAGTGAAGATGGCTGAAAAGATTATTGGTGTCTCTCTCCCCTCCATCCTGGACATTTTCCATACACAATGCTCTAGCAAAGCTACCAGTATCGTGAGGGATCCTACCCATCCCTCCCACAGTCTCTTCCAGCTCTTGCCATCAGGTAGAAGTTACCGGAGTATCAAAACCCGGACTGTCAGACTGCTCAACAGTTTTTACCCCCAGGCTGTGAGAGCCCTCAACTCCAATCCTCTTTGAAACCTCTTCTATAACCTATAAATTGTGACCGGGAACGTCTCACTTCCCCTCTTTTTTACTCTTGAATATGCACTAGACACTTTTATAAACACCTGCTGCTACAAAGACTTTTGGAAATACAGTCAGGGCCGCCATCAGGGGGTACAGGCAGTACACCTGTAAGAGGCCCGGAGGTCCCCAGGGCCCCGGCTGGCAACCCCCCCTTTTTTTTTTTTGTTGGTCAGCACCCAAAGCCCCCCGTCCTGAACAATTTGCGGCGGCAGCACCCCCCGCTTCTCAATTCGTGGCACCCCCCCCTGCCCCTGCTTCTCAATTCGTGGCAGCCCCCCCCATCGCTTCTCACCCCTGGTTCTCCTCTGCTCCAGGGGGCCCATGCCTGAAGCTGTGTAAGGGGCCCCAAAATTCTTGATGGCGGCCCTGTATTACAGTATATGTACAGTTGCGTAGTTCCCATATGTGTATAGGTTTATAATAATTTTTATTTTATGATTTGTTCTTTACTATGTTTTTATTCTTTGTATATTTATTTATAATTATGTTTAGTTTGTATGTAGCACCGTGGCCCTGTGAGATACGACATTTCGTTCTACTGTATGTCTTTACGTGTAGTAGAATGACAATAAAGCTTGACTTGCCTTGAAAACCACTGGTTTAGGCGATTCAAGCAGAAATTCTACTCTCCCTCCCTGCAGTCTTTTGGGACACGTCACAGGTCCCAGAAGACTGCGGGATTACTAGCAAAGCGCAGTGTGCAGCCGCAAGAAGCACAGCCGGCTGCCCACAGTTAAGGTGCCGGGAACCCGAAGGCTAGTGAGGACAACGCTGGATCCCTGGATAGGTAAGTATCCTGTTTAAAGGGTCGGTTCACACCAGATGCGGTCCAGAGTTTTTTTTTGTCCGCATCAAAAATGCCTGGACAGTTGGGCGGGCAAGCAGTTAGAACCCCACTTAACTACCCACCCATTGATTGGTTCTTCACTCGCCGATATGGAAAAAAAATGTCGTCTTTCCTCGACTAATTTCCCATCTCCCATGACCCCAATCATAGGACACCCTAGATTCCCCCCGGATTTGACGGACCCGGCCTTTACCAGGCGAGCCACTAAAGGACTTCTACAAGCATCTCGATTTCTAAGACCCACAGGCTGGATCCCTACGGGGACCTTAGTATCAGGACAGGCACCCATTGCATTGGAGAGCCGGACAGCTCGCCCACTTCCTTGGCTCCCTTCCCAATCATGCGCTCTTCTCTCGACAACGCCATTCCTTTGAAGAACTGTCTGGGTGAAGGCCCAATTCGTGGTTCTATTTCTAGGTCCTACAAAACTCTGCTGGACATACAAGCTACCACAGACCCTCCTTTCTTAGCCAAGTGGGAAAGAGACTAAAGCCTCGTACACACGGTCGGACTTCCATCGGACTTTTCCGTGGATTTTTGTCCGAACAGAGTTGGCCGGGCACACCCATAGCATACACACCACAGGACTTTTCTGCAAACTTTCCCAAAACTTTTTGCAACATCACGTGGTTTTTCTGCTCTTTACCGCCACCCTTTGGTCAAATTCTGCTATTGTTGGTTGATTTTAACATTAGTTGTTTTGTCCATCGGACAAAAGTCCTATGGTTTTCTGTACACACGGTAGGACTTTGCTCCATCTGACTTTTGTTGGGCAAAAGTTTGTCCGTTTGCAGACCCAACTTTTGTCCGATGAAAACAAAACCAAATGAAAAAAGTTTGTCCGATGGAGCGTACACACGGTCGGATTGTTGGTCCAACTTGCTTAAAACAAAGTTTGTTGGGCAAAAGTCTGACCGTGTGTACGGGCCTTTACAAACCACATTTACCACTCCACAGAAGGAATGTATACTCTTCTTTGCCCATAAGTCATCACTTTGCAGCAAATACCAGGAAATTGCCTACAAGTTGACCACACGTTGGTATCGCACCCCGTCCGTTTTGGCCAAAATATTTCCCAGTCAATCTGACCGTTGCTGGCATTGTGAGCAACAAACCGGCACTATTCTTCACATCTTTTGGGAATGCCCCAAACGACAAACTTTTTGGCAACCTGTCCTACGACTCATCCACACATTCAGACATCTCCCTAACGATCCTGATGCTCAACCTCACTCCCATGTCAAGAAAGGGTTACCACAAATCTCTGCTTAAACTCCTCCTCAACGCTGCTAGGGCTTGCATCCCAAGTCAATGGAAGCAGCAATCTGCTCCCACTGTGGCCCAATGGTTCGCGAGGGTGAATGACATCGAACGAATGGAAGACCTGACTGCCGCAATCCGGGATAAATCTGAGGAACATAAGACCAGATGGTTTTATTGGACTCGGTTCCGCTTCTCAGAGGAATACCTCCGCGATACATAGTACGGCCCTATTGACTGCCAGAGGCTCTTGTCCCAAACCATGGCCATCAGTTGGTTTGGCAAACTAAAAGTGGCCCTCGCTCCCTAGGTGGACTTCTGCCCCCCTCCACTTCACCTATATACCACCCCCCCCTTCGCTTTTCCTCCATTTCTCCCCCCCCCCAAATCTCTCTTTTCCTTTCCTTTTTCTCCTATACCCATTTTCTTCCATTTAAACTCAAAATATGGTATGTTTCGAGCCCAATTGGCCACCCCGCAGTACTCTTCCCCCATGTACGGATACCCGAATTCTCCAACGGTTCCGGGGCTATTACCTATTGCACTGTAAGTGATCAGTTGACCTGTCAAGGCAAAGCCTTAGTATCACACCTCCTCGCCGGTATCCGGGTACCTTGCATATTTACAGAGTTGTTCCTGTGTTATAATCCTCAGAATACTCTTACCTTTAGTTCAGATCCCACTAATTGGCGATCATTTGTATGTTACTATGTTTGTACCACATATTCTGGAAAGTTACCCTTTCATTGTATGTCCCATACCACTAAATAAAAAAATAAATAAAAAATGCCTGGACAGTAAGATTATTTGGGTTCCAATGGCGTGTGCGGTCTGTTCCAGTGCAGAAAAAAAAGTAGAACGTGCATTATTTCTGCACAGAACTGTACTGAAACGCAGCAAATGCACCAAAAATTGAAAAAGAGGGGGAAAAAAATAATCAGAAGCGCAGAAATGCATCTGGACTGGTTTTCTGTGGTGTGAACCAGCCCTGTCAGCAGCCACAGGATTTGTAGCTGCTGACTTTTATGTTTTCCAGAGTGGAGAACTTCTTTAACCACTTCCTGGCCGGCCTATAGCAGATTGACGGCTAGGAAGTGGTTCTGTTATCCTGACTGGGCGTCATCTGACATCCAGCAGGATAACATGCCGGCGATCGCGGCGTGTCAGTCTGACACGCCGCATCTCCGATCGTGGTACGAAGCCTCTGACAGAGGCTTCTTACCATGTGATCAGCTGTGACCAATCACAGCTGATCATCGCGTGAACCGGTGAACGGCATTCCTCGGTTCGTGCTGATGGGGAGAGCCGATCGGCGGCTCTCCCTGTCAGAGGAGGTCTGTGCTAATAATGAGCACATTGATTATCAGCACAGCCCCATCAAATGTACCCATCAGCTGCCAATCGGTGCCTAGGAGCTGCCAGTCAGTGCCCCATCATAACTTCTTGTCAGCGCCCAATAAAGTGCCAATCAGTTTCCATCACAGTGCCAATTAGTGCCCAGCATTAACACCTGTCATTACCTGCCCGATCAGTGCCATCTATTAGTGTCCATCAGTGCCGGCTGTCGGAGCCCATCAATTCTACATATCTTTGCTTATCAGTGCCCGTCAGTGAAGGAGAAAACAAAATTTTATAACAGAAACAAGGTTTTTTTTTTTCCAAAATTTCGCTCTTTTTTAGTTTAGCAAAAAATAAAAACCACAGCGGTGATCAAATACCACCAAAAGAAAGCTCAATTTGTGGGAACAAAATTATAAAAAAAATTGAGTTTGTGTACAGTGTGGCATGACCGCGCAATTGTCATTCAAAATGTGACAGCACTGAAAGCTCAAAATTGTCCTGGGCAGGAAGGGGCAAAAGTGCCCGGTATTGAAGTGGTTAAGTAGGGTTTGGTGGCTATATATAGTGATACCCAGAGAAGGAAATGGTTGGGTGAATCTCAAGCAATGTTCTAGGTGTCACCTAGACAGGATATGAGAGAATTGCCTCTAATTGGACATAATAAGAAATACAGGACAGGTTAGTACCCGCCCCCCCTGAGTTTTGTTGGGTTTTTCACTTTCCATGGAAAGTTTTGGTAAGATGATTTGGAATTTGTGTTCTGTAAGCAGTTGGGTTGCTCTGTCCAGCCACAGTAAACGTTATCTGTCTTCTGTTATGATAATTGGCTGCATTCTAGGAAGTATTGGGGGCGGGTGGAGGGAGACTCTGGGCCCTAATACAGGAGGGGGTCTTCTTTTACATAGTATTTACCATCTGAATGTCCTCATCAAGTTCTCTTACTGATGACAAAAGGAAGCCCCCGGGCCTGACCTCACCCAAATATCGTCCTCTGCCCCCCCCCCCGTAGACACTTTCTATATGGACATCACCAACTCCAATACTTGATACTGTTTGTATTTCTGATTTTGATTTACAAACAAAAAGGATTAAAATTTAAATTTGGTGTGATGTCTTATCTGTCTAAACGTTATTATTGGAGTGGTTTGCAGAGTGGGGAAAGGTTGACATGGAGGGTTCTTATTGCAGAGGTCTGCTGGGGAGATATGCATTAATTTTACTGTCTTGGGGAGACCCTTAGTGGTGGCCTTCATTTCCTGTCTTGGGGAGACCCTTTAGTGGTGGCCTTCATTTCCTATATTGGGGAGACCCTTTAGTGGTGGGCCTTCATTTCCTGTCTTGGGGAGACCCTTTAGTGGTGGCCTTCATTTCCTATATTGGGGAGACCCTTTAGTGGTGGGCCTTCATTTCCTATATTGGGGAGACCCTTTAGTGGTGGCCTTCATTTCCTATATTGGGGAGACCCTTTAGTGGTGGTGGGCCTTAATTTCCTGTCTTGGGGAGACCCTTAGTGGTGGGCCTTCATTTCCTATATTGGGGAGACCCTTTAGTGGTGGGCCTTAATTTCCTATATTGGGGAGACCCTTTAGTGGTGGGCCTTCGTTTCTATATTGGGGAGACCCTTTAGTGGTGGCCTTCATTTCCTATATTGGGGAGACCCTTTAGTGGTGGTGGGCCTTTAATTCCTATATTGGGGAGACCCTTAGTGGTGGGCCTTCATTTCCTATATTGGGGAGACCCTTTAGTGGTGGGCCTTAATTTCCTATATTGGGGAGACCCTTTAGTGGTGGGCCTTCGTTTCTATATTGGGGAGACCCTTTAGTGGTGGCCTTCATTTCCTATATTGGGGAGACCCTTTAGTGGTGGTGGGCCTTCATTTCCTATATTGGGGAGACCCTTAGTGGTGGGCCTTCATTTCCTATGTTGGGGAGACCCTTTAGTGGTGGGCCTTAATTTCCTATATTGGGGAGACCCTTTAGTGGTGGGCCTTCATTTCCTATATTGGGGAGACCCTTTAGTGGTGGTGAGCCTTCATTTCCTGTCTTGGGGAGACCCTTTAGTGGTGGGCCTTCTTTTTTTAATCTTGGGGAGACCCTTTAGTGGTGGGCCTTCTTTTTTTTTATCTTGGGGAGACCCTTAGTGGTGGGTATTCATTTCCTGTCTAGGTGGAGACCCTTAGTGGTGGGCCTTTGTTTCCTGTCTTGGTGAGACCCTTGGTGTATATAAACAAAGCGTTTCATTTCCTACTGTGTGGAAGGGTTAGAACCCCTTTTAGGTTATGTCTTGTGCCCACTGGGGAGATTTTCTTCCAATTCCTGACTCAGGAAGCAAAGAATTATTATTGCAGAGGTCTGCTGGGGAGATATGCCTTAATTTCCTGTCCTGGGGAGACCCTTAGCAGTGGGCCTTCATTTCCTGTCTTGGGGAGACCCTTAGTAGTGTCTAGGGGGAGACCTTTAGTGGTGGGCCTTCTTTTCCTGTCTTGGGGGAGACCCTTAGTGGTGGGTCTTCGTTTCCCATCTTCGGGGAGACACTTAGTGGTGGGTCTTAGTTTCCTGTGGTGGGGGAGACCCTTAGTGGTGGGCCTTAGTTTCCTGTCTAGGGGGAGACTTTTAGTGGCGGGCCTTAGTTTACTGTCTTGGGGGAGACCCTTAGTGGTGGGCCTTCATTTCCTGTCTCGGGAGACCCTTTAGTGGTGGGCTTTTGTTTCCTGTCTTGGCGAGACCCTTGGCACTTAGTTTCGTACGGTGTGGAAGGGTTAGAACCCCTCTCAGGTTTTGTCTTGTGCCTACTGGGGAGATTTTCTTCCAATTCCTGCCCCAGAGACACAACAGGAGGCAAAGAATTATTATTGCAGAGGTCTGCTGGGGAGATATGCCTTAATTTCCTGTCTTGTGGAGACCCTTAGTGGCGGGCCTTAGGTTCTTGTGGTGGGGGAGACCCTTAGTGGTGGGCCTTAGTTTCCTGTCTAGAAGCAGACCCTTAGTGGTGGGTCTTCGTTTCCTGTCTTCGGGGAGACCCTTAGTGGCGGGCCTTAGTTTCCTGTCTAGGGGGAGACCCTTAGTGGTGGGTCTTCATTTCCTGTCTTGGGGAGACCCTTAGTGGAGGGTCTTCATTTCCTGTCTTGGGGAGACCCTTAGTGGTGGGTCTTCATTTCCTGTCTTGGGGAGACCCTTAGTGGTGGGCCTTAGTTTCCTGTCTAGGGGGAGACCCTTAGTGGTGGGCCTTAGTTTCCTGTCTAGGGGGAGACCCTTAGTGGTGGGTCTTCATTTCCTGTCTAGGGGGAGACCCTTAGTGGTGGGCCTTAGTTTCCTGTCTAGGGGGAGACCCTTAGTGGGGTGGGCCTTAGTTTCCTGTCTTTGGGGAGACCCTTAGTGGTTGGTCTTGGTTTCCTGTCTAGGGGGAGACTCTTGGTGGTGGGTCTTCATTTCCTGCCTTGGGGGGGGGAGACCCTTGGCTTCCTGCCTTGGGGGGAGACCCTTGGCTTCCTGCCTTGGGGGGGGGGGAGACCCTTGGCTTCCTGCCTGGGGGGGGGGAGACCCTTGGCGTATAGAAACAAAGTATTGGATACATTGTATTAGTAAAAACTTGTGAATCCCTAACCAAACTATCTTATTCCAAAGGACATGGAGTGCGTCGATCTTTGGGAGTTGGTCTTTCTATGTACATGCAGGAACCCCAGATGGGACAGTGGGTGGTCTTCCAACAGGAGCTTTTCACATTGTCTACAGGGTGAGATATTCCCCTCTGGATGGTGGAGATCCATTACCTAGCAAAGAAATTCTGCACTTCCAGATGAATTCCCCTGGTGACACCAACACCCCATTTCCTGTGCGGGTGTTGTAGAACAGGAAGTGATGTGGTGGCAGAGAAAAGGTGACCCCCCTACTGATTATGTTGCTGGGGATACCCACACCTCCCAACTTTTTGAGATGAGAACGGGGGACACCTATTAGCAAATGTATGTAGGTATAGGACACACCCCCTATCACAGGAAGTGATGTGGTGGCAGAGAAGAGGTGACCCCCACTGCTTCCGGGTGCGTACCAAGTCTATCTGGGGGTGCAGTAAAAAAAAAAAAAGTCAGGGGTCATAATGTCAACAGTGTGTGTGAGTCACTGACAGTCTATCACACCGGGTCATGACCTAGGAAACACTATTAAACAGAACTTGTGCCCCCTTTATATCAGATGTCCCTATCAAAGCCCCCCTTTACATCATGATCACTGATCAAAGTGCCCCCTTACATCAGGTGTCCCTATCAAGAGTGCCCCCTTACATCAGGTGTCCCTATCAAGAGTGCCCCCTTACATCAGGTGTCCCTATCAAGAGTGCCCGCTTACATCTGGTGCCCCCACCAGAGAGCCCCCTTACATCAGGAGCCCCCTCACATCAGGTTCCCCCATCAGAGAGCCCCCTTACATCAGGTGCCCCCTTACACCAGGTGTCCCCATCAAGAGTGCCCCCTAACACCAGGTGTCCCCATCAAGAGTGCCCCCTAACACCAGGTGTCCCCCATCAAGAGTGCCCCCTAACACCAGGTGTCCCCATCAAGAATGCCCCCTAACACCAGGTGTCCCCATCAAGAGTGCCCCCTTACACCAGGTGTCCCCATCTAGAGTGCCCCCTTACACCAGGTGTCCCCATCTAGAGTGCCCCCTTACACCAGGTGTCCCCATCTAGAGTGCCCCCTTACACCAGGTGTCCCCTTCAAGAGTGCCCCCTTACACCAGGTGCCCCCATCAAGAGTGCCCCCTTACACCAGGTGCCCCCATCAAGAGTGCCCCCTTACACCAGGTGCCCCCATCAAGAGTGCCCCCTTACACCAGGTGTCCCATCAAGAGTGCCCCCTTACATCAGGTGTCCCCATCAAGAGTGCCCCCTTACATCAGGTGTCCCCATCAGAGAGCCCCCTTACATCAGGTGTCCCCATCAGAGAGCCCCCTTACATCAGGTGTCCCCATCAAGAGTGCCCCCATCAGAGAGCCCCCTTAAATCAGGTGTCCCCAGCAGAGAGACCCCTTACATCAGGTGTCCCCATCAAGAGTGCCCCCTTACATCAGGTGTCCCCATCAGAGAGCCCCCTTACATCAGGTGTCCCCAGCAGAGAGACCCCTTACATCAGGTGTCCCCATCAAGAGTGCCCCCTTACATCAGGTGTCCCCATCAAGAGTGCCCCCTTACATCAGGTGTCCCCATCAAGAATCAAGAGTGCCCCCTTACATCAGGTGTCCCCTTTAGAGAGCCCCCTCACATCAGGCGTCCCCATCAAGAGTGCCCCCTTACATCAGGCGTCCCCATCAAGAGTGTCCGCTTACATCAGGTGTCCCCATCAGAGAGCCCCCTTACATCAGGTGTCCCCATCAGAGAGCCCCCTTACATCAGGTGTCCCCATCAGAGTGCCCCCTTACATCTGGTGTCCCCATCAGAGAGCCCCCTTACATCAGGTGTCCCCATCAGAGCTCCCCCTTACATCAGGTGTCCCCATCAGAGTGCCCCCTTACATCAGGTGTCCCCATCAGAGTGCCCCCTTACATCAGGTGTCCCCATCAGAGCTCCCCCTTACATCAGGTGTCCCCATCAGAGCTCCCCCTTACATCAGGTGTCCCCATCAGAGTGCCTCCTTACATCAGGTGTCCCCATCAGAGTGCCCCCTTACATCAGGTGTCCCCATCAGAGCTCCCCCTTACATCAGGTGTCCCCATCAGAGTGCCCCCTTACATCAGGTGTCCCCATCAGAGCTCCCCCTTACATCAGGTGTCCCCATCAGAGTGCCCCCTTACATCAGGTGTCCCCATCAGAGCTCCCCCTTACATCAGGTGTCCCCATCAGGTGTCCCCATCAGAGCTCCCCCTTACATCAGGTGTCCCCATCAGAGCTCCCCCTTACATCAAGTGTCCCCATCAGAGTGCCCCCTTACATCAGGTGTCCCCAGCAGAGAGACCCCTTACATCAGGTGTCCCCATCGGAGTGCCCCCTTACATCAGGTGTCCCCATCGGAGTGCCCCCTTACATCAGGTGTCCCCATCGGAGTGCCCCCTTACATCAGGTGTCCCCATCGGAGTGCCCCCTTACATCAGGTGTCCCCATCAGAGTGCCCCCTTACATCAGGTGTCCCCATCAGAGTGCCCCCTTACATCAGGTGTCCCCATCAGAGTGCCCCCTTACATCAGGTGTCCCCATCAGAGTGCCCCCTTACATCAGGTGTCCCCATCAGAGTGCCCCCTTACATCAGGTGTCCCCATCAGAGTGCCCCCTTACATCAGGTGTCCCCATCAGAGCTCCCCCTTACATCAGGTGTCCCCATCAGAGCTCCCCCTTACATCAGGTGTCCCCATCAGAGCGCCCCCTTACATCAGGTGTCCCCATCAGAGCGCCCCCTTACATCAGGTGTCCCCATCAGAGCGCCCCCTTACATCAGGTGTCCCCATCAGAGCGCCCCCTTACATCAGGTGTCCCCATCAGAGAGCCCCCTTACATCTGGTGTCCCCATCAGAGTGCCCCTTACATCAGGTGTCCCCATCAGAGTGCCCCCTTACATCAGGTGTCCCCATCAGAGCTCCCCCTTACATCAGGTGTCCCCATCAGAGCTCCCCCTTACATCAGGTGTCCCCATCAGAGCTCCCCCTTACATCAGGTGTCCCCATCAGAGCTCCCCCTTACATCAGGTGTCCCCATCAGAGCTCCCCCTTACATCAGGTGTCCCCATCAGAGCTCCCCCTTACATCAGGTGTCCCCATCAGAGTGCCCCTTACATCAGGTGTCCCCATCAGAGAGCCCCCTTACATCAGGTGTCCCCATCAGAGTGCCCCCTTACATCAGGTGTCCCCATCAGAGAGCCCCCTTACATCAGGTGTCCCCATCAGAGAGCCCCCTTACATCAGGTGTCCCCATCAGAGCTCCCCCTTACATCAGGTGTCCCCATCAGAGTGCCCCCTTACATCAGGTGTCCCCATCAGAGAGCCCCCTTACATCTGGTGTCCCCATCAGAGTGCCCCCTTACATCAAGTGTCCCCATCAGAGTGCCCCCTTACATCAGGTGTCCCCATCAGAGTGCCCCCTTACATCAGGTGTCCCCATCAGAGTGCCCCCTTACATCAGGTGTCCCCATCAGAGAGCCCCCTTACATCAGGTGTCCCCATCAGAGTGCCCCCTTACATCAGGTGTCCCCATCAGAGTGCCCCCTTACATCAGGTGTCCCCATCAGAGTGCCCCCTTACATCAGGTGTCCCCATCAGAGCTCCCCCTTACATCAGGTGTCCCCATCAGAGTGCCCCCTTACATCAGGTGTCCCCATCAGAGTGCCCCCTTACATCAGGTGTCCCCATCAGAGCTCCCCCTTACATCAGGTGTCCCCATCAGAGCGCCCCCTTACATCAGGTGTCCCCTTACATCAGGTGTCCCCATCAGAGCGCCCCCTTACATCAGGTGTCCCCATCAGAGAGCCCCCTTACATCTGGTGTCCCCATCAGAGAGCCCCCTTACATCAGGTGTCCCCATCAGAGTGCCCCCTTACATCAGGTGTCCCCATCAGAGCTCCCCCTTACATCAGGTGTCCCCATCAGAGCTCCCCCTTACATCAGGTGTCCCCATCAGAGCTGCCCCTTACATCAGGTGTCCCCATCAGAGAGCCCCCTTACATCAGGTGTCCCCATCAGAGTGCCCCCTTACATCAGGTGTCCCCATCAGAGAGCCCCCTTACATCAGGTGTCCCCATCAGAGAGCCCCCTTACATCAGGTGTCCCCATCAGAGCTCCCCCTTACATCAGGTGTCCCCATCAGAGCTCCCCCTTACATCAGGTGTCCCCATCAGAGCGCCCCCTTACATCAGGTGTCCCCATCAGAGAGCCCCCTTACATCTGGTGTCCCCATCAGAGTGCCCCCTTACATCAAGTGTCCCCATCAGAGTGCCCCCTTACATCAGGTGTCCCCATCAGAGTGCCCCCTTACATCAGGTGTCCCCATCAGAGTGCCCCCTTACATCAGGTGTCCCCATCAGAGAGCCCCCTTACATCAGGTGTCCCCATCAGAGTGCCCCCTTACATCAGGTGTCCCCATCAGAGTGCCCCCTTACATCAGGTGTCCCCATCAGAGTGCCCCCTTACATCAGGTGTCCCCATCAGAGCTCCCCCTTACATCAGGTGTCCCCATCAGAGCTCCCCCTTACATCAGGTGTCCCCATCAGAGTGCCCCCTTACATCAGGTGTCCCCATCAGAGTGCCCCCTTACATCAGGTGTCCCCATCAGAGCTCCCCCTTACATCAGGTGTCCCCATCAGAGCGCCCCCTTACATCAGGTGTCCCCATCAGAGCGCCCCCTTACATCAGGTGTCCCCATCAGAGAGCCCCCTTACATCTGGTGTCCCCATCAGAGTGCCCCCTTACATCAGGTGTCCCCATCAGAGTGCCCCCTTACATCAGGTGTCCCCATCAGAGTGCCCCCTTACATCAGGTGTCCCCATCAGAGAGCCCCCTTACATCAGGTGTCCCCATCAGAGTGCCCCCTTACATCAGGTGTCCCCATCAGAGCTCCCCCTTACATCAGGTGTCCCCATCAGAGTGCCCCCTTACATCAGGTGTCCCCATCAGAGTGCCCCTTACATCAGGTGTCCCCATCAGAGCTCCCCCTTACATCAGGTGTCCCCATCAGAGTGCCCCCTTACATCAGGTGTCCCCATCAGAGCTCCCCCTTACATCAGGTGTCCCCATCAGAGCTCCCCCTTACATCAAGTGTCCCCATCAGAGTGCCCCCTTACATCAGGTGTCCCCATCAGAGTGCCCCCTTACATCAGGTGTCCCCATCAGAGCTCCCCCTTACATCAGGTGTCCCCATCAGAGCTCCCCCTTACATCAAGTGTCCCCATCAGAGAGCCCCCTTACATCAGGTGTCCCCATCAGTGTGCCCCCTTACATCAAGCAGGACATTCATGGATCGTTGGATCACTCTCAGAGACCTGGGGAAGCACAACTAAAGTTTTGGGGCTCAGAGCCCCTCCCAGCTTCCCCCCTGGATTCGGCTCTGACACCCACACCCCACTTCCTGTCCAGGTGTTGTAGAACAGGAAGTGGTGTGGTGACCCCTCTGATTCTATTGCTGGTGACACCAATACCCCATTTCCTGTCCAGGTGTCATAGGACAGGAAGTGATGGGGAAGCTTCCTGTTGGTTTAGCAGAACAGGAAGTGAGGTGACATTTTCTTGTGGGGACACCCAGAAGGGAATTCCCTGACTGTAGATTTCTCTCAATTCCTGTAGACAGCCGGTGATCTGCCGACAAACGTCCCCCCCCGGCGGATTCTGCCCCCAACTGTACTGCGCAGGCGCGGCGCTTGCGCAGTACGAACGTCGATGAGCTTCCGAAAATAGCCGAACGTGTAGAGCTGAGAGTCAGCTCTACACGGCGCCTGCGTGGTACTAGATGTAAGTGACCAGTCGGCCTCACGTCCTCGCTTCGCTCGGACGGCTCGCTACGCTCGCTCGGCCTCCTGGCTCTTTTTTTAACATCCTCCATGTCCACGGGGATGGTAAAGAAAGAGCCTGGATGTCAGCAGTGTAGCACAATTTGGTGTGCGCAGGCGCCATGTAGAGCTGACTCTCAGCTCTACATGTTCGGCTATTTTCGGAAAAAGCGCCGCGCCTGCGCAGTACAGAGCGGGCAGAATGCGCTGGGGGGCAATGCTCGGCAGTACACCGGAAATGCTCACATTCTGTGGGTTTTATTGGTTCTTGTATATCTGGGGGGGGTGGGGATTGGTCTCTCCCCAGCCTCGCCCTCATTGGCTGGCCGGGAAACTTCCCCTCCCCCATCAGAGACACAACAATGGCGAAAGGACACACTGCACACAGCTCAGCCCGCCGGTCACCATAGCAACAGCAGAGACGGTTGGCCCCTCCCCCATTACATCACCGGAGAGGTTCCAGCTCCGCCCGGACCTGCCTCGTGCGGTGACGTCAGGCCGGGACTACCCTGCGGCGGAGGGATACCCGGGCTCGGGGTGAGGGAACCGAACTCGGTGTTCCCGCTTCAAATTACAACGAGGAGCCGGCGGTGGAGAGACTGAGAGGATACGGGCCCGGGGGAGGAGTGGCGGGGTGAAATAGTCCGGTTTTACCGGAGAGGTGTGACGTCATATCCGGAAGTAACAGCGGCTTTGTGGACGACCAATCAGAAGAATCGGCCGTTTAAATGTCCCCAACACTGCCTGACAACGGGGCCCCTGAGAGCTGAGTGTGCCTGGGGACACCGAGGAGCCACCTACCCCTGTGACTGGGGCAACTGGAGCCACCTACCCCTGTGACTGGGGCAACTGGAGCCACCTACCCCTGTAACCAAGGCAACGAGTCCCCTACCTCTGTAACAGGGGCAACTGGAGTCCCCTACCTCTGTGACAGGGGCAACTGGAGCCACCTACCCCTGTGACTGGGGCAACTGGAGCCACCTACCCCTGTGACTGGGGCAACTGGAGCCACCTACCCCTGTGACTGGGGCAACTGGAGCCACCTACCCCTGTGACTGGGGCAACTGGAGCCACCTACCCCTGTGACTGGGGCAACTGGAGCCACCTACCTCTGTGACTGGGGCAGCTGGAGCCACCTACCTCTGTGACTGGGGCAACTGAAGCCACCTACCCCTGTGACTGGGGACACCGAGGAGCCACCTACCCCTGTGACTGGGGCAACTGGAGCCACCTACCCCTGTGACTGGGGCAACTGGAGCCACCTACCCCTGTTACTGGGGCAACTGGAGCCACCTTCCCCTGTGACTGGGGACACCGAGGAGCCACCTTCCCCTGTGACTGGGGACACCGAGGAGCCACCTTCCCCTGTGACTGGGGACACCGAGGAGCCACCTACCCCTGTGACTGGGGACACCGAGGAGCCACCTACCCCTGTGACTGGGGCAACTGGAGCCACCTACCCCTGTGACTGGGGCAACTGGAGCCACCTACCCCTGTGACTGGAGCCACCTACCCCTGTGACTGGGGCAACTGGAGCCACCTACCCCTGTAACCAAGGCAACGAGCCACCTGCCCCTGTGACTTCCTACCCCTGTGACTGGGGCAACTGGGACCCACCCCTGTGACTGGAGCCACCTACCCCTGTGACTGGGGCAACTGGAGCCTCCTACCCCTGTAACCAAGGCAACGAGCCACCTACCCCTGTGACTTCCTACCCCTGTGACTGGGGCAACTGGGACCCACCCCTGTGACTGGGGCAACTGGCACCCCAAATACCACTAACTACAGGAGTCTGATTCACTATGGGCACGCAGGAGCTGGGTAAGTCTGTGTACCAGAGGAGCTTACACTCTAATGTCCCCTCCCCCACAGTCGCACACTATTATTATTATACATGTATATATCTGACACATATAGCGCAGCGCTGTACAGAGATCCCGGAGCCGGGCTGTGGTGCTGTAGTAGAGGGTGATCTGGATGGGAGTTGTAGGATTAGTAGATGATGACTCCCGGGTGCGGACAGTTGTCCGGTGATGTCAGACGTTGCGTTCTTTCTCACAGAAGATCCGGAGATCCTCCTGGACGATGTTAGTGGAAGGTGATTTGTGTTCCTCCCATTTGGATCCACTACCAGCAGGGTGACAGAAGGTTCTATTCAGCTTGTCCGAGATTTCAGAAAGCAGGGGGCTGAAGTTAGACTCTGCAGAGCTCAGTGAGAGCTGATTGGAGGAAAGGGACACCCCCCCCACTTCCTCTTCACACAGAGCTGAGGCTGTCAATCACAGGTTGTGTGCTGGAGCTCCCGCTCCTGTCACCATTTATCTATTGGTGTCAGAAGTGACTCCTGCAGAGGAAGGAGGCAGCAGACAGAAATGACACTTAGTGCTCTGGACTGAGACAAGTACACACTATAGAGCGGGGGTCTCAAAGTGGCGGCCCTCCAGCTGTTGCGAAACTACAAGTCCCATGAGGCATTGCAAGGCTGACAGTTACAAGCATGACTCCCGCAGGCAGAGGCATGATGGGACTTGTAGTTCTGCAACAGCTGGAGGGCCACCAGTTTGAGACCCATTCTATAGAGGGATGTGCTTTGTTCAGATTTCATGTCTGAGGATTACAACCCCTTTGAATGATTAGAGGTGGAAACTTCAGCTCTCTAAAGATTTTATTTTCATTCGGATGGAGTAAGGAAAGTCTTTAAACCCCTTTTCAGGTTTTTTTTCCCCCATCTGTTTCCCATTGGGGAGATTTTCCTTCACTTCCTGCTCCGCAGACACAACAGGAAGTGAGAAAATCTTTCCTGAATAAAGGGAAGTCCTTTCCATGTAGCTGTCCTCATTAGAAGATTTCCCTTTTTATTGCTGCTTTGTTGACAACCTCCAAATTTTGGATTTCCCATCACTTCCGGTTCCATAGACACAGCAGAAAGTGAGAAAAAGTCTCTCCAAAGTATGGAGAAGTCCCCTGCAAGTTGGTGTCCCCATTCAAAGATTTCCCCCTTTTTTTTTTTTTTTTATTGCTGCTTTGGTAACGACTTAAAAGTTGGGATTTCCCACCACTTCCTGTTCCACAAACACAACAGGAAATGAGAGAAAATCTCTCCGGAAGGAGAAGTCCTTTTGCAAGTAGGAATTCCCCGTTAGATTTTCCCCTTTTTATTGCTGCTCTGGTGATAACCTACAATTATGGATTTCCTATCACTTCCTGTTGTGTAGACACAACAGGAAGTGAGAGAAAATCTCTCTGGAGTAAGGGGAAGTCCTTTGCAAGAAGGTGTCCCCATTAGAAGTTTTCCCCTGTCTGGTAACAACCTAAAATGATGGATTTCTCATCACTTCCTGTTCCGCGGACACAACAGGAAGTGAGAAAATCTCTCTAAATTAAGGGGAAGTCCTTTGCAAGTAGGGGTCCCCATTAGAAGATTTTCCCCCTTTATTGCTGTTCTGGTGACAACTGACAATTTTGGATTTCCCGTCACTTCCTGTTGTGTAAGCACAACAGGAAGTGAGAGAAAATCTCTCCGGAAGGAGAAGTCCTTTGCAAGAAGGTATCCCCATTAGAAGTTTTCCCCTGTCTGGTGACAACCTAAAATTATGGATTTCCCATCACTTCCTGTTGTGTCTACACAACAGGAAGTGATGGGAAATCCATAATTGTAGGCTATCACCAGAGCAGCAATAAAAGGGGGAAATCTTCTCATGGGGACACCTACTTACAAAGGACTTCTCCTTCTAGAGAGATTTTTTCTCTCACAACAGGAAGTGAGTGAAAATCTCTCTGGAGTAAGGGGAAGTCCTTTGCAAGTAGGTGTCCCCATGAGAAGATTTCCCCTTTATTGCTTCTCTGGTGACAACTGACAATTTTGGATTTCCCATCACTTCCTGTTCTGTAGTCACAGCAGGAAGTGAGAGTTTGGAGTCCCTGTTTATCGCCTCTCTCTCTCTCTCTCTCTCTCTCCGCTCAGACTGGATCGCCGTCGCCAACAACCTCCTCAGCCGATGTCACATCAACCGGCAGGTGGGAGATCTGGCACAGTGCGAGGCGGGCGTGTTCGTGGCGCTGTACGAGGCCATATTGGGGGAGAAGGTTCCGGGTGAGTGACGGGCACACCACACCCCTTTTTCAAGTCTTTTTTGGGCGCCAATGACGGAAACAATTTTTTAATATTTTTTTTTTTTTTCTCTTCGCAGATTTTATCGCCAAACCCGCCAGTCAGGAGGACGACGCCCACAACATGCAGTCTGTGATCGACTCGCTGGCCCTGGACTATCTGCAAGTCAGCCTGTCTCATATAACAGGTATGTGGGGGGGCGGGGCATGCTGGGAAATCGCTGGCAGAACATGACGGCGCTCAGCGACATTCCTGAGAGTGGATCGGGATCTAGACGTGTCTGTGTTGCCCATAGCAACCCGATTCTCACTTCTTCATTCATCCAATGCTGGTCGGGGGGGTCAGAACAGAAATCATGACATTGCCCACCACAGATAAAATCTATAGAATGTCTCATTGCTGCAAATCTCACCTGCAGTCTGGAGCTGTACCCTCCACAGGAAGTTCATTCTGCCACTAGATGGCGTTCTCCCTATGGGTTGGATAATGGGCAGCGGGGTGCAACCTGCTTCTTTATATATAGTGACCGGGTCACTTAACCACTTAACGACCGCCCACCGCCGATTTACGTCGGCAGAATGGCACGGACAGGCAGAATCACGTAGATCTACGTGATCGCCTTTGTGCAGTTGGGGGGTCCATCCGGACCCCCCTTCACTGCAGTGAGCGGCCGTTAAGTGTTCGGGAGCAATCAGGCATGAGGGGGGGGGGGCCGCTCGATAACGCCCCCCCCCTCGCGATCGCTCCCGGCCAATGAAAATGCTTCCTCCGCCATGTGATGTAAACACAGGCTGGAGGAAGTGATGTCATCTCCCTCGCCGCGGTCTTTCCGTTCCCGGCGCCGAGCAGAGAGGAAGCAGGTTAGTGCTCCAACAGTCCACTGACACGTAGGTACACATAGGCACACAAATCACCCCCCAGTCACCCCCAGATCACCCCCCAGGTCACCCCAAAGCCCCCAATCACAGTGTCACTGATTGCAGTGATCATTTATTTTACTGATCACTGCATTTAGTGTCATCTGTGATTGTAAAAAGTTGCAGGGCAGTTAGGATTAGGCCCCTTTAGGTCCAGGGTAGCCCCCTAACCCCCCCTAATAAAGGTTTAACCCCTTGATCACCCCCCAGGTAACCCTTTCACCCCCTAACTTCAGCGTCACTAAGCGATTGTTTTTCCGATCGCTGTATTCGTGTCGCTGGTGTTTTAGATAGGCAGTTATTTTTTTTTAGGTTCGCCGCAGGTTTTTATTAGTGTCAGGTACCCCCATATATTATTTTAACCCCCTGATTGCCCCTAGAGTTAACCCTTTCACCAGTGATCGCCGTATAAGCGTCACTGGTGTCACTGGTTAGCCAGTAAGTTATTTAGGTAACCCGTCAGGTTTTTATATAGTGTCAGGTACCCCCATATTTAACCTAATAAAGGTTTTAACCCCCTGATTGCCCCTAGTTAACCCTTTCACCAGTGATCACCATATAAAGGTTACGGGTGACGCTGGTTGATTAGTTTGCTTTTTATAGCATCAGGGCACCCGCCGTATATAACCCAATAAAGGTTTAACCCCCCTGATCGCCCGGCGGGTGAGATCAATTAGGTTTTAGCGCCAGAGAGGGTCTGCGTCGCCCCAGGCAGTGTTAGGTTAGTGACAGTAACGCTAACACCCACGCGCAAAGCATACACCCCCCTTAGTGGTATAGTATCTGATCAGATCTGATCAGATCTATACTAGCATCCCCAGCGGTTTAGGGTTCCCAAAAACGCAGTGTTAGCGGGATCAGCCCAGATACCTGCTAGCGCCTGCGTTTAGCCCCTCCGCCCAGCCCAGCCCACCCAAGTGCAGTATCGATCGATCGCTGTCACTTACCAAACACAACACACATAACTGCAGCGTTCGCAGTGCTTGGTTTTTGGGGCCCTGTACGCGGCTAGGCTCCCAATAAGTCCCACACATGTGGTATCCCCGTACTCAGGAAAAGCAGCAGAATGTATTTTGGGGTGCAATTCCACATATAACCATGGCATGTGTGAGCAATATATCATTTAGTGACAACTTTTTGTACATTTTTTTTTTTTTTTTTTTTTTTTTGTCATTATTCAATCATTTGGGACAAAAAAAAAAATATTCAATGGGGTCAACATGCCTCTCAGCAAATAGCTTGGGGTGTCTACTTTCCAAAATGGGGTCATTTGGGGGGGTTTTGTGCCATCTTGGCATTTTATGGCCTTCAAAACTGTGATAGGTAGTGAGGAGTGAAATCAAAAATTTATGCCCTTAGAAACCTTGAAGGCGGTGCTTGGTTTTTGGGGTCCCGTACGCGACTAGGCTCCCAAAAAGTCCCACACATGTGGTATCCCCGTACTCAGGAGAAGCAGCAGAATGTATTTTGGGGTGTAATTTCACATATGCCCATGGCATGTGTGAGCAATATATCATTTAGTGACAACTTTGTGCAACAAAAAAAAAAGTTTGTCATATTCCCGCAACTTGTGGCAAAATATAAAATATTCCATGGACTGAACATGCCTCTCAGTAAATAGCTTGGGGTGTCTACTTTCCAAAATGGGGTCATTTGGGGGGGTTTTGTGCTATTTTGGCATTTTATGGCCTTCGAAACTGTGATAGGTAGTGAGGAGTGAAATCAAAAATTTGCGCCCTTAGAAATCCTGAAGGCGGTGCTGGGTTTCTGGGGTCCCGTACGTGGCTAGGCTCCTAAAAAGTCCCACACATGTGGTATCCCCGTACTCAGGAGAAGCAGCAGAATGTATTTTGGGGTGCAATTCCACATATAACCATGGCATGTGTGAGCAATATATCATTTAGTGACAACTTTTTGTAATTTTTTTTTTTTTTTTGTCATTATTCAATCACTTGGGACAAAAAAAAAAAATATTCAATGGGCTCAACATGCCTCTCAGCAATTTCCTTGGGGTGTCTACTTTCCAAAATGGGGTCATTTGGGGGGGTTTTGTACTGCCCTGCCATTTTAGCACCTCAAGAAATGAGATAGGCAGTCATAAATTTAAAGCTGTGTAAATTTCAGAAAATGTACCCTAGTTTGTAAACGCTATAACTTTTGCGCAAACCAATAAATATACGCTTATTGACATTTTTTTTACTAAAGACATGTGGCTGAATACATTTTGGCCTAAATGTATGACTACAATTGAGTTTATTCGATTTTTCTTATAACAAAAAGTAGAAAATATCATTTTTTTTTCAAAATTTTCGGTCTTTTTCTGTTTATATCGCAAAAAATAAAAATCGCAGAGGCAATCAAATACCATTAAAAGAAAGCTCTATTTGTGGGAAGAAAAGGACGCAAATTTCATTTGGGTACAACATTGCATGTCCGCACAATTTACAGTTAAAGCAGCGCAGTGCCGAATCCCAAAAACAGGCCTGGTCCTAATGGCCCGAAATGGTCCGGGGCTTAAGTGGTTAAAGACCCCCCCCTTTTTTTTTTTTTTGGCTTCAATGTCGCTTTAAGCATCAAACTTGGAACTAGTCTGAGGAAAAGGGGAGGAGTCAGAATGGGCAGACAAAGAGCATTTTCAGGATGGCGGCCTCCTTGCTGAGTGTGGTCAGTGGAAGTGTCCCCCGTGGTGTGATGTGACCCCGAAGGGGCTGACACCCGTCTTCTTTTTCCTGCAGGGGAGAATATTGTGCGAGGAGACCCGGAATCCATCCGCAACCTCCTGGAGATATTTGACGGCTTGTTGGAGTATCTGGCGGAGCAAATCAGCGAAGCTTCCTCGCAGAACGGAGGTGAGGGAGCCGCCACGGCACGTGACACTCTGGTGGCATCATCTTCCAGCTGTGACCTTTCCTATCTATACTGTCCCACCCCTAATCACTGGAGCACCATAAGATGGAGATATATGAACACCACCACCACGCTCCCTCTGAGCCACGTCTCTTCTCTCACCACCACCACCACGCTCCCTCTGAGCCACCTCTCCTCTCCCACCACGCTCCCTCTGAGCCACGTCTCTTCTCTCACCACCACCCGCTCCCTCTGAGCCACGTCTCTTCTCTCACCACCACCCGCTCCCTCTGAGCCACGTCTCTTCTCTCACCACCACCCGCTCCCTCTGAGCCACGTCTCTTCTCTCACCACCACCCGCTCCCTCTGAGCCACGTCTCTTCTCTCACCACCACCCGCTCCCTCTGAGCCACGTCTCTTCTCTCACCACCACCCGCTCCCTCTGAGCCACGTCTCTTCTCACACCACCACGCTCCCTCTGAGCCACCTCTCCTCTCCCACCACGCTCCCTCTGAGCCACGTCTCTTCTCCCACCACCACCACCCGCTCCCTCTGAGCCACGTCTCTTCTCCCACCACCACCCGCTCCCTCTGAGCCACGTCTCTTCTCCCACCACCACCCGCTCCCTCTGAGCCACGTCTCTTCTCCCACCACCACCCGCTCCCTCTGAGCCACGTCTCTTCTCCCACCACCACAACCACCCGCTCCCTCTGAGCCACGTCTCTTCTCCCACCACCACCCGCTCCCTCTGAGCCACGTCTCTTCTCCCACCACCACAACCACCCGCTCCCTCTGAGCCACGTCTCTTCTCCCACCACCACCACCACCTGCTCCCTCTGAGCCACGTCTCTTCTCACCACCACCTGCTCCCTCTGAGCCACGTCTCTTCTCACCACCACCTGCTCCCTCTGAGCCACGTCTCTTCTCACCACCACCTGCTCCCTCTGAGCCACGTCTCTTCTCTCACCACCACCCGCTCCCTCTGAGCCACGTCTCTTCTCTCACCACCACCCGCTCCCTCTGAGCCACGTCTCTTCTCTCACCACCACCCGCTCCCTCTGAGCCACGTCTCTTCTCTCACCACCACCCGCTCCCTCTGAGCCACGTCTCTTCTCTCACCACCACCCGCTCCCTCTGAGCCACGTCTCTTCTCTCACCACCACCCGCTCCCTCTGAGCCACGTCTCTTCTCTCACCACCACCACCACCCGCTCCCTCTGAGCCACGTCTCTTCTCCCACCACCACCCGCTCCCTCTGAGCCACGTCTCTTCTCTCACCACCACCACCACCCGCTCCCTCTGAGCCACGTCTCTTCTCTCACCACCACCACCACCCGCTCCCTCTGAGCCACGTCTCCTCTTCTCCCACCACCACCCGCTCCCTCTGAGCCACGTCTCCTCTTCTCCCACCACCACCACCACCCGCTCCCTCTGAGCCACGTCTCTTCTCCCACCACCACCCGCTCCCTCTGAGCCACGTCTCTTCTCCCACCACCACCCGCTCCCTCTGAGCCACGTCTCTTCTCTCACCACCACCACCACCCGCTCCCTCTGAGCCACGTCTCTTCTCTCACCACCACCACCACCCGCTCCCTCTGAGCCACGTCTCCTCTTCTCCCACCACCACCCGCTCCCTCTGAGCCACGTCTCCTCTTCTCCCACCACCACCACCACCCGCTCCCTCTGAGCCACGTCTCCTCTTCTCCCACCACCACCCACTCCCTCTGAGCCACGTCTCTTCTCCCACCACCACCACCACCCGCTCCCTCTGAGCCACGTCTCTTCTCTCACCACCACCACCACGCTCCCTCTGAGCCACCTCTCCTCTCCCACCATGCTCCCTCTGAGCCACGTCTCTTCTCCCACCACCACGCTCCCTCTGAGCCACATCTCTTCTCCCACCACCACCACGCTCCCTCTGAGCCACATCTCTTCTCCCACCACCACCCGCTCCCTCTGAGCCACGTCTCCTCTTCTCCCACCACCACCCGCTCCCTCTGAGCCACGTCTCCTCTTCTCCCACCACCACCCGCTCCCTCTGAGCCACGTCTCTTCTCCCACCACCACCCGCTCCCTCTGAGCCACGTCTCTTCTCCCACCACCACCCGCTCCCTCTGAGCCACGTCTCTTCTCCCACCACCACCCGCTCCCTCTGAGCCACGTCTCTTCTCTCACCACCACCACGCTCCCTCTGAGCCACGTCTCTTCTCCCACCACCACCACGCTCCCCCTGAGCCACGTCTCTTCTCTCACCACCACCACCACCCGCTCCCTCTGAGCCACGTCTCTTCTCTCACCACCACCACCACCACGCTCCCTCTGAGCCACGTCTCTTCTCCCACCACCACCACCACCACGCTCCCTCTGAGCCACGTCTCTTCTCCCACCACCACCACCACGCTCCCTCTGAGCCACGTCTCTTCTCCCACCACCACCACGCTCCCTCTGAGCCACGTCTCTTCTCCCACCACCACCCGCTCCCTCTGAGCCACGTCTCTTCTCCCACCACCACCACCACCCGCTCCCTCTGAGCCACGTCTCTTCTCCCACCACCACCACCACCCGCTCCCTCTGAGCCACGTCTCTTCTCCCACCACCACCCGCTCCCTCTGAGCCACGTCTCTTCTCTCACCACCACGCTCCCTCTGAGCCACGTCTCTTCTCCCACCATCACCACCACCCGCTCCCTCTGAGCCACGTCTCTTCTCTCACCACCACGCTCCCTCTGAGCCACCTCTCCTCTCCCACCACGCTCCCTCTGAGCCACCTCTCCTCTCCCACCACGCTCCCTCTGAGCCACCTCTCCTCTCCCACCACACTCCCTCTGAGCCACGTCTCTTCTCTCACCACCACCCGCTCCCTCTGAGCCACATCTCTTCTCCCACCACCACGCTCCCTCTGAGCCACGTCTCTTCTCCCACCACCACGCTCCCTCTGAGCCACGTCTCTTCTCCCACCACCACCCGCTCCCTCTGAGCCACGTCTCTTCTCCCACCACCACCCGCTCCCTCTGAGCCACGTCTCTTCTCTCACCACCACCACCACCCGCTCCCTCTGAGCCACGTCTCCTCTTCTCCCACCACCACCCGCTCCCTCTGAGCCACGTCTCCTCTTCTCCCACCACCACCACCACCCGCTCCCTCTGAGCCACGTCTCTTCTCTCACCACCACGCTCCCTCTGAGCCACCTCTCCTCTCCCACCATGCTCCCTCTGAGCCACGTCTCTTCTCCCACCACCACGCTCCCTCTGAGCCACATCTCTTCTCCCACCACCACCACGCTCCCTCTGAGCCACATCTCTTCTCCCACCACCACCACGCTCCCTCTGAGCCACATCTCTTCTCCCACCACCACCCGCTCCCTCTGAGCCACGTCTCCTCTTCTCCCACCACCACCCGCTCCCTCTGAGCCACGTCTCCTCTTCTCCCACCACCACCCGCTCCCTCTGAGCCACGTCTCCTCTTCTCCCACCACCACCCGCTCCCTCTGAGCCACGTCTCCTCTTCTCCCACCACCACCCGCTCCCTCTGAGCCACGTCTCCTCTTCTCCCACCACCACCCGCTCCCTCTGAGCCACGTCTCCTCTTCTCCCACCACCACCCGCTCCCTCTGAGCCACGTCTCCTCTTCTCCCACCACCACCCGCTCCCTCTGAGCCACGTCTCCTCTTCTCCCACCACCACCCGCTCCCTCTGAGCCACGTCTCCTCTTCTCCCACCACCACCCGCTCCCTCTGAGCCACGTCTCCTCTTCTCCCACCACCACCCGCTCCCTCTGAGCCACGTCTCCTCTTCTCCCACCACCACCCGCTCCCTCTGAGCCACGTCTCCTCTTCTCCCACCACCACCCGCTCCCTCTGAGCCACGTCTCCTCTTCTCCCACCACCACCCGCTCCCTCTGAGCCACGTCTCTTCTCCCACCACCACCCGCTCCCTCTGAGCCACGTCTCTTCTCCCACCACCACCACGCTCCCCCTGAGCCACGTCTCTTCTCTCACCACCACCACCACCCGCTCCCTCTGAGCCACGTCTCTTCTCTCACCACCACCACCACCACGCTCCCTCTGAGCCACGTCTCTTCTCCCACCACCACCACCACCACGCTCCCTCTGAGCCACGTCTCTTCTCCCACCACCACCACCACGCTCCCTCTGAGCCACGTCTCTTCTCCCACCACCACCACGCTCCCTCTGAGCCACGTCTCTTCTCCCACCACCACCACGCTCCCTCTGAGCCACGTCTCTTCTCCCACCACCACCCGCTCCCTCTGAGCCACGTCTCTTCTCCCACCACCACCCGCTCCCTCTGAGCCACGTCTCTTCTCCCACCACCACCCGCTCCCTCTGAGCCACGTCTCTTCTCCCACCACCACCCGCTCCCTCTGAGCCACGTCTCTTCTCCCACCACCACCCGCTCCCTCTGAGCCACGTCTCTTCTCTCACCACCACGCTCCCTCTGAGCCACGTCTCTTCTCCCACCATCACCACCACGCTCCCTCTGAGCCACGTCTCTTCTCTCACCACCACGCTCCCTCTGAGCCACCTCTCCTCTCCCACCACGCTCCCTCTGAGCCACCTCTCCTCTCCCACCACGCTCCCTCTGAGCCACGTCTCTTCTCTCACCACCACCCGCTCCCTCTGAGCCACATCTCTTCTCCCACCACCACGCTCCCTCTGAGCCACGTCTCTTCTCCCACCACCACGCTCCCTCTGAGCCACGTCTCTTCTCCCACCACCACCCGCTCCCTCTGAGCCACGTCTCTTCTCTCACCACCACCACCACCCGCTCCCTCTGAGCCACGTCTCCTCTTCTCCCACCACCACCCGCTCCCTCTGAGCCACGTCTCCTCTTCTCCCACCACCACCACCACCCGCTCCCTCTGAGCCACGTCTCCTCTTCTCCCACCACCACCCGCTCCCTCTGAGCCACGTCTCTTCTCCCACCACCACCACCACCCGCTCCCTCTGAGCCACGTCTCTTCTCTCACCACCACCACCACGCTCCCTCTGAGCCACCTCTCCTCTCCCACCATGCTCCCTCTGAGCCACGTCTCTTCTCCCACCACCACGCTCCCTCTGAGCCACATCTCTTCTCCCACCACCACCACGCTCCCTCTGAGCCACATCTCTTCTCCCACCACCACCACGCTCCCTCTGAGCCACGTCTCCTCTTCTCCCACCACCACCCGCTCCCTCTGAGCCACGTCTCCTCTTCTCCCACCACCACCCGCTCCCTCTGAGGCACGTCTCCTCTTCTCCCACCACCACCCGCTCCCTCTGAGCCACGTCTCCTCTTCTCCCACCACCACCCGCTCCCTCTGAGCCACGTCTTCTCTTCTCCCACCACCACCCGCTCCCTCTGAGCCACGTCTCCTCTTCTCCCACCACCACCCGCTCCCTCTGAGCCACGTCTCTTCTCCCACCACCACCCGCTCCCTCTGAGCCACGTCTCTTCTCCCACCACCACCACGCTCCCCCTGAGCCACGTCTCTTCTCTCACCACCACCACCACCCGCTCCCTCTGAGCCACGTCTCTTCTCTCACCACCACCACCACCACGCTCCCTCTGAGCCACGTCTCTTCTCCCACCACCACCACCACGCTCCCTCTGAGCCACGTCTCTTCTCCCACCACGCTCCCTCTGAGCCACGTCTCTTCTACCACCACCACCCGCTCCCTCTGAGCCACGTCTCTTCTCTCACCACCACCACCACCCGCTCCCTCTGAGCCACGTCTCTTCTCTCACCACCACCACCACCCGCTCCCTCTGAGCCACGTCTCCTCTTCTCCCACCACCACCCGCTCCCTCTGAGCCACGTCTCCTCTTCTCCCACCACCACCACCACCCGCTCCCTCTGAGCCACGTCTCCTCTTCTCCCACCACCACCCACTCCCTCTGAGCCACGTCTCTTCTCCCACCACCACCACCACCCGCTCCCTCTGAGCCACGTCTCTTCTCTCACCACCACCACCACGCTCCCTCTGAGCCACCTCTCCTCTCCCACCATGCTCCCTCTGAGCCACGTCTCTTCTCCCACCACCACGCTCCCTCTGAGCCACATCTCTTCTCCCACCACCACCACGCTCCCTCTGAGCCACATCTCTTCTCCCACCACCACCCGCTCCCTCTGAGCCACGTCTCCTCTTCTCCCACCACCACCCGCTCCCTCTGAGCCACGTCTCCTCTTCTCCCACCACCACCCGCTCCCTCTGAGCCACGTCTCCTCTTCTCCCACCACCACCCGCTCCCTCTGAGCCACGTCTCCTCTTCTCCCACCACCACCCGCTCCCTCTGAGCCACGTCTCCTCTTCTCCCACCACCACCCGCTCCCTCTGAGCCACGTCTCCTCTTCTCCCACCACCACCCGCTCCCTCTGAGCCACGTCTCTTCTCCCACCACCACCCGCTCCCTCTGAGCCACGTCTCTTCTCCCACCACCACCCGCTCCCTCTGAGCCACGTCTCTTCTCCCACCACCACCCGCTCCCTCTGAGCCACGTCTCTTCTCCCACCACCACCACGCTCCCTCTGAGCCACGTCTCTTCTCCCACCACCACCACGCTCCCCCTGAGCCACGTCTCTTCTCTCGCCACCACCACCACCCGCTCCCTCTGAGCCACGTCTCTTCTCTCACCACCACCACCACCACGCTCCCTCTGAGCCACGTCTCTTCTCCCACCACCACCACCACGCTCCCTCTGAGCCACGTCTCTTCTCCCACCACCACCACCACGCTCCCTCTGAGCCACGTCTCCTCTTCTCCCACCACCACCCGCTCCCTCTGAGCCACGTCTCTTCTCCCACCACCACCCGCTCCCTCTGAGCCACGTCTCTTCTCTCACCACCACCACCACCCGCTCCCTCTGAGCCACGTCTCTTCTCTCACCACCACCACCACCCGCTCCCTCTGAGCCACGTCTCTTCTCTCACCACCACCCGCTCCCTCTGAGCCACGTCTCCTCTTCTCCCACCACCACCCGCTCCCTCTGAGCCACGTCTCCTCTTCTCCCACCACCACCACCACCCGCTCCCTCTGAGCCACGTCTCCTCTTCTCCCACCACCACCCACTCCCTCTGAGCCACGTCTCTTCTCTCACCACCACCACCACGCTCCCTCTGAGCCACCTCTCCTCTCCCACCATGCTCCCTCTGAGCCACGTCTCTTCTCCCACCACCACGCTCCCTCTGAGCCACATCTCTTCTCCCACCACCACCACCACGCTCCCTCTGAGCCACGTCTCCTCTTCTCCCACCACCACCCGCTCCCTCTGAGCCACGTCTCCTCTTCTCCCACCACCACCCGCTCCCTCTGAGCCACGTCTCCTCTTCTCCCACCACCACCCGCTCCCTCTGAGCCACGTCTCCTCTTCTCCCACCACCACCCGCTCCCTCTGAGCCACGTCTCTTCTCCCACCACCACCCGCTCCCTCTGAGCCACGTCTCTTCTCCCACCACCACCACGCTCCCTCTGAGCCACGTCTCTTCTCCCACCACCACCACGCTCCCCCTGAGCCACGTCTCTTCTCTCACCACCACCACCACCCGCTCCCTCTGAGCCACGTCTCTTCTCTCACCACCACCACCACCACGCTCCCTCTGAGCCACGTCTCTTCTCCCACCACCACCACGCTCCCTCTGAGCCACGTCTCTTCTCCCACCACCACCACCACGCTCCCTCTGAGCCACGTCTCTTCTCCCACCACCACCACGCTCCCTCTGAGCCACGTCTCTTCTCCCACCACCACCACGCTCCCTCTGAGCCACGTCTCTTCTCCCACCACCACCCGCTCCCTCTGAGCCACGTCTCTTCTCCCACCACCACCCGCTCCCTCTGAGCCACGTCTCTTCTCCCACCACCACCACCACCCGCTCCCTCTGAGCCACGTCTCTTCTCCCACCACCACCCGCTCCCTCTGAGCCACGTCTCTTCTCCCACCACCACCCGCTCCCTCTGAGCCACGTCTCTTCTCTCACCACCACGCTCCCTCTGAGCCACGTCTCTTCTCCCACCATCACCACCACCCGCTCCCTCTGAGCCACGTCTCTTCTCTCACCATCACGCTCCCTCTGAGCCACCTCTCCTCTCCCACCACGCTCCCTCTGAGCCACCTCTCCTCTCCCACCACGCTCCCTCTGAGCCACCTCTCCTCTCCCACCACGCTCCCTCTGAGCCACCTCTCCTCTCCCACCACACTCCCTCTGAGCCACGTCTCTTCTCCCACCACCACCACGCTCCCTCTGAGCCACGTCTCTTCTCCCACCACCACCACGCTCCCTCTGAGCCACGTCTCTTCTCCCACCACCACCACGCTCCCTCTGAGCCACGTCTCTTCTCCCACCACCACCCGCTCCCTCTGAGCCACGTCTCTTCTCCCACCACCACCACCACCCGCTCCCTCTGAGCCACGTCTCTTCTCCCACCACCACCCGCTCCCTCTGAGCCACGTCTCTTCTCCCACCACCACCACGCTCCCTCTGAGCCACGTCTCTTCTCCCACCACCACCACGCTCCCTCTGAGCCACGTCTCTTCTCCCACCACCACCACGCTCCCTCTGAGCCACGTCTCTTCTCCCACCACCACCCGCTCCCTCTGAGCCACGTCTCTTCTCCCACCACCACCACCACCCGCTCCCTCTGAGCCACGTCTCTTCTCCCACCACCACCCGCTCCCTCTGAGCCACGTCTCTTCTCCCACCACCACCACGCTCCCTCTGAGCCACGTCTCTTCTCCCACCACCACCACCACCCGCTCCCTCTGAGCCACGTCTCTTCTCTCACCACCACCACCACCACGCTCCCTCTGAGCCACGTCTCTTCTCCCACCACCACCACGCTCCCTCTGAGCCACGTCTTTTCTCCCACCACCACCACGCTCCCTCTGAGCCACGTCTCTTCTCCCACCACCACCACGCTCCCTCTGAGCCACGTCTCTTCTCCCACCACCACCACGCTCCCTCTGAGCCACGTCTCTTCTCCCACCACCACCACGCTCCCTCTGAGCCACGTCTCTTCTCCCACCACCACCACGCTCCCTCTGAGCCACGTCTCTTCTCCCACCACCACCACGCTCCCTCTGAGCCACGTCTCTTCTCCCACCACCACCCGCTCCCTCTGAGCCACGTCTCTTCTCCCACCACCACCCGCTCCCTCTGAGCCACGTCTCTTCTCCCACCACCACCCGCTCCCTCTGAGCCACGTCTCTTCTCCCACCACCACCCGCTCCCTCTGAGCCACGTCTCTTCTCCCACCACCACCCGCTCCCTCTGAGCCACGTCTCTTCTCCCACCACCACCCGCTCCCTCTGAGCCACGTCTCTTCTCCCACCACCACCCGCTCCCTCTGAGCCACGTCTCTTCTCCCACCACCACCCGCTCCCTCTGAGCCACGTCTCTTCTCTCACCACCACCACCACCCGCTCCCTCTGAGCCACGTCTCTTCTCTCACCACCACCACCACCCGCTCCCTCTGAGCCACGTCTCCTCTTCTCCCACCACCACCCGCTCCCTCTGAGCCACGTCTCCTCTTCTCCCACCACCACCACCACCCGCTCCCTCTGAGCCACGTCTCTTCTCTCACCACCACCACCACGCTCCCTCTGAGCCACCTCTCCTCTCCCACCATGCTCCCTCTGAGCCACGTCTCTTCTCCCACCAACACGCTCCCTCTGAGCCACATCTCTTCTCCCACCACCACGCTCCCTCTGAGCCACATCTCTTCTCCCACCACCACCACGCTCCCTCTGAGCCACATCTCTTCTCCCACCACCACCCGCTCCCTCTGAGCCACGTCTCCTCTTCTCCCACCACCACCCGCTCCCTCTGAGCCACGTCTCCTCTTCTCCCACCACCACCCGCTCCCTCTGAGCCACGTCTCCTCTTCTCCCACCACCACCCGCTCCCTCTGAGCCACGTCTCCTCTTCTCCCACCACCACCCGCTCCCTCTGAGCCACGTCTCCTCTTCTCCCACCACCACCCGCTCCCTCTGAGCCACGTCTCCTCTTCTCCCACCACCACCCGCTCCCTCTGAGCCACGTCTCCTCTTCTCCCACCACCACCCGCTCCCTCTGAGCCACGTCTCTTCTCCCACCACCACCCGCTCCCTCTGAGCCACGTCTCTTCTCCCACCACCACCCGCTCCCTCTGAGCCACGTCTCTTCTCCCACCACCACCACGCTCCCTCTGAGCCACGTCTCTTCTCCCACCACCACCACGCTCCCCCTGAGCCACGTCTCTTCTCTCACCACCACCACCACCCGCTCCCTCTGAGCCACGTCTCTTCTCTCACCACCACCACCACCACGCTCCCTCTGAGCCACGTCTCTTCTCCCACCACCACCACCACGCTCCCTCTGAGCCACGTCTCTTCTCCCACCACCACCACCACGCTCCCTCTGAGCCACGTCTCTTCTCCCACCACCACCACCACGCTCCCTCTGAGCCACGTCTCTTCTCCCACCACCACCACGCTCCCTCTGAGCCACGTCTCTTCTCCCACCACCACCACGCTCCCTCTGAGCCACGTCTCTTCTCCCACCACCACCACGCTCCCTCTGAGCCACGTCTCTTCTCCCACCACCACCACGCTCCCTCTGAGCCACGTCTCTTCTCCCACCACCACCACCACCCGCTCCCTCTGAGCCACGTCTCTTCTCCCACCACCACCACCACCCGCTCCCTCTGAGCCACGTCTCTTCTCTCACCACCACGCTCCCTCTGAGCCACATCTCTTCTCCCACCATCACCACCACGCTCCCTCTGAGCCACGTCTTTTCTCTCACCACCACGCTCCCTCTGAGCCACCTCTCCTCTCCCACCACGCTCCCTCTGAGCCACCTCTCCTCTCCCACCACACTCCCTCTGAGCCACGTCTCTTCTCTCACCACCACCCGCTCCCTCTGAGCCACGTCTCTTCTCCCACCACCACGCTCCCTCTGAGCCACGTCTCTTCTCCCACCACCACGCTCCCTCTGAGCCACGTCTCTTCTCCCACCACCACCCGCTCCCTCTGAGCCACGTCTCTTCTCCCACAACCACCCGCTCCCTCTGAGCCACGTCTCTTCTCCCACAACCACCCGCTCCCTCTGAGCCACGTCTCTTCTCCCACAACCACCCGCTCCCTCTGAGCCACGTCTCTTCTCCCACAACCACCCGCTCCCTCTGAGCCACGTCTCTTCTCCCACCACCACAACCACCCGCTCCCTCTGAGCCACGTCTCTTCTCCCACCACCACAACCACCCGCTCCCTCTGAGCCACGTCTCTTCTCCCGCAACCACCCGCTCCCTCTGAGCCACGTCTCTTCTCCCACCACCACAACCACCCGCTCCCTCTGAGCCACGTCTCTTCTCCCACCACCACCCGCTCCCTCTGAGCCACGTCTCTTCTCTCACCACCACCACCACCCGCTCCCTCTGAGCCACGTCTCTTCTCTCACCACCACGCTCCCTCTGAGCCACGTCTCTTCTCCCACCACCACCACACTCCCTCTGAGCCACGTCTCTTCTCCCACCACCACCCGCTCCCTCTGAGCCACGTCTCTTCTCCCACCACCACCCGCTCCCTCTGAGCCACGTCTCTTCTCCCACCACCACCCGCTCCCTCTGAGCCACGTCTCTTCTCCCACCACCACCCGCTCCCTCTGAGCCACGTCTCTTCTCCCACCACCACCCGCTCCCTCTGAGCCACGTCTCTTCTCCCACCACCACCCGCTCCCTCTGAGCCACGTCTCTTCTCCCACCACCACCCGCTCCCTCTGAGCCACGTCTCTTCTCCCACCACCACCCGCTCCCTCTGAGCCACGTCTCTTCTCCCACCACCACCCGCTCCCTCTGAGCCACGTCTCTTCTCCCACCACCACAACCACCCGCTCCCTCTGAGCCACGTCTCTTCTCCCACCACCACCACCACGCTCCCTCTGAGCCACGTCTCTTCTCCCACCACCACCACGCTCCCTCTGAGCCACGTCTCTTCTCCCACCACCACCACGCTCCCTCTGAGCCACGTCTCTTCTCCCACCACCACCACGCTCCCCCTGAGCCACGTCTCTTCTCCCACCACCACGCTCCCCCTGAGCCACGTCTCTTCTCCCACCACGCTCCCCCTGAGCCACGTCTCTTCTCCCACCACCACCACCACCCGCTCCCTCTGAGCCACGTCTCTTCTCCCACCATCACCACCACGCTCCCTCTGAGCCACGTCTCTTCTCCCACCACCACCCGCTCCCTCTGAGCCACGTCTCTTCTCCCACCACCACCACGCTCCCTCTGAGCCATGTCTCTTCTCCCACCACCACCACCACGCTCCCTCTGAGCCACGTCTCTTCTCCCACCACCACCACGCTCCCTCTGAGCCACGTCTCTTCTCCCACCACCACCACGCTCCCTCTGAGCCACGTCTCTTCTCCCACCACCACCACGCTCCCCCTGAGCCACGTCTCTTCTCCCACCACCACGCTCCCCCTGAGCCACGTCTCTTCTCCCACCACCACCCGCTCCCTCTGAGCCACGTCTCTTCTCCCACCATCACCCGCTCCCTCTGAGCCACGTCTCTTCTCCCACCACCACCCGCTCCCTCTGAGCCACGTCTCTTCTCCCACCACCACCACGCTCCCTCTGAGCCACGTCTCTTCTCCCACCACCACCACGCTCCCCCTGAGCCACGTCTCTTCTCCCACCACCACGCTCCCCCTGAGCCACGTCTCTTCTCCCACCACGCTCCCCCTGAGCCACGTCTCTTCTCCCACCACCACCACCACCCGCTCCCTCTGAGCCACGTCTCTTCTCCCACCACCACCACCACCCGCTCCCTCTGAGCCACGTCTCTTCTCCCACCACCACCCGCTCCCTCTGAGCCACGTCTCTTCTCCCACCACCACCCGCTCCCTCTGAGCCACGTCTCTTCTCCCACCACCACCCGCTCCCTCTGAGCCACGTCTCTTCTCCCACCACCACCCGCTCCCTCTGAGCCACGTCTCTTCTCCCACCACCACCCGCTCCCTCTGAGCCACGTCTCTTCTCCTCCCACCACCCGCTCCCTCTGAGCCACGTCTCTTCTCCCACCACCACCCGCTCCCTCTGAGCCACGTCTCTTCTCCCACCACCACCCGCTCCCTCTGAGCCACGTCTCTTCTCCCACCACCACCCGCTCCCTCTGAGCCACGTCTCTTCTCCCACCACCACCCGCTCCCTCTGAGCCACGTCTCTTCTCCCACCACCACCCGCTCCCTCTGAGCCACGTCTCTTCTCCCACCACCACCCGCTCCCTCTGAGCCACGTCTCTTCTCCTCCCACCACCCGCTCCCTCTGAGCCACGTCTCTTCTCCCACCACCACCCGCTCCCTCTGAGCCACGTCTCTTCTCCCACCACCACCCGCTCCCTCTGAGCCACGTCTCTTCTCCCACCACCACCCGCTCCCTCTGAGCCACGTCTCTTCTCCCACCACCACCCGCTCCCTCTGAGCCACGTCTCTTCTCCCACCACCACCCGCTCCCTCTGAGCCACGTCTCTTCTCCCACCATCACCACCACGCTCCCTCTGAGCCACGTCTCTTCTCCCACCACCACGCTCCCTCTGAGCCACGTCTCTTCTCACCCGTCTGTGTTCTTTATCTCTGCAGATGATGAGGATTCCAGGGGTCAGTATGACAGACGGAAGGATGAGTTGCCTCCGCTGAGGCCGCCTCCATCTCCGGGGTAAATTTCTGGAGATTTTTCAGATCTCTGCTTCAATTATTTCACATGCTGCACATATAAGTGTTTTATAAACCCAGAAATGTAATAATCAGATTTATCTGTTACAATTGTCTCTCCTGTACATGCCCTTTATTCTTCTAGTTCATGATAAAGTGCAGAACCCACAACAGCCAATCAGAGGTCAGAATATGGAGTCTGATTGGTAGCTGTAGAGAATGCACTTTGACCTTTTGTTCCTGACACTCTCCATGCTGCTTCATTGTAATCTCTGTTCCTGTGCAGATCCTCGGAGCCCATCGCTCCCTCCTGGGAAGTGGACGGCTCCGAATCCACCGGAGAGCTCATCCGGCTGGGGGACACGGCGCACACCTTCATTCAGAGAGGTATACAATGTGATTGGATATTCTGACCCGTTATCTCACCGCCGGCACTGCCGGGACACCCCGTGTATTCTTGGTGGGTGGGAATGGAGCCCATCTCTCACTCCTATCCATGGCTCTGTTCCACTCACTTCCTGTCACAGTGAGAATGGTGTCACAAGACAGGAAGTGAGGGGAAATCTGCAACAAGGACCCATACAGAACTATACTTCTGAAAGAAAGTATTTCTACTTCTGTCCTTGTTGCAGATCTTCTTGCCTTGAAACAACGTTGTCACCATGGTGAGAGGAAATCCCTCTAACAACAGAGTCCGATAAAAACCAGACGGGGCTTCAAATCCTTCCCCACTCCATCCAAAATCTAACGACTGGGACTTGCACCTTCCAGTACATTTGGGATGATTTACCAATCGTGTGCCTTCTTCAAATGCAGCATTTACAGAATGGCCTCCTCAGTGCTGGGTTCACTGTGTTATGGGGCCCCCATAGTCCTGTGTGTTATGGGGCCCCCATAGTCCTGTGTGTTATGGGGCCCCCATAGTCCTGTGTGTTATGGGGCCCCCATAGTCCTGTGTGTTATGGGGCCCCCATAGTCCTGTGTGTTATGGGGCCCCCATAGTCCTGTGTGTTATGGGGCCCCCATAGTCCTGTGTGTTATGGGGCCCCCATAGTCCTGTGTGTTATGGGGCCCCCATAGTCCTGTGTGTTATGGGGCCCCCATAGTCTTGTGTGTTATGGGGCCCCCATAGTCTTGTGTGTTATGGGGCCCCCCGTAGTCTTGTGTGTTATGGGGCCCCCCGTAGTCTTGTGTGTTATGGGGCCCCCCGTAGTCTTGTGTGTTATGGGGCCCCCCGTAGCCCTGTGTGTTATGGGGCCCCCCGTAGCCCTGTGTGTTATGGGGGCCCCCCGTAGCCCTGTGTGTTATGGGGGCCCCCCGTAGCCCTGTGTGTTATGGGGGCCCCCCGTAGCCCTGTGTGTTATGGGGGCCCCCCGTAGCCCTGTGTGTTATGGGGGCCCCCCGTAGCCCTGTGTGTTATGGGGGCCCCCCGTAGCCCTGTGTGTTATGGGGCCCCCCGTAGCCCTGTGTGTTATGGGGGGGCCCCCGTAGCCCTGTGTGTTATGGGGGGGGCCCCCGTAGCCCTGTGTTATGGGGGGGCCCCCCGTAGCCCTGTGTTATGGGGGGGCCCCCCGTAGCCCTGTGTGTTATGGGGGGGCCCCCCGTAGCCCTGTGTGTTATGGGGGGGCCCCCCGTAGCCCTGTGTGTTATGGGGGGGCCCCCCGTAGCCCTGTGCGTTATGGGGCCCGTAGTACTTTTGGGCCCCGTAGTCCTGACAATGACAGAACAACCTCTTTAGTACTTAGTTCAATATACACTATATTACCAAAAGTGTTGGGACGCCTGCCTTTACATGAACTTTAAAGGGGTTGTAAACCTTTGTGTTTTTTCACCTTAAAGCATCCTATACATTAAGGTGAAAAAACACCTTGCAGTGTCCTGAGCCCCGAATTTCCGTGGGCGTGATCCCGCGTCGCTATCTCTCAGGTCTTCTCTGCTCTTCATTGGATAGATTGATAGCAGCGCAGCCATTGGCTCCCGCTGCTGTCAATTAAGCGGGGCCGAGTCATACACTCGGTGGCTATGGACGCAGAGTGTATGACACGGGAGCGCCCGCAAGGTGAGAGATTCCCAGAGGTGGTTAGCTATTGCGGGGAAGAGCCGCCGTGGGACCCCAGAAGAGGATGTTCGGTGCCACTCTGTGCAAAACGAACTGCACAGTGGAGGTAAGTATAACATGTTTGTTTTAAAAAAAAAAAAACCTTTAGTGTCACTTTAATGGCATCCTAGTCTTAGTCCGGAGGGTTCAATATTGAGTTGGCCCCGCCCTTTACGGCTATAACAGCTTCACCTCTTCTGGGAAGGCCGTCCACAAGGTTTAGGAGGGTGTCTATGGGAATGTTTGACCATTCTTCCAGAAGAGCATTTGTCAGGTCAGCCACTGATGTTGGATGAGAAGGCCGGGCTCGCAGGCTCCGCTCTAATTCATCCCAAAGGTGTTCTATCGGGTTGAGGTCAGGACTCTGTGCAGTCTCAGTAATGGGTTCTCTTTCTTCCCCCCCCCCCCCCACCTTTTATATAAAATTGAGAATTGTACTTTTACAGTTTCACCAATAAATAAATTACGAATGAAATATGCAGTAAGACATTGCTGACCGCTCCATGGAGTCACTTGTGGAATCCACATTTTCTGAATTGCTCACTTATAGCAGACTTGCAGCTCAGGAGTTGCGGCTTCACTGGCAGGATGCTTGTTCAGGGTTAGTGACTCGGGAGGTATTAATGGCAGAGATTGCCAGGTAAGAAGTACTTACTTCAAAAATAAGATGCACAGTAATGATAGAAAAAGTAAAACTTGGGAGCCCCGCAGTACTAGTTTTCTGCCACTAGGTGTCCTCAGTCTTCTGAGTTGGATGACGTGCTGGCCTTTTATCCCAGGCTGTCATGGACCCGCCTCCTAGGGGGGGGAGGGGGGGCACAATCGAACTGACCCGGACCCCCAGTGCTCCTGGACTGTGCGATGCTCACACATCATTTCATGTGATAAACAAGGATATTGTGTCGGCCACAAATCTAGATCACTGGAGAGAAAAATGTGAATAGAATCCATGTGTGTCAGAAAATTTGTGTTTTTGGATGGATAGTGGGGTTATTTTTCCTTCCTTTTTAACTTTTTATTTCTTCACTCTTGACTTGCAGGGTTTACTGTAGAAGGATTGAGACTGAGAAAGGACCAGACCGCCACCTCTGGTCTCAAAGCACCGGTGTTGGCGCCGACCTCAATCACCCCTCCCCCAGAGGCAGAGCGCAGCGCGCACAGTGAGTATCAGACTGCATGATCAATGTAATGTTATCATAGGGACCCTTCCAGGGAACGTTGTCTAAGATATTGCTTCAGGCTGAGGAGCTGCTGATATCAGTTAATGTAACCAACTGTCATTTTAACCACTTGCCCTCCGGAAGATTTACCCCCCACCCCTGTATGACCAGGCCATTTTTTTTGCAATACGGCACTGCGTTACTTTAACTGACAATTGCTCAGTAATGTGACGCTGTACCCAAATAAAATTTTATAACATTTTGTTTTTCTCACAAATAGAGCTTTCTTTTGATCACCTCCTGCATTTTTATTTTTCATTTATTGCACTATAAAAAAAAAAGACAGACAATTTTGCAAGAATAAGCAAAAAATAAAAATAAATTGTGTGTGTGTATGTGTATATATGTGTGTGTGTGTGTAAAAAATATATATATATATATATATATATATATATATATATATATATATATATATATATATATATAATGTGTATGTATGTATGTATATTATTGGAAATGTTTTATAGCAGAAAGTTAAAAAAAACTATATCTCCTTCTGTTTTTTTTTTTTTTTTTTTTTTTTTTAAAAGATAGAGATATATCTTCTTTTCTTTTTTTTAATCCGTTTTATTTATTATTATTTTTTTTTTTAAACTTTCTGCTATAAAACATTTCCAATAAGAGTTTTAAAAACAAATTTCTTCTTTAATTTAGGCCAATATGTATTCTGCTACATGTTTTTGGTAGAACAAATCCCAATAAGGCCCAATTAGTGCCTGCAATGCGCCCTGAAAAAGCCGCTTCTTTGTATCCTGTGTGAAAGCCCGGGGGCTTTCACACTGGAGCGGTGCGCTGGCAGGAGGGTTAAAAAAACTCCTGCAAGCCGCATCTTTGAGGCGCGATAGGAGCGGTAAAAATACCGCTCCTATAGTGCCCCTGCCCATTGAAATCAATCGGGTAGCGCCGCAAAGAGGCGTTATTGTGGGCGTTTTTTAACCCTTTTTCGGCTGCTAGCAGGAGGGGGGTTAAATTCACCCCGCTAGTGCCCGCAAATCGTGGCAAAAACGACGGTATAGCGGCGCTATACCGCCAGCGCATCCAGAGCTTCAGTGTGAAAGTAGCCTAAGTGTTAATTGATTGGTGTGTATCTTTGAAGGTATAGCATCTACAAACTATGGTGCATATTCACTTTTATGTAAAAAATAAATAAATTTATACTAGTAATGGTGGCGATTAGCGACTTATTGCGGCGGACAATGGGCCACTAACTGACACTCTTTACACTTTTGACACTTAAACCAGTGACACTAATGCAGTGATCAGTGCTAAAACAAATATGCACTGTAGATTCTGTGACATTCGCACCTTGGTGATGTGGATAAATTATATTGGGGAGCTGCTGTAAGTACTGCCCCCCCCCCCCCCTTAACAGGGAACAGACTGATAAAATGAGTCAAACAGCGCTTGCCTCACCACACCTATAGATAATAACATTGTATTTTATTTTTTATGATTACTCTGTGTGTGTGTGTGTGTGTGTGTGTGTGTCTGGACATTAGAGTTTTGTAAACCTTTTAGCCAATAAATATTAAATAGATATATGACCAATAAATCCCAACTAATTAGTTTATTGGTCACAGGATCATATATCTATTTAATATTTATTGGCTAAAAGGTTTACAAAATTCTATGTCCAGACACACGTACACAGAGTAATCATAAAAAATAAAATGTTCTTATCTATAGGTGTGGTGAGGCAAGCGCTGTTTGACCCATTTTATCATTTAAAAATATGCACTGTCACTGTACTAATTGCACTGGCTGGGAAGGGGTTAACAGGAGGCGATCAAAAAAGTTAGATGTGTGCCTAAGGAGTGTTTCCTATGTGTGGTGTTTTTCACTAGGGGAAGAGATGGATTTGAGTCCCTTTGCAGAAACACAGAATTAATTCCCTCCGTCAGAACAGAACTCTGTTTTGCTTTGTCTACATTCTTGTTTGACGATCGGCGGGTGCCAGCGGGCATTGAGTGCCTGACAACCATCAATCGCCTTCTATATATACGTGGTTGCATATAACAGACCAAGGAGAGGACATGGCCACACATAGGTCCTCGTTGTTTTTATGTATAACTGTTAGTATGCTGGGGGTGGTTGTGAGATATTCTGTGTGTCCACAAGGGGGCACTAATCTGATCATGTTCTTGTATGCACAGGAGGTCTTTCTATGAATGGATTCTCACTACATGACCGAAATCAGGAGGTGACCCCATCCGCCATCCCTCTGAGACCCCCGTATCAGCCCAAGGACAGCCGGCCTGTGCCCATCAGGCAAGACCTCCCGGGGTCAGAGAGCAGCGATAGAGCAGCAGAGAGTCCACTGAGGAGAGGGGAACCTACCACTAAAGTGAGAGGGGCCCCCAGGAAGAGGAAAACTACAACGGAAGGTAGAACGCCCCATTCCTATATAATATAAAAGGAGAAGAAGGGGGCAGGTTGGGGGGTGTTCTGGGAATGCACAAGGTGGAGGTCCAGTCTGACCACGTTTTTTTTAATTTTTTTTTTTTTTTCTACACAGGATTTCCCTCTATGAATGGATTTTCTGTACATGAAGAGAGTCAGGGGGAGACGCCATCCGCCATTCTTCTGAGACCCCCGTATCAGCCCAAGGACAGACGACCGGTGACCAGCAGCCGAGACATCCCGGGGTCAGAGAGCAGCGATAGAGCTTCAGGGAGCCCAGTGAGGAGGAGAGAACCTCCAACTACACAGCGAGGGGCTGCTGAGAGGACTACGGCCTTACATGAAGGTAGAGAGGCCAGATTCTGTATAATATGAGAGGAGGACACCCCCTGTCTCCTCCTAAGAAGAAGCACTGGTCTCTACTGGTCTGACACTGGTTAAGCACGCTCCATCTCCCTGACTGCTCTACTCCCCAGTGCTGCACTCTCCTCTTCCAACTCTCTCCTATAAAATGTTGCATCCTCCCATGTGTCTGCTTCCCTTCTCCTGTGTCATCACTGGGGTACATGGACTGCAGAGGTTGCACCCCAGAGAGAGAGAGTGTGCTCATGTCCTGAACACACAGCTTACACATCCTGAGCACAAGGAGCACACAGCGCGCAAGCGTCCTGAGCACACAGCGCGCAAGCGTCCTGAGCACAAGGAGCACAAGGAGCGCACAGCGCGTCCCGAGCACAAGGAGCGCACAGCGCGTCCCGAGCACAAGGAGCGCACAGCGCGTCCCGAGCACAAGGAGCGCACGTCCTGAGCACAAGGAGCGCACGGCGCACACACACGTCCTGAGCACAAGGAGCACACACGTCGTGAGCAAACACACGGCACACGCAGAGCAAACGCACAGAACATCCATATACTGAGCGCACGCACAAAGCAAACAATGTGTTGGTGAATATTTTTGGTTGCATATGTTGGAGTTGGATGCATGGTGTCATTTCTATGATGAATGTCCATCTTCTTAGGGGCGGGGTTTATACCCAGAGGTCTTCTGTCACCAAATAAACATTGGAAGAAATGTCTTTCTGTATGGGGCTCTCAGCACTACAAACCAGATATTCTAATACAATTTTTTTTTCTATCCTTCAGATCTTCCAAGTGAGAAAAGTCTGGAGTCCAGCCCTCCATCATCTCCGGAGAGGAGGAGTCCAAAACACGCAGGCCGTGTCTCCTCCACTGAGGTGAGAATATTGGAATTATTCAATCTTTACAGCCAAGGAAGCCGCCATCTTAGACTCTTTGATCTGCAGCTGCCATGGTGCTGCACATGTGATCAGCCAAGGCATCGGACATTTGATGGCTTGACAGTTCAGTGAGAATTAATATAAGCAACTCTCATTCTAGACATGCCTGTCTGTAATTGTTTTATAAAAACATTAACTTGGGGGGGGGGGGGGGGGGGGTGTTCCACTTTGTCTGGAAGTCTTCACTACATAAAGTGATTAGATTTGTACTTGAAAGGATCACTAATGTGAAAAATCTTACATCCTGATCACAATACAAGGATAGGATATAGAATGAAGAATGGGATTGTTTTGTTGCCTTCTGGTAAATGTCTCCCCTTGTAATTGCAGGTCATACTGTTCAGGTGGGACAAAGTAACACATTGTTGGGAAGGAGGAGGGGTACAATGGACATCTTCCATTTTTGGGGTTAAATATGTAAAAATAACTTCCTGTAGCTGCTTTAGCCCCACACCCCTGCCAGTGTTTTAGTTTCATCTCCACCCATCACTGTCCCTGTACTAGACAGCTTGGCCCGCCATTAGACACGGGTCCCATCCTTGTGATAAATATGGAGGCCGCTTCTCCCAACCTCTCCTCCTTCTGCTTGTTGTCTGCTTGTCTTATTGATCCTGTGGCTTCAATATTCAGATGTCTAGATGTATCATTCTTACAAAGGGCCCACAGGTCTGGTGTATGTGAGGTGCTCACTCATTCCCATCTGTCATCTCCAGATCACTTCGCAATTGGCGCAAAAGAAAGTTGCATTTCGGACTCAGCCTGACATCCGCTTCATGACCCTTCAGAGGACGCTGGAGGAACAGAGTGACTGGACGCCACCTAGTGATGGAGGAGAGAGCGACCACGACCGCGCGCTGGACTTGGGGTTCTCTCTACTGGAGTGAGTGACCACCGGGGACATGTAGTGTAGAAAGTGCTCCTCCCCGACCCGCCCTCCTCTGTCCATCTCTTTCCTTCCGTCTTCCCCCATCCCTCTCTATTTATTTTCTATATCTCTTCTATCCTCTCATTACATCTTCCACTTTCTCTCTTCTCCATTCTTTTTCTTCTTTCTTCTCTTTATTTATTTTTCTTCCTTCCTTCCTTCCCTTTTTTTTTTTTTTTTTCCTTCTTAGGGCCCTTTCACACGGACGTGTCCGTGTGCGGGCTCAGCGGGGATCGCTCCGTTGATCCCTGCTGAGCAGGCAGATGACAGGTCTGTCTCCGCACACTGCAGGGACCGACCTGTCAGAGCGCCGCTCTCCCCTATGGGGGATCAGATGACGACGGACCGTAGAGTCCGTTGTCATCCGATCCGCCAGACGGATGGAAAATAGGGTTTTCCTCCGTCACACTTTGGCGGGTCGGATGTCAGTGGGCATGGTCACCGCTGACATCCGTGGCTCCAAAGAGGTGCACGGAGCGTCCGTTCAGGTCCGCCTAAAAAACTGACAGGTCGTTCAGGTCTGTCCGTGTGAAAGGGGCCTTACTTTTCATCGTCCTTTTTCCTTTTTTTTCTTCTCTTGCTCTTTCATCCTTTTTTCCATCTTTCCTTTTTCTTTCTCTTGCTTTTTTTTTATTTTTATTTTTTTAATTTTCTTAAAACAGGATATACAGGTATAACATTGCCCTTTTAGAAGAGACATCTAGTACATCGACATAAATCAATAAAGACAGTCTTATTTAAACCAAATTATTTCACTTTCGTTATTTTTATATCCTCTTCTTCCCCTCTACCTCCCCCATCCCCTCCCTTCGACCCCATCTTCCTTTTTCCCTGCTATACGCAGGGGAACAACAACAAAAAAAAGGAACAAAGGGGAACCCCCTACTTACTCTTTCTACCTATCAACCTAATTTTATCTTTACTCTCCTAATAACCTCTTCCCTTCTAATGATTTTGCAAATTGCTCCCATGGTACCCATATTTCTTGTATTTGTTTTTTTTCCCTCCAATGTTATTGGTAGGAGTTTCTCCATTATTCCCACTCTTCTGACTTTATTTAACCACATTGAAATCGTAGGGGCCCTAGGGTCTTTCCAGTTCATCGCAATACAACTTTTGTAGCTTTTTTATTTTTTTTTATTTTTTTTTATTTTTTTTATTTTTTTTTTATTTATTTATTTTTTTCTTCTCTTGCTCTTCTTTTTTTCTTCTTTCTCTTCTCTTGCTCTTTTTTTCTTCTTTCTCTTCTCTTGCTCTTTTTTTTCTTCTTTCTCTTCTCTTGCTCTTTTTTTCTTCTTTCCTTTTCCTTTTCCTTTTCCTTTCCTTTCCTTTCCTTTCCTTTCCTTTCCTTTCCTTTCCTTTTTCTTCCTTTCCGGTTTTTATTTCTCCCGTAGTGCCCCAGACAATCCTCTGTGTTGTGTTTATTGCAGTAAGTACAGCGAGGTTGTTTAATGTGTAAAAAGACATGGCTGGGATGGGATTGTAGAATCTTTTCTATGTGTGGTTCAGGTGGGGGCACCATAACTGCATGTCCAGCCCTAAAACGGGTTTACAAAGTCGTGTTTAGGAGACCGGCATGTACTGAGAACTACAAACTACTATGTGATCACTGAGAGCGGAGCCATGGAGGATGTTGTTGGCTACACATCATATATTTGGGGTGGTCAGGTGTGATTCTAAGAAGAATCGATTCTAATTATTATATAACCTATAGAATCTGCAGGCCACACACCCTCCTATGACATGCCGATGTGAAGAGTAATCTGTAGTTACATGTGATGGATGCAGCGTCTTCCCTCTTTGAGTCATAGTAGGCAAACGGCCTGTTCATTCTAGTGTTATTTCTGTATAGTAGGGGAGAAAATGAATTTCTTCCCACAATACCCAGCTTGTGACATCTATAACCATCCAGCCTTCAGGTATATGGGTTGTGCTGGACCCAGAACCCCCCCCCCCCCCCCCTTTTGGACCTGCTCAGCATAGGTTCTTCTCTCTTCTTAGCTCCAGGACATCAGACCTTTCCTTGGCGGATGAGCCGCTCTCGGTTCAGAGGGCCCGGAACAAGTCATCGGAGATGGAGCTGCAGGAGATGTCTGAGAAACTGTCCCGGCGCCTGGACGAGCTGGATCAGGTGAGCGCAGTGTGCGACGTGAGCACTCTCTATCTAGCTATTGGACGTGTCTCACTGTGTACTGGTTGAACAGATGCTGAAGAAGGCATTGGGGGAGCGAGTCCAGAGCGGTGAACTTAAAGATGAGGACAAACTGTCCCAGCACAGCGACAGCATCATGGAATTCCACAGGAAGAAGAGGCTGCAGGGTGAGTGGAGCTTCTGAGTACAACCACAAGGGGGCAGCTGTGCTGAATGAGACACATGTATATTTTATTGAGTCCGGGGAGGGACACATTTATTTCAGGTACTTTTATAGCATTGTCAATTTACACAGTGCATTGCGCATATATATATATATATATATATATATATATATATATATATATATTACATTCACATCAGTCCCTGCCCTCAAGAAGCTTACAATCTAAGATCTATAACTCACATTCATATATAATACACATATTGTAGGGCCAGTTTAGACAAATGAAAGTAAACTTCTACCTCCCAGCAATGCAGCACATGGTACCCAAGGGGGCAGTCTCCAGGCCTGAGCATGGTTATGTGGTGGGGGGCGTGTGCAGTCGCCTGACTGCTCCCGCCAAGTCCCTACCCGGGTCCTTAGTCTGTAGGAGCTCCTAAGCTTACCTCCAGCAATGCAGCACATAGTACCCGAGCATCCAATCTCCAGCCCTGAGCATGGCTACAAGGCAGAGGGAAAGCAGATATCAAGTTGTTACTTCCTCCTCAATGGGCAAAGAAATGGTTCAATTTGAAGAGCGACACCAATAAGCGATTGTAGATGTCCCAAACTTGTCTGCTCTTGGAGTAGAGTAGTCACAATCATCAACACTGTATACCAGGTTCAACTGTCACTGGATCCCTTGTCATGTTTGTTAGGTGGCCTGGATGAGGAACTATATACAGTGGGTCAAAAAAGTATTTAGTCCCCCACCAATTGTACAAGTTCTCCCACTTAAAAAGATGAGAGAGGCCTGTAATTTTCATCATAGGTAAACCTCAACTATGAGAGGGGGGCATTTTCAGCACAAAAAAATGTGCTGAAAAACTCTGCATATACTCAAGTATATATACGGTACATGCTTGTCGGAGTATGTGTGGACAGCCAGGACCTCGCTATAAGTTTCCTGGCCAGGTAAAGTTATCTAAGAAAAGCACTATAAACTGGAGGTGTAAAAGTATTTAGTCAGCCACCAATTGTGCAAGTTCTCCCACTTAGAAAGATGAGAGAGGCCTGTAATTGTCATCATAGGTAAACCTCAACTATGAGAGACAAAATGTGGAAACAAATCCAATCACATTGTCTGATTTGGAAAGAATTTATTTGCAAATTATGGTGGAAAATAAGTATTTGGTGAATATGAAAAGTTCATCTCAATACTTTGTAATATATCCTTTGTTGGCAATGACAGAGGTCAGACGTTTTCTGTAAGTCTTCACAAGGTTGTCACACACTGTTTCTGGTATGTTGGCCCCATGCCTCCCTCCATGCAGATCCCATGCCTCCCTCCATGCAGATCCCATGCCTCCCTCCATGCAGATCCCATGCCTCCCTCCATGCAGATCCCATGCCTCCCTCCATGCAGATCCCATGCCTCCCTCCATGCAGATCTCCTCTAGAGCAGTGATGTTTTGGGGCTGTCGCTGGGCAACACGGACTTTCAACTCCCTCCAAAGGTTTTCTATGGGGTTGAGATCTGGAGACTGGCTAAGCCACTGCAGGACCTTGAAATGCTTCTTACGAAGCCACTCCTTCGTTGCCCGGGCGGTGTGTTTGGGATCATTGTCATGCTGAAAGATCCAGCCACGTTTCATCTTCAATGCCCTTGCTGATGGGAGGAGGTTTGCACTCAAAATCTCACGATACATGGCCCCATTCATTCTTTCATGTACACGGATGAGTCGTTCTGTTCCCTTTGCAGAGAAACAGCCCCAAAGCATGATGTTGCCACCCCCATGCTTCACAGTAGGTATGGTGTTCTTTGGTTGCAACTCAGCATTCTCTCTCCTCCAAACACGACGAGTTGTGTTTCTACCAAACAGTTCTACTTTGGTTTCATCTGACCATATGACATTCTCCCAATCCTCTTCTGGATCATCCAAATGCTCTCTAGCAAACCTCAGATGGGCATGGACATGTACTGGCTTAAGCAGGGGGACACGTCTGGCACTGCAGGATCTGAGTCCCTGGCGGCGTAGTGTGTTACTGATGGTAGCCTTTGTTACGTTGGTCCCAGCTCTCTGCAGGTCATTCCCTAGGTCCCCCCGTGTGGTTCTGGGATTTTTGCTCACCGTTCTTGTGATCATTTGGACCCCCCGGGGTGAGATCTTGCGTGGAGCCCCAGATCGAGGGAGATTATCAGTGGTCTTGTATGTCTTCCATTTTCTAATTATTGCTCCCACAGGTGATTTCTTCACACCAAGCTGCTTGCCTATTGCAGATTCAGTCTTCCCAGCCTGGTGCAGGTCTACCACTTTGTTTCTGGTGTCCTTGGGCAGCTCTTTGGTCTTCACCATAGTGGAGTTTGGAGTGTGACTGTTTGAGGTTGTGGACAGGTGTCTTTTATACTGATAACAAGTTCAAACAGGTGCCATTAATACAGGTAATGAGTGGAGGACAGAGGAGCCTCTTAAAGAAGAAGATACAGGTCTGTGAGAGCCAGAAATCTTGCCTGTTTGTAGGTCACCAAATACTTATTTATCCACCATAATTTGCAAATAAATTCTTTCCACATTAGACAATGTGATTGTCTGGATTTGTTTCCACATTTTGTCTCTCATAGTTGAGGTTTACCTATGATGACAATTACAGGCCTCCCTCATCTTTCTAAGTGGGAGAACTTTCACAATTGGTGGGGGACTAAATACTTTTACACCTCCAGTTTATAGTGCTTTTCTTAGATGACTTTACCTGGCCAGGAAACTTATAGCGAGGTCCTGGCTGTTCACACATACTCCGACAAGCATGTACCATATATACTCGAGTATAAGCCGAGTTTTGAAGCACATTTTTTTTTTTTGTGCTGAAAATGCCCCCCTCGGCTTATACTCGAGTCACCTTTTTGCGCCTGATCTCCTGGAGTTTGGGGACCCGGCACCGGCTGGCCGTAGCTCCCCTGGGCCCCAAACTTTTCATACATGTAGCCCCACTCTACAAGTGTGCAAAGTTTGTTGTTCGGGGAGAACCGATTTTTCAAAGCCGGGCAGCCCTTCTATAGACTCCCATGTTAAACGTCAGTCTAGGCATGGACACAGTGAGGCATGCAGATGGACACCCTCAGCTTATACTCGAGTCAATACGTTTTCCCAGTTTTTTTTTGTGGTAAAATTAGGTGCCTTGGCTTATACTCAAGTATATACGGTATGTATGTATATACACACCTATTATTACCATGGGAAATCTCCCAAGAAGGTCAGTGCTGGCTGAGTGCGCCGGAGGTCGCTCCTCCACAACGTGTCCCCAATGGACTGCTCCAAGGTTAACTGTCCTGGAAATTTAACATTGAGGGACCAGTCTGATTGTATTTCCTACACAATATTGATGAAGCAGATATTTTCTTGGTAATGTGTATGTGGGGAACATATAGCACTCCAGGTGAAGAAAAAGTGCAGCTATTGTATCTTAGGGTTGTTCTTTTTAGAATTTTTTGAAAAAGGCAACAGACTACAAGCTTAACCCGAGTAGCTAAAGTATACAGTCAATGTGAATACTTACAAATTGAATCGATTGCTTGTATAGACTGTGTGTATTTGAATTTTTATACTGGAATTGTTTGTTGCCTTTATTCTAATAAAAGTTATTGATTTTAAAATAAAAATAATAGGTGATTGTAAAGGCAGAAAGTGCACTATGCATTAAAATCCTTCTATGTGTAGCAGCGTCTGCCCCCCCCCCCCCCCCCAGCCCCCTTTTAAAGGGGTTGTAAAGCCAAATGTTTTTCCACCTTGCATCCTATGCATTAAGGTAAAAAAAAAAATTCTGACAGTGACCAGCAAACCCCCCACCTAAGCCTGTTCGCTCCCACAGCGGAGACGTGCTCTACCTCTCTGCCCATTGTCTCGGCTCTTGAATGGATAGATTGATAGCAGCACAGCCATTGGCTCCTGCTGCTGTCAATCAAATCCAATGACGCAGGGCCGAATCCGGCATTCTGTGTTTATGGACGCAAAAGCTGGATTTGGGAGTGCCCCTAGGAAGAGCGCTTCTCCTTGGGGGTTTACTGATACGGAGAGGATCTGATTGGGCCACAAGGGACCCCAGAAGATGAGGATTGGGGCCACTGTGCAAAACGAACTGCACAGTAGAGGTAATTACAACATATTTTTTATAAATGTTTTTCAAAAAGAGGGTTTATAACCCTATTAATACTTATCTGAGCCACTCTCTGTCAGCGATGTCCATGAGTGTCTCTGCCGTCCGAGACTCCATCCTGATTGGCCAACTGACTGACAGCAGCGGGAGCCATTCAGGAGAGAGGGCGGCTCCATGTCGGCATGGACACAGGGAGCTGTGACTCGGCTCGGGTACCCCCAGAGCAAGCTGCTTGCTGTGGGGGCACTTGAAAGCAGGGAGGGGCCAGGATCACAGAAGACGGACCCGAGAAGAGGAGGATCTGGGCTGCTCAGTGCAAATCCACTACAACCGAGCATGAAAGTATAACATGTTGTTTGCTATTTATTTTATTTTTTTAGAGAAAATAAATAGTCTTTACAATGACTGCTTGCCCCCTGTATAGTGAAATGATGGACGTGCTGGAGCCCTCTCGTTCTGGGAGGATGTCATATGAGGTCCTCCCATTTGTGGCATGCGGCAGGGCAATGGTGGTGCATTGTGTCCTTAGGACACAGCGCATCACTGATCACGGTAAAGAGCCTATGGCATTATCGGCATTCTTGTCATCACGCTGACCAGGGGAGGGCTGGTGGCCTTAGGCCTGGGGGGCAAGTCCAGTCAAGTGGCCCATTGAACCGCCGAATCAGCTCACCATCCATGGCCCACCTGGTTTTTCAATGCAGCCTCACCAGTGCCCATCATTGCAGCCAAACCCAGTGCCCATCAATGCAGCCTGATCACTGGGGCAGGTTACATGGGGTGTATGGGGGGAGATGGGGGGTCAGCTAGGGGTGTCAGGGTCTCACCTCCCGTGATCTCAGCAGGTCCTTGCACGCCACGGTTTCCTGGGGGGGGGGGGGGTTAACGCTCCTGATCCTGGGGTCAAGTTGCAGCCAGCGCCCAGCCCTGCGTCCCGACTCCCTGGCATGCCCTGCCTCTGCCTGCTTCCAAGAATCCGGTCCCAGGGAGTTGTAGTTTCCTCTGCGTTGCTGTGTTTTCCACCCACCAGAAGCTTGAGTGCGGACTACAACTCCCGGAATGCAACAGCTAGTGGTCGGCCGCCATGGCCGTGCCCCCGGCCCGACTTCCTAGACCAGAATAAAAAAAGAAAATAGTAGCGGGCAGAGGCTGCCGGCCATTTTGAACATAAGTTAGGGTGGCCTGGGAGGCAATTGCCACCCTGCCCCCTGTCCCAGCCCTCCCCTGCCGCTGACGGTGGCATGCCTCAGCAGGGACAGCTGCACTGCCCTCCAGTGCTGCATATCAGTGCTGCCTCCAGCGCAGATAAGTGAAGGAGAAAAATTACTAATTTACAAAATTTGATAACAGAAACTATGATTTTTTTTTTTTAATGTTCAATCTTTTTTTTGTTTGTTTAGCAAAAATAACCCCCCCCCCCAGTAGTGATTAAATACCACCAAAAGAAATCTCTATTTGTGTAAAAAAAATTATAAAAATTTAGTTTGGGTATAATGTTACATGACCGTGCAATTGTCAAAGTGTGACAGCGCTGAAAATTGGCCTGGGCAGGAGGGGGGCGGGGTGACAGTATCTGCTATTGAAGGGGTTAAAGAACACCTGCGCTCCAATGGGCACCCCCTGAAAAGCAGAAGGAGGGGGCAGAATGTATCTCGAGGGAGTTTCCAGGAACGATGGATTATGCAGAGAGCAGCTTTGACTCCAGGACCTCTGAAGAGCTCAGGCCCCGCCTCCTCCAGCCTCTCGCAGCTCATGATTGGGTAGTTTGGCTGCACATTGGGGGCCATTGGTGAGGCGAACGCACTGACAGAGGCAGTCAGGAGATTTAGATTTCTTTACACTGACCACACGCCATCACATTTCCATTCAGACTTGATCTGTTGAAACAGAAGACTTCCTTCAGCAGCGGAATTCTCTGCCGTTCTATTGGTTGGAGCTTAGATTGTGTCATGTTAATCGTGCTGTCATCCTGTGCCTTTCTACAATATAAATCTTCTCCTGCAGCCGCACAAAACCATAAAAAGCCATCGACCAGACCCCGCTCCCTCTCCTCGTCCCCTGTACCGCTTCCGACGCCGCGACCGCTTCCGTGTGCGCAGTTTGAGGACGCTCTGCACAAGGAGGCCAGAGGGGAGCTGGGGAAGATCCGGAGGGAGGTGCAGAAGGAACTGGACCTGCAAAGGCTGAAAGCTCAGGTATACTTACCGCCGAGGGGAGGGTAATATCTGGGAACGCACATACAGGGGCATCTCCTAAAATTACAATATCATCAAAGTTTATTTATTTCAGTAAGTCAAAGCAAAAAGTGAAACTCATATATATTATATATAGTTTTATTACACAAAGAGTGATATAGTTCAAGCATTTATTTTAATGATTATAACTTACAGCGAGTGACACCCCAAAATTCATTATCTCAGAGAACTTGAATATTACAGAAGACCGATTAAAAAAAAAAAAAAAAAAAAGGATTTATAATACAGAAATGTTGTCTTAGTGAGAAGTCTGTCCATGTAGAGTATAGGATGCACTCAATACTTGGTCGGGGCTCTTTTTGCATGAATTACGGCATCAATGCAGCGTGGCATGGAGGAGATCAGCCTGTGGCACTGCTGGGGTGTTATGGAAGTCCAGGTTGCATTGATAGCGGCCTTCAGCTCTACTGCATGGTTGGGTCTGGTGTCTCATCTTCCTCTTTGCAATCCCCCACAGATTCTCTATGGTATTTAGGTCAGATAAATTTACTGGCCAATCAAGCACAGTGATGCCATGATCATGTGACCAGGTGTTGGTGGTTTTGGCAGTGTGGGAGGTGCCAAGTCCTGCTGGAAAATGAAATCGGCATCTTCATAAAGCTGGTCAGCAGAGGGAAGAGCTCTAGAATCTCTTGCTAGACGGCTGCGCTGACTTTGGACTTGATAAAACACAGAGGACCAACACCAGCAGATGACATGACACCCCAAATCATCACTGACTGTGAAAACTTCACACTGGACCTCATGCAACTTGGATTCTGTCCCTCCTCCTCTTCCAGAGTCTGGGCCTGCGATTTCCAAATGAAATGCACATTTTTCCACAGTCTGTATTGGTTTGGAGTGCCATGTCATCTGCTGGTTTTGGTCAGGTGCTTCCTATATAATATTTCTCAAAATTTCAGATCCTGAGCTACTAGCCAGGCGTCAAACGTTACTCGCTGCCAGTTGCCCCGCCCCTAAACACGCCCTCATAAATCATCTCATGAAATGACACTTAAATGTTTTATGCAGAATTAAGTTATAAATATTAACAACTTCTTTGAATCAGTGTCCGCCAGTGCATCCTCCTCCTCCTCCTCCTCCTCCTCCTCCTCGTCTCCTCCTCCTCGCGTCCCCCCCCCTTCAGTGCAGCCTGTGTCCTCCATGCAGCCTACCTCTGCAGGGGAAGAGAGAGGAGTCCAATCCTGGGATGGGTGATCTGTCTATCAAAGTTCCTCGGGGGAGGGGCTGTATATGACGGCTTGCGGCAGGGAACACACAGCTATTGAAATGAAAGCTGTTATGTTCCCCAGCGCTCTAATCAACCAGGCGGCTGGGGCTCTCCTCTCTTCTCCTATGATCACTGGGAGAATGGCTCCCATTCCATCTAGGCTGCCGGCGGTGCTCTGCGAGCAGGCAAATGGAATTTTTGAGAGCTTTATATATAAAAAATATATACCAAGACTATTGAAATAAAACAGAACCATCAATGGGATTCGAACCCAGGTCTCCAGGACAATGCAGAGATCATGTCATGTAACAAAGCATTGAGCCACAAGCAGGTTTCTCAGCTTTCAGCAGGTTCTAGTCCTAGAGCTTTATTAATGTGTGTGGTCTTTGTCATCCTGAAATAGAAGAAGGAAGGTATAGGTAGGTGAGCAGAGGTGAATAGCTCAGTGGATAAGAACAGTGACTAGCGCGGTGTAGCCCCGAGTTCGAATCTCTGAGGGAACAGGATGGATATGAATGGCTCAGAGAATGAGAACGTGACTAAGGGCGCATAAAACCAAGCTGGGACCTCCCCCCTGAGTTATCTGGGTGGAGGTTAAGGACAGTGACAGAAGGGCACAGACCCCAGCTTGAATCGGAGTGAATTGGGCGGCAATAATTCACACAGAGCAGTGAAGCCTCGTAGGACCCGTGTTCAAATCGCTGAGTGAAAGCTTGGAGGCCATGGACAACCCACCAGTCTGCTCCAGTCCCAGGTCCCCACAGACCTGTAACATGTGTGGGCATCACATTAGGTTGTGGACATCCCGCTTCTTCCGTCCACCATCTGTGACATCACTGCAACATATATAAATAGAATGGGCTGTCTTACCGGGGCAGCCCATTCCAAAATCATGTACTTAACAAACATTTTTGATTTTCTACAAAAACAATTCCTCAATTTATGCACCACCCCAGATACTACACAATACCTGAACCCTCTACTGGCAGGACATGGTAGTAGGTTTGAAACATTCCCCACTACCCTGTTCCACCAACAGGGGACTCAGGTACTGCACAGCACCTGGGAGACACACCACCTTCCATCAGAGGGATTCAAACTCTGGTCTCCATCAGACCAGTCTGAGTCCTTACTCTCTGAGCCATCACCTGCCCTTATACACCAACGTGTTCCTTCTCCTACTTCAGGTACGAACCTGCTGCAAATAAATAAAGTGACACCAAGCCTTGAACCTGTGGCTCTAAAATCTAAGCTGGGCCACTGACTGACTACTAACCCTCAGCACCACCTACCAGGCTCATAGAGATGCTTGATTCATATGGTCATCAACCGCTCTGCAAAAAAAATAAAAAAATAAAAATAAATAAAAAAACAAGGTTGACAAATAACTACCAGCCCTGGGATTCAATCACATACCTCCAAACCTTCAGCTGAATAGAGGCGCACCAACCACCTGAGCCATCAGGAAGGTGATCTACCTGCAGGTTTTATATCTTACTCATCATTCCTCTGCATTGGGCACCAGCCAAATGATTCTAATTCCCATTCTCTACAATAATGATAAAATATTTTAAGTCTCACCAGCTGAATAGATAAAAAAAACGATGTTCCTAGATCAGTAATAGATAAAAATGTTCTAAGCCCCACCAGTGAAGATAGAGGAAAAATCTTCTATTAAAATAATATAAAAAAAACTATTTGAAGTAGGAGGAGGAGAGACCCTGAGGGTGAGAGGTGGCAGTGGCTCAGTGGATAAGAACTCCTTTGTGATGAATTAGCGTGGAGACTGCGAGCCAGGCCTTCTCGTCCAACATCAGTGCCTGACCTCACAAATGCTCTTCTGGAAGAACGGTTGAACATTCCCATAGACACCCTCCTAAACCTTGTGGACAGCCTTCCCAGAAGAGTTGAAGCTGTTATAGCTGCAAAGGGTGGGGCCAACTCATTATTGAACCCTACGGACTAATGCTGGGATGCCATTAAAGTTCATGTGCGTGTAAAGGCAGGCGTCCCAATACTTTTGGTAATATATTGTAGATAGATAGATAGAGCTATATATAAAAGACAGCATATGTCTAATAACAAAAACTACAAAACAAACATGAAATCAAATCCCAGAGCAGGATACTTCACCTCTCCTAACCCAGGATCAATACCTGAGGAAAAAAATTCTAAGTCCTACCACCCGAAATTAAAGATTTTCCTCTAAGTCTCACTATTTAAAGAATATTCTAAAAGTCCCACTATCCAAAACAGAGGAAAAATATTCTAAGTCTGACCCTTCAAAATAGAATATACACGGGTCGAATTTCTAAAGAATTTTCTTTTGAAAATCCGAAAATTTGTGCGTTTTGTGATCGGATGGCGGCGCCACCATTGATTTTGAAATTCGACCGACCAAACCTTCAATTTAACCTCCTGTTGCTACAGAAAAGAATTTTCGTGTCTGGGAATCTTCTTTTCTTTCCGGGAATTTTCTTTTCTTGCACATGCGCATTTCTTTTTCGATTTCCATTTCTCGCACGATTCTCCCGTCATTGATTAGAAAATCGTTTTGTTTTTCTAAAAATTTCCAACATGTCCGATTTTATTAAAAATTCAATGGCCGTACGAAAATCGGCTGTTGCTGCCGCCCCACTAATGGTGTGAAATACGAACGAAAATTCTTAGATAAGATTTTCGAAAGAAAATTTATTTCAAAATTCGACCCGTGTAGAATATTTTTCCTCTATTCCAGGTGGTAGGACTTGTCCTACCACCACCCTCTGTTTTGGATAGTGGGACTATTTTTCCTCTATTTTGGATGGCGGGACTCCTCTTAGTCCCGCCATACAAAGTAGAGGAAAAATATTCTGAGTCCCGCCATCCAAAATAGAAGAAAATCTTCAAAGTTTCACCCTTCAAAAATATTCTAAAAGTCCCATTATCCAAAATAAAGTAAAAAATTTCCACCAACAAAAAGAGAATAAAATATTTGAATTCCGATTATGTAAATCAGAAGAAACCTATTGTAATGGTCCCCATACACTAGACGGAATATTGTCTGAAAATCTGTCATTTGGGCCGTTTGTTTTTGCGTCCAGTAAATGGACATTTATCGATAATCAGTTGACTTTTTCAGCCCAAAAAAAAAGGAAAAATATTCTTTAGAGTCCCGCCATCTAAAATAGAGAAAATAATATTCGGAGTCCAACTCTTCAAAAATATTTCCTACCACCCAAAATAGAGGAAAGTCTTCTAATGCCGCATACACACGATCGGTTTTTCTGATTAAAAAAGATCGATGGACTTTTTTCATCGGACAAACTGATCGTGTGTGGGCCCCATCGGTCTTTTTTCCATCGGTATAAAAAAATAGAACATGTTTTAAATTTTACCGATGGGGAAAAAAAAAAAAACGATAGCAAATTCCGATCGTCTGTGGGGAACTCCATCGGAGAAAAAACCCACGCATGCTCAGAATCAAGTCGACGCATGCTCAGAAGCATTGATCTTCATTTTTCTCGGCTCTTCGGAGTGTTTTACGTCACGGCGTTTGGGACGGTCGGATTTTTGACTGATGGTGTGTAGGCAAGACTGATGGAAAAATCCATCGGAAATCCGATCGTGTGTACAGGGCATTAGTCTCGCCTTTTAAAAATATTCTAAAAGTCCAATTATCCAAAATAAAGGAAAAAAGTCCCACCAACAAATGTAAATCAGAAGAAACCCATTGTAATGGTCCCCATACACTAGACAGAACATTGTCTGAAAATCTGTCATTTGGGCCGTTTGTTTTTCGTTCAGTAAATGGTCACTTATCGATAATCGGTTGTGACATATTTCAGCCAAAAAAATAAAAATAAAGCAAAAGTTTGGAAAACTTCTACCAAACGGACAATAAATTAAAAGGTTAATGTGATTCTCGTCCGTTTAAAAAAAAAAAAAAACGAACTGTTGGTATTGTGCTTGTGTGGGGAAAAAAACTTTAACCTGGAAGATAAACACAATATAATACCAACAAAGTTGGTATTATATTGTGTTTGTGTGCACTACTATTCTTTAAATTGTATTTTATTTTCATGAAATGTGCATTTGAAGCACCACTGCACAAATGTGGCGTGTGACATTCAAAAAAATTGGAACACCCGTACACACGACCGGTTTTCTCGGCAAGAAAACTGCTGGGAGAGCTTTTTGCCGAGAAAACCGGTCGTGTGTATGCTTTCTCGTCGGGAAAACTGCCGGGAATCTCGACGAGAAAAATAGAGAACCTGCTCTCTATTTTTCTCGTCTGGATTCTCGGCAGTAACTGTGGATTACTATAGGCTATTGGTAACTTTGGGTTACTATAGGCCAGGGGCAGGCAACCTGGGGCCCTCCCTGCCGAGAAAACCGGTCGCCTGTATGCTTGCCTATTCCACGGTAACCCCGCGCATGCTCGAAAAGACTTTGACACATGCGCAGTAGCATACAAGGGTAGTGTAGGGTGTAGCAAGATGGCGGCGGCATCGAATGTTACAAGCGCAGGCTCGTCGTAGTCGACGAGGTCACTGCGTTCTTGCCATTCAAAAGAACGTCGGCTCTTTTGAATGGCCGTGTGTATACTTGGCGTGCAAGGCAAGCTTGTCGGGAAAACCAACGTTTTTTTTCCCTGACGGGATTCCCGCCCGTGTGTACGAGGCTTTAGGCCTCTGCTAAAAAAAATATATATGTGTGTGTATATATATATATATATATATATATATATATAATAAAACCAATTATTATATTTTTTTATATAAAGTTTCCTAATGAGAGGGACTCTCCCTTTAAACAAGCTGCCAGCCAGCTTCAATCAAGTGTCAGGTAGTGCCGAGTCTTAAGCTGGCCATACATTATACAATTTTCTTATTCCATTTCCTTTAGATTTACCTTCAGCTATGCAGCACACGGGCCGGCATGATTGCATACAAAGTGAAAGTGTTTTTAGGTTTGATCTCCTCCTATATATATATATTTTTGGTAAATCGAAAGGAAAATTGTAGAATGTATGGCCAGCCTGTACAAGGCCTCCCGTTTTTTCCCTCACCAGTCTCTTGCTCTCCTCTGCAGATGCTGAACGCGGCTTACAAGGAGGAACTTAAAGATTTTGAGAAGACCGAGAAAGTCAAACTGTCGAAGTTGCAAGAAAAAATAAATCAGAAGGTGAGTAACCTGTCCGGCCAGACATGCTCAGTGTAGCAGGAGGGCCGGGCAGGTGATCGGTGCGGTGGCAGTTACAAGCACCGATCCCCCTGTATAGCTTTTCTGACAGCCGCTTCTCCCCCCTCTCCCTCCCGCGGCTGTCAGCTGCTTTATTGAAAGACTATACAGGGGGATCGGTGCTTATAACTGCCCCCACCGTCGCACCGATCACCTGGACTGTCCCCTGCGTCCTCCTCCAACTTCCCAGGTCCTCTGTCTCCTCCGGGTCACCCAATAAGCTCCCCATGTGCTTCTCTGGTCCCCTATCCCCCCCCCCTCCCAGATCTGTCAGGATGGGGAGCGGAGGAAGGAGCTGGTGAATCTGTCATTTACCGGCTCCTTCCTTTTCTGAATGCACAGAGTCAGTGATCACCGACTGTCCATTCATAACTGAGCATTGTAATCTGTGTTTACGATGTTTCAGTTTATGAATGGCGGCTTCTACAGGTTACTATAGGTAACTGTGGGTTATAATGGGATAATATGGGTAACTGTGGATTACTTCAGGCTATTGGTAACTTTGGGTTACTATAGGCCAGGGGCAGGCAACCTGGGGCCCTCCAGCTGTTGGGGGGGGGGGGAACTACATTTTCCATGAGGCATTGCGAGGCTGGCATTTACCCCCAGAGGCATGATGGGACTTGTAGTTCTGCAACAGCTGGAGGGCCCCAGGTTGCCTACCCCTGCTATAGGCTATTGTGGGTTTTTATAGGTAACTGGGCTACTATAGATCACTATTGGGTTGCTAAATGCTACTGTGGGCTACTATGGGTAACTGTGGGTTACTATAGTTTACCATATGAAAATTGTGGGTTACTATAGCTTACCATATGAAAATTGTGGGTTACTATAGACTGCTATGGGTAACCATGGGTTACTATAAAGCTACCTGTGGGTTAGTTTAGCTTACTATAGGTAATTGTGGGTTTCTACAAGTTACTATAGGTAACTGTGGGTTATAATGGGATAATATGGGTAATTGTGGGTTACTATAGACTGCTATGGGTAACCATGGGTTACTATAAAGCTACCTGTGGGTTAGTTTAGCTTACTATAGGTAATTGTGGGTTTCTACAAGTTACTATAGGTAACTGTGGGTTATAATGGGATAATATGGGTAATTGTGGGTTACTATAGGCTGCTATTGGTAACTTTGAGTTATTATAGGCCAGTGATGGTGAACCTCGGCACCCCAGATGTTTTGGAACTACATTTCCCATGATGCTCAACTACAGTGCAGAGTGCATGAGCATCATGGGAATTGTAGTTCCAAAACATCTGGGGTGCTAAGGTTCACCATCACTGCTATAGGCTATTATTGGTAACTGTCGGTTTCTGTAGGTAAGTATTGGTTACTATAGGTAACTGTGGGTTATTATAGATCACTTGGGGTACTAAAGGCCTACTGTGGGTTACTATAAGTTACAATAGGTAACTGTGGGTTAGTTTAGCTTACTCCAGGAAACTGTGTGTTACTATAGGCTACTAGGGGTAACTGGGTTACTATAAGCTACATGTGGGTTAGTATAGTTTACTATGGGTAACTGTGGGTTTCTACGAGTTACTATGGGTAACTGTAGGTTATAATGGGATAATATGGGTAACTGCGGGTTACTATAGGCTGCTATTTGTAACTTTTGGGTTACTATTGACTATTATGGGTAAATGTGGGTTTCTGTAGGTAACTTTGGGCTACTATAGATCACTAAGGGGTTGGTTTACATAAAACTGGAGAGTGCAAAATCTGGTGCAGCTGTGTATAGGAGCCAATCAGCTTCTAACTTCAGCTTGTTCATTAAGGTTATGACAAAAAAATAAAAACTGAAAGCTGATTGGTTTCTATGCAGAGCAGCAGCAGATTTTGCACTCTCCAGTCTTAGTAAATTAACCCCACAGTGACTTAAACGTACTAGTCAGACACAGCCAGGCATTAAGAATTTTAAAGAGGAGGAGGCCTCTGGGTGTAGAATAAAGGGAAAAAAACATTAGCCTGTAGATGGGCTTTATATCCGGAAATGGCTGCACTTAGGATCCAGTTGGTAGAAGGAGGATTGAAGAACTACATCTGCTCTTCAAAGCCAAGACAACCGATTGGTTGATTAGAAGCAGCCAAGCAATTGATACTTCCCCATGAGCAGCCAGGCGGGGGGGTCTGCACTTATCACAGCATGCCCATTGACTTTCATTCTTCTCCAGATCCAACCTTTATGCTTTATGCATGTGCAGCTTTACAACCAGAAACAATACACATGCATGCCCGCAGCTTGTCAGGTGCAGGGTTGGGACAAGGGGTGGGGGCAGGAGGGGCGGCTGCCCTGGGCGCAATGGTATACTGTAGGGATTGGGGTGCCTTCCTTCTCTTACAAGGCTGACAGGAGTAGTGATAGCAGCCCGCCCCCCAGGCGCTGGATGATCTTGTCCCAGGCCCTGCCTCCAGCATTTAGTCGGAGACTCCTCTGAGCATTCACAGGCTTCAATCTGCTCTCACCCTGATCTCAGATCATCTTCTCTTTCCTTCCTCACTAAGGATCAGGAGTACAAAGAAAATATCTTCAAAGAGCCGGAGAAAAGATCCCACCCGGAGAAGGTGTATGCGGGGAAGCAGACAAGGCCGCGCCAGTGGACCCCCAGCTGTCACAAGGCCGCAGGACGCAGTAAGTGGCGCCCTTTATCTCCCTCTCTCCGGCATTCAGCTCTATGCGGGTGGTGCCATTGTTTTCACACTCCGCTTCTTTTGTCATTCGCAGTGAAGATTAAAGAAAACGATCTCCTTCCTCTCTTACTGGAGGAATTCCCACATCTGCAGATCTCACCCCACACCTTCAACGCCATGTGGAAGGGACAACTCGCCCAGGTGGAGCAACTCGCCAGGTCTGCCCAGGAAGACGAGAGGAGCGGGCGCAAGCTGCAGCAAGAGGTGAGGCCGGGAAGGAAACGATCGGTCTTAGGGGCCGTGTTTATTACTTCTCACTTCCTGCCCATTGTTGGATCTGTATGACTATCATGGCCTCTGACCTTTCTACCTTCATTTTTTTGCAGGTGGAAGAAGCACACAAGAGACACGGCCTTCTCACCGAGATTATCCGGAAGGAACAAGGACATAACCAGCGTCTGGTAAGTGCAGAAAAATTATACAATTATAATTCCATACAGGGAGGTTAGCACTGGGGTCCTGGGTGCACTTCCTTCCAGGACTATATCAAGGATGTGCAGATTTTCTCAACCCACCCAAGGAACATACCATGGAGGCCAATTAGTCTTAGTATGAGTCCGATAGTAATTGACTCCATGACCTCAGTGCTGCACAGCCACACCGCTAACCACTAAGCTGCATGACCTCAGTGCCGCACAGCCACACCGCTAACCACTAAGCTGCATGACCTCAGTGCCGCACAGCCACACCGCTAACCACTAAGCCGCATGACCTCAGTGCCGCACAGCCACACCGCCAACCACTAAGCCGCATGACCTCAGTGCCGCACAGCCACACCGCTAACCACTAAGCTGCATGACCTCAGTGCCGCACAGCCACACCGCTAACCACTAAGCTGCATGACCTCAGTGCCGCACAGCCACACCGCTAACCACTAAGCTGCATGACCTCAGTGCCGCACAGCCACACCGCTAACCACTAAGCTGCATGACCTCAGTGCCGCACAGCCACACCGCTAACCACTAAGCTGCATGACCTCAGTGCCGCACAGCCACACCGCTAACCACTAAGCTGCATGACCTCAGTGCCGCACAGCCACACCGCTAACCACTAAGCTGCATGACCTTAGTGCCGCACAGCCACACCACTAAGCTGCCATGGGGCTGCATGACCTCAGCGTGCACAGCCACACCGCTAACCACTAAGCTGACACGGGGCTGCATGACCTCGGTGCCGCACAGCCACACCGCTAACCACTAAGCTGCCATGGGCCTGCATGACCTCGGTGCCGCACAGCCACACCGCTAATCACTAAGCTGCATGGCCTCAGCGCTGCACAGCCAAACCGCTAACCTGCCATAGGGCTGCATGACCTCGGCGCTGCACAGCCACACCGCTAAACCACTAAGCTGCATGACCTCGGCGCTGCACAGCCACACCGCTAAACCACTAAGCTGCATGACCTCGGCGCTGCACAGCCACACCGCTAAACCACTAAGCTGCATGACCTCAGCACTGCACAGCCACACCACTAACCACTAACCACTAAGCTGCCATGAGCCGGTTCTTCCAATACAAGGTGGTTGTGGATTTTCAGTGACCATGCTCACACTTTTCTTCACAGAAAGACTTCAAGGAGAGAATCCGCCTGCAGAAAACGGCTCAGAATAAGATGAAGGAGAACCGGCAGCAGGTGACACGTGCCAAGAAATACTATGAAGACTATCATGTGCAGCTCGGGGCCAAACTGATGCGGGCCAGAACCCGGGAGGAGAAGGTATGTAGAGGGGATGCCGTAACTCACACCAAACCCAATGTCCCCTATTCCACCAATGGGGAAGTATTGTGTGGGGGGGGGTACAATAATTCTATGATGTCACCTTCCCCAGACCGGACATGGGAGCAGCAGGACACCAACCATCCTCTGCCTGTTGGGGGGAAGCGTGGCATTAACCATACTTTACCTTCTGGGGAAAGCACGGCACTAACCATCATGTACCTGCTAGGGAAAGCATAACACTAACTGTCCCCACCTGCCATTCCCTCTTCCTGAACCCTGGGCATTATAGATTGACCTCTGTGTCCTCCTCTAGATCATGAAGAATCTGTTTGAGGAAGGCCTAGAGATCCAGAAACAGCGACTGCGAGAACTGCGCTCATACACCAAGGAACAGCGCGAGGAGCAGGGGAAGAGGTACAAAGACGAGCTGGAGTCTATGGAGAACTATTATAAGGATCAGGTGAGTCCATCCAGCCAATCACAGAAGGGTAATCCTGTCATGTCTGTCCTCATCTGACCCTTCTTCTCTCTGTTCCTGGCAGTTCTCCATGCTGGCTGAAGCCGTGACCCAGGAAAAGCAAGAAATGCAGACACAAGAGAAGGCTCAGTCCAAGGTGAGTGACCTGCGTTACCCATAATCCTCTCTTACATGGCCTAGGAGGAACGTGGCTTGACAATACAGGAGGTAGAGGGGCAATCCTGCCATGGCAAAGTGAAAAGGCTATTGGAGCACACTACTTGTATATACTGCCACCTCTAATACCCCCACACTCCTCTCCTATACATACTGCCTCCTCTCACCCCCCCCCCCCTTTCTTCATATACTGCCTGCTGTCAAATCCTCTATACCCATCTCTTGTATATAATGCCCCCTTTTATACCCTCCACACTCCTCTCCTGTACATACTGCCCACCTTCATACGTCCACGCTCCTCTCCTGTACATACTGCCCACTGTCATACCCTCCACACCCCTCTCCTGTACATACTGCCCTCTGTCATACCCTCCACACCCCTCTCCTGTACATACTGCCCTCTGTCATACCCTCCACACCCCTCTCCTGTACATACTGCCCACCGTCATACCCTCCACACTCCTCTCCTGTACATACCGCCCACTGTCATACCCCCACACTCCTCTCCTGTACATACTGCCCCCATAATACCCTCCACACTCCTCTCCTGTACATATTGCCCCCATCATACCCTCCACACTCCTCTCCTGTACATATTGCCCCCATCATACCCTCCACACTCCTCTCCTGTACATATTGCCCCCATCATACCCTCCACACTCCTCTCCTCTACATACTGCTCACCGTCATACCCTCCACACCCCTCTCCTGTACATACTGCTCACTGTCATACCCTCCACACTCCTCTCCTGTACATACTGCCCTCTGTCATACCCTCCACACTTCTCTCCTATACATAGTGCCCACCGTCATACCTCCACACCCCTTTCCTGTACATACTGCCCACCGTCATACCTCCACACTCCTCTCCTGTACATACTGCCCACCGTCATACCTCCACACTCCTCTCCTGTACATACTGCCCACCGTCATACTTCCACACTCCTCTCCTGTACATACTGCCCACCGTCATACCTCCACACTCCTCTCCTGTACATACTGCCCCCATAATTACCTCCACACTCCTCTCCTGTACATACTGCCCCCATCATACCCTCCACACGCCGCTCCTGTTCATACAGCCCACTGTCATACCCTCCACACTCCTCTCCTCTACATACTACCCTCTGCGATTCCCTCCTTCATATACAGATTTCTGCTACACCTGTGCACTCCTCTCCCTCCCATTTTTTTGCAACCTTCACTTTGATTGGGCTACAAAGCAGTATAATGTTATACCCACGGCATGTTTTCTCACCACACTGCAATACATTGTGTATGTACATTGGGAGGGCATTCTTTATGGTATTGCACCAGGTGTGTTATTGGGCCCATTAGTGTCAACCGGCACAGAACTGCTGCAGCTTGCATGTGAAAGGAGTGCGGTTCTTACCTGCCTTGGCTCAATGCTGTCGTCTTCCTCAGCTCTGGTGACAGGTTCTCTTTAATAACAGCCACCCTTGGGGTTTTTTTTTTTTTTTTTGCAGAATTTACAGAAGATGAAGAAGGAACTGCGGCAGAAGATGGAGAAGGAGATCCAGGAGCTGCAGGAGATGATCTTACGGGCCGATGAAGATGTTTTCTTCCGAGAGCTGGAAGCAGAGCGGCTGAAGAGGAGGCTGCAGATGGCTTCCTTCCAATACGGCAAGAGCCACTGCCTGTAACGAGGCAAAACGACCACTAGAGGGTGACAAACTAATACTGAGACCCAATCCAACAGGGATCGCCCTGGAAACCAGAACTCCGATGCAAAGCGTTTGGACTGGAGTTGTGTTTAGACCCTGCAGTGACCGAGAATGCAGGAGGTTAAATTGCTGCTGTGCCACAACATTCAGATTACTGTGTGAACTTTATACAAGGGGGCCCTTGGGGTGTCCTGGGGGGGGGGGGGGCACAGTGTAGATAAACCCCCCTCCCCATCATCCTAACACCTCCTCGGGTTGCAGAGTGCCTTAATTCTTCCTCCACTTTAAATCCCCAAAATGATGTTTTTTTTTCTATAATGAATTGATGAATTTTACATTCCGATTTATATTTATTAGAACTTTAACTTATTGGTATTTTTTTTTTTTTTTCAATCAAATAAATAAAAACTGTTTTTATCCAAGACAAGGCGAAGTCTGACATTTCTGACCCAGAATGACGTCCGACATCGGCTCCTCGGGCCTGAGCTGGGAGATGGAGGATTGCTGTCCTCACCCAGCGCCTCATATCGCCCACATAGACAGAGGAGCAGAGAGATTCACCATCACATATGCATCTGTGAGGACCTATGAAATCACTTGTGTTGTCTGTGTGTTCGGAAGCAGGATGGCCATTTAAAGCCGGGATCTTAAAACTTTCTCTACAAAGGGCCAATTTACTGTTCTTCAGACTTTACGAGGGCCGGACTGGGGCCAGCAGGAGTCAAAATGGTCCTGACATCATTGGGGAACAATTGTGTCCCATCATTGGTGTCATTGAGAGAAATCATGCCCCATTGTTGGTGTCAATATGAGGAATTGTGCCCCATCGTTGGTGTCATTGGGAACAATTGTGTCCCATCATTGGTGTCATTGGGAACAATTGTGTCCCCATCATTGGTGTCATTGGGAACAATTGTGTCCCCATCATTGGTGTCATTGGTAACAATTGTGTCCCCATCATTGGTGTCATTGGGAACAATTGTGTCCCCATCATTGGTAACAATTGTGTCCCCATCATTGGTGTCATTGGGAACAATTGTGTCCCCATCATTGGTGTCATTGGGAACAATTGTGTCCCCATCATTGGTGTCATTGGGAACAATTGTGTCCCCATCATTGGTGTCATTGGGAACAATTGTGTCTCCATCATTGGGAACAATTGTGTCCCCATCATTGGTGTCATTGGGAACAATTGTGTCCCCATCATTGGTGTCATTGGGAACAATTGTGTCCCCATCATTGGGAACAATTGTGTCCCCATCATTGGGAACAATTGTGTCCCCATCATTGGTAACAATTGTGTCCCCATCATTGGTAACAATTGTGTCCCCATCATTGGTAACAATTGTGTCCCCATCATTGGTGTCATTGGGAACAATTGTGTCCCCATCATTGGGAACAATTGTGTCCCCATCATTGGGAACAATTGTGTCCCCATCATTGGTGTCATTGGTAACAATTGTGTCCCCATCATTGGTGTCATTGGTAACAATTGTGTCCCCATCATTGGTGTCATTGGTAACAATTGTGTCCCCATCATTGGTAACAATTGTGTCCCCATCATTGGTAACAATTGTGTCCCCATCATTGGTGTCATTGGGAACAATTGTGTCCCCATCATTGGGAACAATTGTGTCCCCATCATTGGTGTCATTGGGAACAATTGTGTCCCCATCATTGGTGTCATTGGGAACAATTGTCCCAACATTGGTGTCATTGGGAACAATTGTGTCCCAACATTGGTGTCATTGGGAACAATTGTGTCCCAACATTGGTGTCATTGGGAACAATTGTGTCCCAACATTGGTGTCATTGGGAACAATTTTGTCCCAACATTGGTGTCATTGGGAACAATTGTGTCCCATCATTGGTGTCATTGGGAACAATTTTGTCCCAACATTGGTGTCATTGGGAACAATTGTGTCCCCAACATTGGTGTCATTGGGAACAATTGTGTCCCCATCATTGGGAACAATTGTGTCCCCATCATTGGTGTCATTGGGAACAATTGTGTCCCCATCATTGGTGTCATTGGGAACAATTGTGTCCCAACATTGGTGTCATTGGGAACAATTGTGTCCCAACATTGGTGTCATTGGGAACAATTTTGTCCCAACATTGGTGTCATTGGGAAAAATTGTGTCCCCATCATTGGTGTCATTGGGAACAATTGTGTCCCCATCATTGGGAACAATTGTGTCCCCAACATTGGTGTCATTGGGAACAATTGTGTCCCCATCATTGGGAACAATTGTGTCCCCATCATTGGTGTCATTGGGAACAATTGTCCCAACATTGGTGTCATTGGGAACAATTGTGTCCCCAACATTGGTGTCATTGGGAACAATTGTGTCCCCATCATTGGGAAAAATTGTGTCCCCATCATTGGTGTCATTGGGAACAATTGTGTCCCCATCATTGGGAACAATTGTGTCCCCAACATTGGTGTCATTGGGAACAATTGTGTCCCCATCATTGGGAACAATTGTGTCCCCATCATTGGTGTCATTGGGAACAATTGTCCCAACATTGGTGTCATTGGGAACAATTGTGTCCCAACATTGGTGTCATTGGGAACAATTGTGTCCCCATCATTGGTGTCATTGGTAACAATTGTGTCCCCATCATTGGTGTCATTGGGAACAATTGTGTCCCCATCATTGGTAACAATTGTGTCCCCATCATTGGTGTCATTTGGAATAATTGTGTCCCCATCATTGGTGTCATTGGGAACAATTGTGTCCCCATCATTGGTGTCATTGGGAACAATTGTGTCCCCATCATTGGTGTCATTGGGAACAATTGTGTCCCCATCATTGGGAACAATTGTGTCCCCATCATTGGTGTCATTGGGAACAATTGTGTCCCCATCATTGGTGTCATTGGGAACAATTGTGTCCCCATCATTGGGAACAATTGTGTCCCCATCATTGGTGTCATTGGGAACAATTGTGTCCCCATCATTGGTGTCATTGGGAACAATTGTGTCCCATCATTGGTGTCATTGAGAGAAATCATGCCCCATTGTTGGTGTCAATATGAGGAATTGTGTCCCCATCATTGGTGTCATTGGGAACAATTGTGTCCCCATCATTGGTGTCATTGGGAACAATTGTGTCCCCATCATTGGTGTCATTGGGAACAATTGTGTCCCCATCATTGGTGTCATTGGGAACAATTGTGTCCCCATCATTGGGAACAATTGTGTCCCCATCATTGGGAACAATTGTGTCCCCATCATTGGGAACAATTGTGTCCCCATCATTGGGAACAATTGTGTCCCCATCATTGGTAACAATTGTGTCCCCATCATTGGGAACAATTGTGTCCCCATCATTGGTGTCATTGGGAACAATTGTGTCCCCATCATTGGTGTCATTGGGAACAATTGTGTCCCCATCATTGGGAACAATTGTGTCCCCATCATTGGGAACAATTGTGTCCCCATCATTGGTGTCATTGGTAACAATTGTGTCCCCATCATTGGTGTCATTGGTAACAATTGTGTCCCCATCATTGGTGTCATTGGTAACAATTGTGTCCCCATCATTGGTAACAATTGTGTCCCCATCATTGGTAACAATTGTGTCCCCATCATTGGTGTCATTGGGAACAATTGTGTCCCCATCATTGGGAACAATTGTGTCCCCATCATTGGTGTCATTGGGAACAATTGTGTCCCCATCATTGGTGTCATTGGGAACAATTGTGTCCCCATCATTGGTGTCATTGGGAACAATTGTGTCCCAACATTGGTGTCATTGGGAACAATTGTGTCCCAACATTGGTGTCATTGGGAACAATTGTGTCCCAACATTGGTGTCATTGGGAACAATTGTGTCCCAACATTGGTGTCATTGGGAACAATTTTGTCCCAACATTGGTGTCATTGGGAACAATTATGTCCCATCATTGGTGTCATTGGGAACAATTTTGTCCCAACATTGGTGTCATTGGGAACAATTGTGTCCCCATCATTGGTGTCATTGGGAACAATTGTGTCCCCATCATTGGTGTCATTGGTAACAATTGTGTCCCCATCATTGGTGTCATTGGGAACAATTGTGTCCCCATCATTGGTAACAATTGTGTCCCCATCATTGGTAACAATTGTGTCCCCATCATTGGGAACAATTGTGTCCCCATCATTGGTGTCATTGGGAACAATTGTGTCCCAACATTGGTGTCATTGGGAACAATTGTGTCCCAACATTGGTGTCATTGGGAACAATTGTGTCCCCATCATTGGTGTCATTGGTAACAATTGTGTCCCCATCATTGGTGTCATTGGGAACAATTGTGTCCCCATCATTGGTAACAATTGTGTCCCCATCATTGGTGTCATTTGGAACAATTGTGTCCCCATCATTGGTGTCATTGGGAACAATTGTGTCCCCATCATTGGTGTCATTGGGAACAATTGTGTCCCCATCATTGGGAACAATTGTGTCCCCATCATTGGTGTCATTGGGAACAATTGTGTCCCCATCATTGGTGTCATTGGGAACAATTGTGTCCCCATCATTGGGAACAATTGTGTCCCCATCATTGGTGTCATTGGGAACAATTGTGTCCCCATCATTGGTGTCATTGGGAACAATTGTGTCCCATCATTGGTGTCATTGAGAGAAATCATGCCCCATTGTTGGTGTCAATATGAGGAATTGTGTCCCCATCATTGGTGTCATTGGGAACAATTGTGTCCCCATCATTGGTGTCATTGGGAACAATTGTGTCCCCATCATTGGTGTCATTGGGAACAATTGTGTCCCCATCATTGGTGTCATTGGGAACAATTGTGTCCCCATCATTGGGAACAATTGTGTCCCCATCATTGGGAACAATTGTGTCCCCATCATTGGGAACAATTGTGTCCCCATCATTGGTAACAATTGTGTCCCCATCATTGGTAACAATTGTGTCCCCATCATTGGTGTCATTGGTAACAATTGTGTCCCCATCATTGGTGTCATTGGGAACAATTGTGTCCCCATCATTGGGAACAATTGTGTCCCCATCATTGGGAACAATTGTGTCCCCATCATTGGTGTCATTGGTAACAATTGTGTCCCCATCATTGGTGTCATTGGTAACAATTGTGTCCCCATCATTGGTGTCATTGGTAACAATTGTGTCCCCATCATTGGTGTCATTGGTAACAATTGTGTCCCCATCATTGGTAACAATTGTGTCCCCATCATTGGTAACAATTGTGTCCCCATCATTGGTGTCATTGGGAACAATTGTGTCCCCATCATTGGGAACAATTGTGTCCCCATCATTGGTGTCATTGGGAACAATTGTGTCCCCATCATTGGTGTCATTGGGAACAATTGTGTCCCCATCATTGGTGTCATTGGGAACAATTGTGTCCCAACATTGGTGTCATTGGGAACAATTGTGTCCCAACATTGGTGTCATTGGGAACAATTGTGTCCCAACATTGGTGTCATTGGGAACAATTGTGTCCCAACATTGGTGTCATTGGGAACAATTTTGTCCCAACATTGGTGTCATTGGGAACAATTGTGTCCCATCATTGGTGTCATTGGGAACAATTTTGTCCCAACATTGGTGTCATTGGGAACAATTGTGTCCCCATCATTGGTGTCATTGGGAACAATTGTGTCCCCATCATTGGTGTCATTGGTAACAATTGTGTCCCCATCATTGGTGTCATTGGGAACAATTGTGTCCCCATCATTGGTAACAATTGTGTCCCCATCATTGGTGTCATTGGGAACAATTGTGTCCCCATCATTGGTGTCATTGGGAACAATTGTGTCCCCATCATTGGTGTCATTGGGAACAATTGTGTCCCCATCATTGGTGTCATTGGGAACAATTGTGTCCCCATCATTGGGAACAATTGTGTCCCCATCATTGGTGTCATTGGGAACAATTGTGTCCCCATCATTGGTGTCATTGGGAACAATTGTGTCCCCATCATTGGGAACAATTGTGTCCCCATCATTGGTGTCATTGGGAACAATTGTGTCCCATCATTGGTGTCATTGAGAGAAATCATGCCCCATTGTTGGTGTCAATATGAGGAATTGTGTCCCCATCATTGGTGTCATTGGGAACAATTGTGTCCCCATCATTGGTGTCATTGGGAACAATTGTGTCCCCATCATTGGTGTCATTGGGAACAATTGTGTCCCCATCATTGGTGTCATTGGGAACAATTGTGTCCCCATCATTGGGAACAATTGTGTCCCCATCATTGGGAACAATTGTGTCCCCATCATTGGGAACAATTGTGTCCCCATCATTGGGAACAATTGTGTCCCCATCATTGGTAACAATTGTGTCCCCATCATTGGTGTCATTGGGAACAATTGTGTCCCCATCATTGGGAACAATTGTGTCCCCATCATTGGGAACAATTGTGTCCCCATCATTGGTGTCATTGGTAACAATTGTGTCCCCATCATTGGTGTCATTGGTAACAATTGTGTCCCCATCATTGGTGTCATTGGTAACAATTGTGTCCCCATCATTGGTAACAATTGTGTCCCCATCATTGGTAACAATTGTGTCCCCATCATTGGTGTCATTGGGAACAATTGTGTCCCCATCATTGGGAACAATTGTGTCCCCATCATTGGTGTCATTGGGAACAATTGTGTCCCCATCATTGGTGTCATTGGGAACAATTGTCCCAACATTGGTGTCATTGGGAACAATTGTGTCCCAACATTGGTGTCATTGGGAACAATTGTGTCCCAACATTGGTGTCATTGGGAACAATTGTGTCCCAACATTGGTGTCATTGGGAACAATTTTGTCCCAACATTGGTGTCATTGGGAACAATTGTGTCCCATCATTGGTGTCATTGGGAACAATTTTGTCCCAACATTGGTGTCATTGGGAACAATTGTGTCCCCAACATTGGTGTCATTGGGAACAATTGTGTCCCCATCATTGGGAACAATTGTGTCCCCATCATTGGTGTCATTGGGAACAATTGTGTCCCCATCATTGGTGTCATTGGGAACAATTGTGTCCCAACATTGGTGTCATTGGGAACAATTGTGTCCCAACATTGGTGTCATTGGGAACAATTTTGTCCCAACATTGGTGTCATTGGGAACAATTGTGTCCCATCATTGGTGTCATTGGGAACAATTTTGTCCCAACATTGGTGTCATTGGGAAAAATTGTGTCCCCATCATTGGTGTCATTGGGAACAATTGTGTCCCCATCATTGGGAACAATTGTGTCCCCAACATTGGTGTCATTGGGAACAATTGTGTCCCCATCATTGGGAACAATTGTGTCCCCATCATTGGTGTCATTGGGAACAATTGTCCCAACATTGGTGTCATTGGGAACAATTGTGTCCCCAACATTGGTGTCATTGGGAACAATTGTGTCCCCATCATTGGGAAAAATTGTGTCCCCATCATTGGTGTCATTGGGAACAATTGTGTCCCCATCATTGGGAACAATTGTGTCCCCAACATTGGTGTCATTGGGAACAATTGTGTCCCCATCATTGGGAACAATTGTGTCCCCATCATTGGTGTCATTGGGAACAATTGTCCCAACATTGGTGTCATTGGGAACAATTGTGTCCCAACATTGGTGTCATTGGGAACAATTGTGTCCCCATCATTGGTGTCATTGGTAACAATTGTGTCCCCATCATTGGTGTCATTGGGAACAATTGTGTCCCCATCATTGGTAACAATTGTGTCCCCATCATTGGTGTCATTGGGAACAATTGTGTCCCCATCATTGGTGTCATTGGGAACAATTGTGTCCCCATCATTGGTGTCATTGGGAACAATTGTGTCCCCATCATTGGTGTCATTGGGAACAATTGTGTCCCCATCATTGGTGTCATTGGGAACAATTGTGTCCCCATCATTGGGAACAATTGTGTCCCCATCATTGGTGTCATTGGGAACAATTGTGTCCCCATCATTGGTGTCATTGGGAACAATTGTGTCCCCATCATTGGGAACAATTGTGTCCCCATCATTGGTGTCATTGGGAACAATTGTGTCCCCATCATTGGTGTCATTGGGAACAATTGTGTCCCATCATTGGTGTCATTGAGAGAAATCATGCCCCATTGTTGGTGTCAATATGAGGAATTGTGTCCCCATCATTGGTGTCATTGGGAACAATTGTGTCCCCATCATTGGTGTCATTGGGAACAATTGTGTCCCCATCATTGGTGTCATTGGGAACAATTGTGTCCCCATCATTGGTGTCATTGGGAACAATTGTGTCCCCATCATTGGGAACAATTGTGTCCCCATCATTGGGAACAATTGTGTCCCCATCATTGGGAACAATTGTGTCCCCATCATTGGTAACAATTGTGTCCCCATCATTGGTAACAATTGTGTCCCCATCATTGGTAACAATTGTGTCCCCATCATTGGTGTCATTGGGAACAATTGTGTCCCCATCATTGGGAACAATTGTGTCCCCATCATTGGGAACAATTGTGTCCCCATCATTGGTGTCATTGGTAACAATTGTGTCCCCATCATTGGTGTCATTGGTAACAATTGTGTCCCCATCATTGGTGTCATTGGTAACAATTGTGTCCCCATCATTGGTAACAATTGTGTCCCCATCATTGGTAACAATTGTGTCCCCATCATTGGTGTCATTGGGAACAATTGTGTCCCCATCATTGGGAACAATTGTGTCCCCATCATTGGTGTCATTGGGAACAATTGTGTCCCCATCATTGGTGTCATTGGGAACAATTGTGTCCCAACATTGGTGTCATTGGGAACAATTGTGTCCCAACATTGGTGTCATTGGGAACAATTGTGTCCCAACATTGGTGTCATTGGGAACAATTGTGTCCCAACATTGGTGTCATTGGGAACAATTTTGTCCCAACATTGGTGTCATTGGGAACAATTGTGTCCCATCATTGGTGTCATTGGGAACAATTTTGTCCCAACATTGGTGTCATTGGGAACAATTGTGTCCCCAACATTGGTGTCATTGGGAACAATTGTGTCCCCATCATTGGGAACAATTGTGTCCCCATCATTGGTGTCATTGGGAACAATTGTGTCCCCATCATTGGTGTCATTGGGAACAATTGTCCCAACATTGGTGTCATTGGGAACAATTGTGTCCCAACATTGGTGTCATTGGGAACAATTGTGTCCCAACATTGGTGTCATTGGGAACAATTTTGTCCCAACATTGGTGTCATTGGGAACAATTGTGTCCCATCATTGGTGTCATTGGGAACAATTTTGTCCCAACATTGGTGTCATTGGGAACAATTGTGTCCCCAACATTGGTGTCATTGGGAACAATTGTGTCCCCATCATTGGGAAAAATTGTGTCCCCATCATTGGTGTCATTGGGAACAATTGTGTCCCCATCATTGGGAACAATTGTGTCCCCAACATTGGTGTCATTGGGAACAATTGTGTCCCCATCATTGGGAACAATTGTGTCCCCATCATTGGTGTCATTGGGAACAATTGTCCCAACATTGGTGTCATTGGGAACAATTGTGTCCCCAACATTGGTGTCATTGGGAACAATTGTGTCCCCATCATTGGGAAAAATTGTGTCCCCATCATTGGTGTCATTGGGAACAATTGTGTCCCCATCATTGGGAACAATTGTGTCCCCAACATTGGTGTCATTGGGAACAATTGTGTCCCCAACATTGGTGTCATTGGGAACAATTGTGTCCCCATCATTGGGAACAATTGTGTCCCCATCATTGGTGTCATTGGGAACAATTGTCCCAACATTGGTGTCATTGGGAACAATTGTGTCCCAACATTGGTGTCATTGGGAACAATTGTGTCCCAACATTGGTGTCATTGGGAACAATTGTGTCCCATCATTGGTGTCATTGGGAACAATTTTGTCCCAACATTGGTGTCATTGGGAACAATTGTGTCCCCATCATTGGGAACAATTGTGTCCCCAACATTGGTGTCATTGGGAACAGTTGTGTCCCCATCATTGGTGTCATTGGGAACAATTGTGTCCCATCATTGGGCTCCATTGTTGGTGTCATTGAGAGAAATTGTGCCCCATCATTGGGAGGAATTGTGCCTCTTGACTGATGTCATTGGGCCCCATTGTTGGTGTCAATATAAGGAATTGTCCCCCATCATTGGTGTCTTTGGGATTAAATGTGTCCCATCATTGGTGTCATTGGGAACAATTGAGCCCCATCATTGGGAACAATTGTGTCCCCATCATTGGTGTCATTGGGAACAATTGTCCCAACATTGGTGTCATTGGGAACAATTGTGTCCCCATCATTGGGAACAATTGTGTCCCCATCATTGGTGTCATTGGGAACAATTGTCCCAACATTGGTGTCATTGGGAACAATTGTGTCCCAACATTGGTGTCATTGGGAACAATTGTGTCCCAACATTGGTGTCATTGGGAACAATTGTGTCCCATCATTGGTGTCATTGGGAACAATTTTGTCCCAACATTGGTGTCATTGGGAACAATTGTGTCCCCATCATTGGGAACAATTGTGTCCCCAACATTGGTGTCATTGGGAACAGTTGTGTCCCCATCATTGGTGTCATTGGGAACAATTGTGTCCCATCATTGGGCTCCATTGTTGGTGTCATTGAGAGAAATTGTGCCCCATCATTGGGAGGAATTGTGCCTCTTGACTGATGTCATTGGGCCCCATTGTTGGTGTCAATATAAGGAATTGTCCCCCATCATTGGTGTCTTTGGGATTAAATGTGTCCCATCATTGGTGTCATTGGGAACAATTGAGCCCCATCATTTGTGTCAGTAGTAGAAATGATGCCCCATTGTTGGAATCAATGGATGAAATAGTGCGCCTGCAGAGCTGAGGCTGTCAATCACAGGCTGTGTGCTGGAGCTCCCTCCCCTATCACCATTTTTTCTCTTGCTGCCAGGTAAACTGCTCAGAAGTGACTCATACTGATAGAGACAGAAATTACACTATGGGGTTGATTTACTAAAACTGGAGAGCGCAGCATCTGGTGCAGCTCTGCATAGAAACCAATCAGCTTACAGATTTTGGCAATTTTATTGTCAAAGCTTCATTGAACATGCGGAGGTTACCATGGCTACCATTGGCTCCCGTGCACAGCCGCACCAGATTTTGCACTTTCTAGTTTTAGTAAATCACCCCCTTAGGCTGCATTCATACCTGAGCGTAGCGTCTTTGATCGCTTTTCCGGCGATTTCTTTACGCATTTGTATGCAGCGTTTATGGGCTTTGGCGGGTTTTTTTTTTATTAGCCAATAGAGAAAACTTTGATCTGTTGCTCGGTATTAAAGCTTTTATTTCTTCTTTTATCAACCACTTAAGAACCTCACGCCGATATACGTTGGCAGAATAGCACAGCTGGGCACATCAACGTTCAGCTACATTACCCTTTAAGAGCCCAGCCGTGGGTCGCCCACGGAACCCGATCGCCGCCAGTGTCCCGCAATCGGTTCAGAAAGCTGAAGAACGGGAAGAGGCGAGTGTAAACAAACCTTTACCCATTCTTCTCCGTGTCACTGATCGTCTGTTCCCTGTCATCGGAACCGCTGATCAGTGACGTGGCACCGCCCCCACCATAAGAATCACTTCTTAGGGTACACTTAACCACTACTGCGCTACCTAGTGGTTAACCCCTTCACTGCCCGTGTCATTTTCACAGTAACTAGTGCATTTTTATAGCACTGATCGCTGTGAAAATGACAATGTCCCAAAAATGTGTCAAAAGTGTCCGATGTGTAATGTCGCAGTCACGAAAAAGCTGATCAACGCCATTACTAGTAAAAAAAAAAATAAACATGCCATAAAACTACCCCCTATTTTGTAAACGCTATAACTTTTGCGCAAATAAATACCGATTGCTTTTTTTTTTTTTTACCAAAAATATGTAGAAGAATACGTATCGGCCTAAACTGAGGAAAGAAATGTTTTTTTATATATATTTTTGTGGATAGTTATTATAGCAAAAAGCTTCTCTATTGACAAAGTGGGTATTATCCGTTAATTAGGAGTGACTAGGCAGAAAACTTGTAAAAAGTGTTGCATCACACCTTCTACAGTACCGCCCAGGGGGCGGACCCTCTGGGTATAACCTCTCAGTCTGCAGCTCGCAGATCAGTTCGTCAAAAAGCAGTACAAACTTAAAAGGAGGGGTGGGTGCTGTCGGTCCATGGACTCAGAGAAAAGGATTTTACGGTGAGTAAAAAATCCTATTTACTCTTTCATCCATGGACCGACACAGCTTCTCTATTGACAAAGTGGGACATCCCAAAGCAGTGTCAGAGAAAAAACGAGGGGTGGTAACAGCATAAAAATAAACTTCACCCCAAACACAAAACAGCACTCCTCCAACGGAGGAGCTGCAACTCTAAACAGCCGCTTGCAAAACCTTGCGGCCGAAAGAGGCATCCGAAGATGCACCTACATCAATTTTGTAGAATTTTGTGAAAGTGTGAGCGGATGACCAAGTCGCCGCTTTACATAATTGGGAAACAGACGCTTGATGTCGGAAAGCCCAAGAGGCACCTATTGCCCTGGTCGAATGCGCCGTGACAGGAAAGGGGGGCGCCTGACCCTTTAAGGCGTAAGCCTGGATTACTATCTGTCGGATCCACCTAGAGATGGTGGCCAACGAGACTGCTTGGCCCTTCTTGGGACCAGCCACCGAAACAAAACAGTGAGTCTGACTTCCGGAACAGGGAAGTAACAGATAGGTATACTCTCAAAGCTCGGACAACATCCAAGGAATGCAACACCGACTCCTTAGGATTCGACGGATGAGGACACAAGGATGGAAGTACAATGTCTTCGTTGAGATGAAAAGCCGAAATGACTTTCGGAAGAAAGGAAGGCTGTGGCCGCAGCACCACCTTATCCTTGTGGAAAACCAAATAGGGAGCCTTGCAGGACAAGGCTGCCAGCTCAGAGACTCGTCTAACTGACGTAACAGCCACCAAAAAGACCACCTTCTGAGAAAGTGACAACAGGGGAATATCTCCAATATTCTCAAACGGTGCCTTCTGAAGCACCGAGAGGACCAGGTTCAAGTCCCACGGAGGTAGTGGGGGACGGACCGGAGGGGCCACATGTCGAACCCCCTGCACAAATGTACTCACGAGAGAGTGAGCCGCCAGGGGTCGCTGAAAAAAAGACAGCCAGGGCAGATATCTGTCCCTTAATCGTACTTAAGGCAAGCCTTTGGTCTACCCCATGCTGTAAAAACAGGACTCTGGAAACCAAATAAGTACGCGGATGCCATTTCATTTCCTCACACCTGGAGATGTAGGCCTTTCAAGTGCGGTGATAAACCTTCCTAGAGGACGGTTTCCGAGCACTTCTCATAGTAGAGATTACTGAATCTGACAGGCCCCGGTCTCTCAGTACCTGGTTCTCAACAGCCATGCCGTTAAAGCCAGTGACTGTAAAGCAGGATGGAGTATGGGACCTTGCGATAGCAGGTCCTTCCGTAGTGGTAGGCGCCAGGGGACGTCTGCTACCAGACGTACTAGATCGGCGTACCAAGGACGCTGAGGCCAATCTGGAGCGATTGGGATCATTGGAATTCCCTCTGTCTCCACTCTGCGGAGTAGAAGAGGAAGAAGCCTTAAGGGAGGGAAGGCATAGATTAGCCGATACTGACCCCATCGATGCCACCAACGCGTCCGTTGCGTCTGCCCATGGGTCTCTTGACCGGGCCACAAACCTCAATACCTTCCGATTGAGTCGAGAAGCCAGAAGATCTACGTCTGGTGTGCCCCATCTTTGGCAGAGGAGTTGGAACACCTCCGGGTGTAAGGACCATTCTCCCTGGTCCAGCATCTGGCGGCTCAGGTAGTCCGGCTGCCAGTTTTCCACACCCGGAATGTACACGGCCGACAGTGCCGGTACGCTCTTCTCTGCCCACTTCAGGATGCGAGCGACCTCCGATGCTGCAGCTGAGCTTCTTGTTCCTCCTTGATGATTGACATATGCCACTGCTGTGGCGTTGTCTGACTGGATCCTGACTGGACGCCCTTGCAGCCTCTGAGACCATTTGAAGAGGCACAGCCTGATCGCCGGATTTCCAGGACATTGATCGGCAGGGGGGCTTCCAGACTCCTCCCCAACCTGTAAGGCTGGCGTCCGTCGTGATCAGTATCCAGTAAACCAGAAGAAATGACTTCCCGGCCATTAGAGCCGGTGCTGTCAGCCACCATACCAGGGATCTCCGGACTAGGTGGCTGACTCAGATTTGATAATCCAGAGATGATGGACATCTGTTCCATCTGGACAGAACTTCCTTCTGTAACACTCGAGTGTGGTATTGAGCATCTGGGACCGCCTCGAAGGAGGCTACCATGAGGCCCAACACTCGCATGCAAATACAGAGTCATGGACCAATTCCTGGAAGTCAGCTGCCGTACTGCAGCCCAGAGGGTCTGCAACTTCTCCACAGGGAGGAATACCTTTGCCTCTGAGGAATCCAGAATCAACCCCAGGTACACTAGGTGTTGAGTGGGCACCAATACTGACTTTTGCGTGTATAGTATCCAACCACAGTCTCGAAGAGTCTGACAGGTAATGGACACGCTTACCTCTAATTCTGAGCTTGAAAGGGCCTTCAGCAGAAGGTCGTTTAAGTAGCCCATGATAGCGATACCCCGCTGTCTTAGAAGTGCCAGAATCGGAGCGAGCACCTTGGTGAATGTCCTGGGTGCTGAGGCAAGGCCAAACGGGAGGGCCACAAACTGGTAGTGGCTCTTCCCGATAGCAAATCGCAGAAACCTCTGGTGTCTGGAGTATATGGGGACATGCAGGTATGAGTCCTTGATGTCCAAGGAGGTCAGAAAGTCCCTCGGATGGAGAGCCATGACTACAGATCGAACCGACTCCATCCAAAATCTTTGTACCTTCACAAAGCAATTGAGGGCTCTGAGATCCAAGATTGGACGAACCCCCTCCTTCGGCACAATGAACAGATTTGAGTAAAAACCCTGACCCCGTTCTGGAACTGGAATAACTACCCCGCGTTCCAGTAGACCCTAGACCGCCCCATACAGGGCCTCCCGACGGGTCGGTAGTAGCTGGAGATTGGAGGTGACGAATCTGTCCGGTAGACAAGATAGAAATTCTATCTTGTAGCCTGAGGAGATCACTTCGCAAACCCACCTGTCGGAGACTAGAGCTGTCCACTGAGTCGCGAATTTGCAAAGACATCCCCCCATCCGAGAGCTTGGTGGGGGCGGACCTTCATGCGGATGCAGATTTGTCCACAGGCTTGTTGGGTCTGCGGGACCAAGGACGCTTTTGTCCTTGGGCAGGCGCCTTGTCAGCCTGGGGTCTTTTCCCTGTTGCCCTAGGGGGACGAAAAAAACGCTTGCATGCAGTAAAGGAGGGCCCTTGGCGTGGCCCCTTACCCTTGCTAGTTTGGGGAAGCAAAGTGCTTTTACCTCCTGTGGCATCCTTGATGTCATCCAGAGAAGCCCCAAAAAGTCTGTCGCCCTAAAAGGCAGATCCAACATGGCTTTCTTGGAAGTCTGGTCCGCAGACCAGCCCTTTAGCCAGATCAAGTGGCGTATTGCTACTGCATAAACCAAAGCTCTTGACAGCAGGGGAATAGTATCCATGTCTGACTCGCAGACAAACTTAAGGCCCTGGACCAACTGGTCGGCCAAAGTTATCTCATTAGGAGGAGCATCTCGCTCCTTTAACCCCTGGACTAGCAATTTTGCCCATTCAGTAAGTGTCTGAGACACTAGGGCCCCCGCCAATGCCGGGCGTACTGCCGAGCCTACCACTGAGTATAGGTAGCGAGCGAGTGCTTCAGCCTTCTTATCCACAGGGTCCTTGAAAACAGGAGCCCCTTCTACTGGAAGAGTGGTGGCTCTATTAAGTCTGGACACCGAAGGGTCCACTATAGGGGGAGAGGTCCTTTTCTTCAGAAAACTCTCCTCAAAGGGGTACCGTACCGCAAACCTCTTTGGGGCTGTAAAGACCCTCAGTGGGTTCTCCCATTCCTTGTATAAGAGTTTGTCAAAATAATACACACAAGGGAACACCTTAGCAGTGCGGGCAGGTCTATGAAACCCAAGTGGACCGGAGTCTCTGCTGCTTCTGCAGTATTTTCCAACTTTAGCGTATCCCGCACTGCAGTAATAAGGTCAGATACCAAAGCCGTCTCGCGTACTGACCTGGACTTGGAGTCATCCTCACTGTCCGATTGGTCACGGTCTGCAGTCTCTGATGCGTCAGAATCTGGGCCATGAGCCGTAGCTGGACCTGGTTCTGCATCAGAATTATCCCCAGAAGATTGCAGGGGACAGGGGCGTTTACTACCCCCTGTATTCCCGTGTGCTGCTTCCACCCTGGCAGCAAACGCCTCTAGGATTGCCGACATAGCGTCCATAGACACCTCAGGGGCACCAGTTGCTAAATCTGGTGTTTCAGGAGAGAAGACATCTGGCTCAGATGCCATGCTGACCACACGCTGACACCCACAGGGCTCCAGGCAAGATATCAATAGGCCACCCTCCTGCGCTGCAGAGATGCTGGGTTACCCAGAGGACTCACCACCCTGGACCAGTACTGCTGTGCTGCGCCTGTGATGCTGTCCCACTGCTGCTGTGTCAGTCTGCTTCTTTTATCAGCGCTTCCTGTGTGAATTATCGCGCCAGTGTAATGCACCCTAGAGGCCGGAGACTCTCGCAAAATGGCTGCCAAAAACTTCTGTATGGAAGATAATGTGGGCTCTAAGAAAATGGCCGCTGAGCCAAAGATAGAGGCCAAAGCAGCTGTAGACCACAAAAATATGGCCGCCAAATGGCAATATATACATACAGCGTGGACAAACATGGCCGCCGATCAGTCGATAGAGGCCAGTGGGTGTGGAACTACAAGAAAATGGTGCCGAAACCACAGGAAGATGGCCGCCGGGCAGTCACTAGAGGCCGAACCCGGCATGGACCACCACAAAATGGCCGCCAACAGCATGGAGGAGGAAGCACATACAGGTAAGCAGAAATGACATTTCTTTTAAATGTTAGTTACAGCCAGCCCCTTTCCAGTGGAACCCCCTAGGTGACCCCCAGCACCCAGCAACCTTTAGCTAGACGCCCAGGGAGGAGGGAAAGGCAGGGAGAGAGGGAAGAAAGGGGCCACAACCACTTACTTGATCTCTCCAGGAATGTCCAGCTAAATCACCCAGCCGAGGCAGGGGAGTTTACTTACCTATCCTGCACGTATTATGCTGGAAGACATTCCAAACAGATCATCGTCCGTGAACGGAAGGTAACTGTTGGCCAGGCATGCTGTGATTGGACCCAAGGGGACGATCATATGTATGCCCTGGAGCGCGACGCTCACCGGACAGGCTGCTGCGACTCGGCCGTAAGGTCAGCCGAAGCTGAGCGGTCCGATGCAGGCCCTGGAGCGTAGGCTCACCAGCCACCCGTGGAGCGACGGGCATGTCGTGGAAAACCCAGCGCGTAGCTAGGGTCGGCACACGCTCGATGGCCGAAACCGGGGAGACTACAAGGATCGAGGATCCAGCCTGTCACCCAGTCGGCAATTGATCAAAGATCGCAGGAAACAAAAAATGTAGCAAAAAAATCTTTTTCCCCCGGACCAATGGGCCCGAAGGGAGCCATGTCCTACTCCTTGCTAGACAGAAAAAAACAGATCTGCGAGATGCAGACTGAGAGGGTATACCCAGAGGGTCCGCCCCCTGGGCGGTACTGTAGAAGGTGTGATGCAACACTTTTTACAAGTTTTCTGCCTAGTCACTCCTAATTAACGGATAATACCCACTTTGTCAATAGAGAAGCTAAGCTGTGTCGGTCCATGGACGAAAGAGTAATATTGCGTTTTTTTCAAAATCGTCGCTCTATTTTTATTTATAGCGCAAAAAATAAAAACCGCAGAGGTGATCAAATACCACCAAAAGAAATCTCTATTTGTGGGAAAAAAAGGACGTCAATTTTGTTTGGGAGCCATACTAAAGCGCATTGACACCACTCTAACCCCCATAATAAAGCTCATTGACGCCACTCTAACCCCCATAATAAAGCTCATTGACGCCACTCTAACCCCCATACTTAAAGTGGTTGTAAACGCTTTACAACCATTTTTACCTACAGGTAAGCTTAGATTAAGGCTTACCTGTAGGTGAGTGAGTGAAGTCCAAGGACCAAGGCTATGGAACACTCTACCAACAAACATCCGCATGGAAGAAAACCATCGGGCCTTCAGGAAAAAACTTAAGACCCATCTCTTCTGAAGGATCATGACGACACTGGATACAAGCACCTTGAGGCGATCCATTTGTAGCGCTATACAAGTTTTCACTCACTTTTACCTGTAGGTGCTTGAAATATCTCCTAAACCTCCACGGTTTAGGAGATATTTCCAATAACGACGGGCGCGGATGCATGCGCACTTTAGAAACGGCGATCATGCCGTTCGCATTTGATGCCACTCTAACCCCCATACTAAAGCTGTGATTGGCGATCATGCCAATCACAGCGCCGGAGCAGCGATACCCGGAAGTAACCACCGGTAGAGATGTCAACCACCCAGGCAGTGTACGAGGACGGCTGCGATCTGAGGTGAGCTTTACATGATGAGCTAATATGCTATGCATACTAACTAGCTCATTATGCCTTTGTCTTGCAGGGGGTGTTTTTAATTTTTTTTTGAAAAGTGGGTTTACAACCACTTTAAGCTCGTTGACGCCAGCCTACCGCCCATACTAAAGCTCGTTAACGCCAGTCTACCGCCCATGCTAAAGCTCGTTGACGCCAGTCTACCGCCCATACTATAGCTCATTGACGCCAATCTAACACACATACTAAAGCTCGTTGACGCCAGTCTAACCCCTATACTAAAGCTCAATAACAGCAGTCTAACCCCCATACTAAAGCTCATTGACGCCAGTCTACCGGCTATACTAAAGCTCATTGACGCCAAACGCCCATATTAAAGCTCATTGACGCCAAACGCCCATATTAAAGCTCATTGACGCTAATCCAACGCCCATACTAAAGCTCATTGACGCTAGTCTAACCCCTATACTAATGCTCGCTGATGCCAGTTTAACCCCTATACTAAAGCTCATTGATACCAGTCTACTATCCATAGTAAAGCTCATTAACGCCAGTCTAACCCCCATACTAAAGCTCGTTGACGCCAGTCTAACCCCCATTCTAAAGCTCGTTGACGCCAGTCTAACCCCCATACTAGCGCTATAGAAGCGTTAAAAATGTAGTCAAGTGTGAACAAGCGCTTAAGGTATAACTAAAAGGCATATATTTATTTAATTTTTTACGTCTTCGATAGAGTGGAGATGGTTTAGAACCCCTGTCAGTTTTTATTGCCATCTGTGCCCCCGTTGGGGAGATTCACGCTCCCTAGTTCTGCTGTTTATCGTTGTCATTGACAATGAAAGAAAATACCACATTTTGGGTTGTCCCCAGAAAAGTAATACTGGGGAAATCTTCCAATGGGGACACAAGTTCTGGTGACCTGGGCCCCCCCTAGGGATAACCTTAATTTACAGGGATTTCCTCACACTTCCCGTTTTGGCTATGAGACAAGAATTGAAGGGAAATCTTCGCAATGGGACACGGATGGTGAAAGAAAAAAATCTGACAGGTGTTGTAACCCTCTCTTACTTTATCCAAAGTGAAGTTTTGCCTATAGCTATACTTTAATCAAAGAGGCAGCTTCTATGAAAAAGCCTAAAAAGTGTGAAAAGCGTCGGGGGGGTTCCTTACAGGTGGGGGGAACCGGAACTGAAACCATCCTTTACCATCTCAATCACATTTGTGCAAAAGGGAGTCTTTTTTTTAAGTCTACTAGAGCCTGACAAGCCAATCCGGTCTGCCTTGCACCATTCTATTCACATGCTGATCCTACAGGTTTGAGGAGCATTCGAGGCAGAATTATCACCATTGTTTTGGGCTACAGATCTCTGGAGAACAGTGCAAGGGCGTGGAAGGTGCATCCAGCCAGAGAGAGACCAGGATTTAGAGGGCCGTATCTCACATTAAGATTACGCAGAGGTGAGTTACATGGTACACTCACCATCCACAGAGTTAACCAATTGTCTCCTTTAAAGCAATTTGCTTTCTGAACATAAAAATGTAAATAAGAAGCATCTGCAAATGAAGAGTCCACCCCTCCGATTCTTACCATTTCCAAGACTCTCCTGAAGAACCTTCACATCCAACAAATGCTTCCGCCAGCCCTTACATCACACTTGTATCCGGTACGGACTTAAAGCGGAGTTCCACCCAAAAATGGAACTTCCGCTTTTAGGAATCCCCCCTCCTCCTCTCTCCGGTGTCACATTTGGCACCGTTCAGGGGGGAGCAGATACCGGTCTAATCCAGGTATTTGCTTCCACTTTCGGGCATAGATCGCCGCAGTATCCGTGGCGATTCACGCCATGTCCAGCCCCCCCCCCATGTCTTCTGGGAGACGCACAGGTCCCAGAAAACAGCAGGGACCAGCAAGCGCAGTAATGAACCAGGAAGAGAAGCCGCAAGGCTTCCCTTACCGAAGATGGCAGCACCCAAGAGCCAAGGGACAGATTGGCTTCGGGTGCTGACATGGCGTAAGTGTCCTAATATTAAAAGTCAGCAGCTGCAGTATTTGTAGCTGCGGACTTAAAAAAAATCCTTTTCAGGTGGAACTCCCCTTTAAGGGGCCAGTGGAAAAAAAACAAAAAAACACAGCACATGGCAGGGCACCAAGACGTGTTTCGGGTGTGAAGATCCAAGGAACGGGGTTCGGTGTAAAACAGACAAAGTTGAGAATTACACCTCTCTTGCTGCTGTATTACATTCTTCATATCCAATACAGAATCCCTTTAAGGGCTCATTTACACTTGCTTCGGCTTCAAACACACATTAACAGCTAGTTTACACTTGCTTCAAAACAAGGCTTAGGGGAGGCTTTGTTAAAGCGCTCTGAACGATTGTCAAAGCTCCCGTCACAAAATGGTTAGCTTACAGTCCTGTTGACCCTTGCTTGTGCTTTGCTTCAAAAATGATACCCCATGTAGCCTAAGTGGTGCGCCAAAGGCCCCGCCGAAGCCCCGGCCAAAAAGCCCCACCGGAGCCCAAAGGCCCCACCGAAGCCCAAAGGCCCCACCGTAGCCCAAAGGCCCCACCGTAGCCCAAAGGCCCCACCGAAGCCCAAAGGCCCCACCGAAGCCCAAAGGCCCCACCGAAGCCCAAAGGCCCCGGCCAAAGGCCCCACCGAAGCCCAAAGGCCCCACCGAAGCCCAAAGGCCCCGGCCAAAGGCCCCACCGAAGCCCCGGCCAAAGGCCCCACCGAAGCCCCGGCCAAAGGCCCCACCGAAGCCCCGGCCAAAGGCCCCACCGAAGCCCCGGCCAAAGGCCCCACCGAAGCCCCGGCCAAAGGTCCCACCGAAGCCCCGGCCAAAGGTCCCACCGAAGCCCCGGCCAAAGGTCCCACCGAAGCCCCGGCCAAAGGTCCCACCGAAGCCCCGGCCAAAGGCCCCACCGAAGCCCCGGCCAAAGGCCCCACCGAAGCCCCGGCCAAAGGCCCCACCGAAGCCCCGGCCAAAGGCCCCACCGAAGCCCCGGCCAAAGGCCCCACCGAAGCCCCGGCCAAAGCCTCATCGCAGTACCAAGCAAAGGCAAGGTGTAAATAGGACTGTAAGTTAACCATTTTATTTAGCGACAGGGGCTTTGACTGCCGTTCAGAGAGCTTTAACAAAGCGGTTCCGAACCCATGTTTTGAAGCAAGTGTAAAACTAGCCCTAAAGGGGGAACTAAACCCATCGATCCAACTACTTGACCTCCGAAAGATTTACCACCCCCCTTCCTGACCAGGCCATTTTTTATTTATTTTTTGCGATATGGCACTGCGTTATTTCACCGACAACTGTGCGGTCGTGTGCGACGCTGTACACAAATACAATTTATGTCTGTTTCCCCCACAAATAGAGCTTTCTTTTGATGGTATTGGATCACCTCTGCAGTTTTTTTTTTTTTGGGGCTATAAACAAAAAAAAAAAGCGACAATGTTGAAAAAAAATATATATAATTTTACTTTCTGCTATAATACATCAAAACAAAATGTATTTATTTATTTTAAATCGAATTTCTTTATAAATTTAGGCCAATATGTATTTTTGGTAAAAGAAAAAAATACCAATAAGCGTATATTGATTGGTTTGCGCAATTCAGGATTTTTTTTTAATACTATTAATGGCGGCGATCAGCGACTTATAGCAGGACTGCGATAGTATGGCGGGCAATCTAACACTTTTGTGGGAACCAGTGACACTAATACAGTGACAAGTGCTAAAAAAATGCACTGTCACTGTACTAATGACACTGGCTGGGAAGGGGTTAAACATCTAGGGCAATCAAACAGTTAAATGTGTGCCTAACAATGCTCGGTGCATTCACTGTGTACTGTTATTAAAGGATGTGCTTTGCAGGGAAACAAAAACTGGCACCATCCCCGCTGATATGCTCTGTACTGTAAGGGCACTTTCACACTGATCCGCAGTAAAAAAATCACATGCATTTTTGCTGCAATTTTACCTCGTTTGTGGTGCGTTTTTTAAAGGACTTTTTTTGCCGCATTTCCCATTGCTTGCAATGGGAAGGTGCGTTTTTTTGTGCGTTGTTTTTTTTAGCTCCCTAAACATGCTCCAAAAGATGCAGCAAGCAGGATTATTTTCAGCGCAACAGAAGCGCACCGCCTCAGTGTGAAAACATTCATTGGTTATAAAAGGAAGAGATTTTCTTGAGATTTTTTATTTTTTTTTAAATGCAAAAGCGCTTGAAAAACGTCTCAATGTGAAAGGGACCTAAAGCCCAGTACACACGGGCCGAACGTCATTGGCCGCTTCAACAGAAACCGTCCGACATTCGGCCCATGTGTACTGCAGCCAGTCCAACAGAAGTTCGGCCGGCTTCTGTCAAAGGGGCGTGACCGAAAAAGGTCTGCCAACCGTCTCCCGATCAACTCTATCAGCCAATGGCTGAGCGCGCTGACCAGAGCGTTCTGGCGGGGGGGGGGGCTTAATCCACTTCGCCAATAAGCGGGTCCCGCCTGGTGATCATTGGCCAGGACCCGCTGATCGGCTTGTGCTGTGAATAATCACAGCACAGCTGGGATGTCAGGCGTGCATGTGCACGCCTTTTACCTGTCAGAGCTGGATTATGTATTAGATACGCGATCCAGCGCAGGAAAGCCGCTTTGCCACCATATTCCTATGTGAGATGGTCGGCAAGCGGTTAACGGTTTCAGAAAACCAGTTACATTTCTGGCATGCTGGAATTGCCAAATGTCACATTTGCTCGTGCTCTCACCCAAACTGCCAAATCATCAAACGGCTGGTGTCTCAACTGATCACATGTGCACCATCATGGCCGCTGCAGATCAGACAGGAGCCAAGATGGCCGCTGCAGATCAGACAGGAGCCAAGATGGCCGCTGCAGATCAGACAGGAGCCAAGATGGCCGCTGCAGATCAGACAGGAGCCAAGATGGCCGCTGCAGATCAGACAGGAGCCAAGATGGCCGCTGCAGATCAGACAGGAGCCAAGATGGCCGCTGCAGATCAGACAGGAGCCAAGATGGCCGCTGCAGATCAGACAGGAGCCAAGATGGCCGCTGCAGATCAGGCAGACGCCAAGATCAAGATGGCCGCTGCAGATCAGACAGGAGCCAAGATGGCCGCTGCAGATCAGACAGGAGCCAAGATGGCCGCTGCAGATCAGACAGGAGCCAAGATGGCCGCTGCAGATCAGACAGGAGCCAAGATGGCCGCTGCAGATCAGACAGGAGCCAAGATGGCCGCTGCAGATCAGACAGGAGCCAAGATGGCCGCTGCAGATCAGACAGGAGCCAAGATGGCCACTGCAGATCAGACAGGAGCCAAGATGGCCGCTGCAGATCAGACAGACGCCAAGATGGCCGCTGCAGATCAGACAGATGCCAAGATGGGAGGGTTTAGTTCCACTTTTAAGAGGACCACCTACAAAGAGACCATTGATCGGTTTAATTGGAAACCTGTGAAGAAAAACAGGACAGTCTCCACCATAAAGAGAAAACAGACAACCAGTCTTTGAAAATACATTTTAATTCATCAGCTATAAATTGAAGCAAGTTAACATTATGTTCGGTATCATGCTGGTGTCACCGGGTTAGTGGAGGAGAAATGGTGAATAAAAAGATATTAATGCCAACTCCACGTCTGACCTCGGCAGCAGACGGACAGAAATCAAGTAACGGCTGCCCGGTTATCGCTCTCCCAAGGGCGATGGCGGTGACCCCCTCCCCCCTACAATACAGGCCCCTAGAAGTTATGAAACCCATATGGCGTCCGGCAGAGGTCAGACTATGGACTGGAGGGGGAGAAGCTTATTTAATTTATACGATAAAAAAAGTTAATTCATTGTGGAGTCTCAATCTAATAATCCGCTCTGGCAGAAAGTGGGTTCTGGGAAAATAGGCAAAAAAAAAATTAGAGGGGGGAGATCAAGCAACTATCCCATGATTCAGTGTAACAGTTATACAGCAGAGCGGTCATTAGAAAAGTGGCGCACTGGTGCCACGGTCACATGATTAAATCGGACATCAATGCAGCCGCTCCGTTTTCTGCTGGAAAATATAAAAGAATGACACCTGAAACACAAAAAAAAAATGAATTGACGTACAGGCGGCCATTTTGTACCGTGGCACGGGGAACCCTAGTAGCCAATGGCTGTAAAAAAACAAACAAAAAAAAACAAAATGAGACTAGTCAATGACTCTCCAGATGCGATAAAAATAAAAACATCACGCCATGACGGCGGACGTGCCAGCGAATCGGGAGTCCCCTCCCTCTGCCAAGGCGAGCGGATTTGCTCTGTTTCTTCTATACAGGCGACGCGAAGAGGTTGGCGGAAGGTGAAATGAGACCCGGCCTACACAAATAAGCTCAGAATTTTCACAGAAAATTCCCTTTTTTTAATTTCTTTCTATCTATTTACATATGAAGACCAGGATCAGACAGAGCAGAGGTAGGAGGACCGGATAAAGCTCTCAGACGGAATGCGTCAGTGGCTGGATGGGACGGGCGCTACGACTGCGCCACCTTTCTCTAAAAAATAAAAATCCCCCCCCCCCAATCAACGCACTGTTCGCAAAACCTTGCGTCTGATGCAGAAACAGAAGCGGAATCAGTGGTTTGACATCTCATTGCCACGAAGAATGTCTGAACACTTATGAGGGTGCGTTGTTACGGACAGGAAGAGAGCATCTAAAGTGCACCTGTCATGGGGTGGGGGGGGGGCGTCCTGTCAGAAAAGCAATATTCCATGTGCGGTCCGAGTGATGTCACTGCCTTGAATGACCTCAGATGGGTGTAATGGCTGCTTCTATTAAGCATCACGGGACATGTATTTGGAAACGTCTGGGAATATTGATCGGTTTCCTTTAATGTCTATTTAGTACAGGCCACAGTATGGCCACTGCATGAAAGTCAATGAGGGGCCATGTATGGTGTTCAACAATGCAAAATAACACGCTAGACGTCATGGGAATGATCCGGGGTCCCTCCACAACACCGCCTCAGCTACACCAGTAACGTCATTGGCTTCTCCTCCAAGCGTGAAAATCCAGCGACGCCACAAGTCCCTCTGTGATGTAATGGATGATGGCCCCTTGTAGACACTCTATGCAAAATGGATGATGGCACCTTGTATACCTCTATGATTGTAATCGATGATGGCACCTTGTAGACCAGACCGTAGCATGGTCTACAACAGGGGTCTCAAAACATTCTAAACAAAGGGCCGGTTTATTGTCCTTCAGACTCTAGGAGGGCCGGACTATGGCCAGCGGGAGTGGAAATTTTCCTGGCATCAGTGGGAGTAAGCATTGCCACATTTGGTATTAGGGGGAGGAACAGTGCCCAGTCCTTGGTATCATAGGGAGGAATAGTACCCCATTTTTGGTGTCAGTGGGAGAAATGATGCCCCATTGTTGGTGGCAGGTGGCAGAATAGTGTCTTGTATCAGTGGGATGAATAGTGCCCAAAGGGCAGGAAAAAGGCAAGCAGAGGGCCACATCCGGCCCTCGGGTCACAGTTTGGAGACCACTGGTCTACAAGGTGCCATCATTCATTAGGTGCCATCATAGAGGGTGTACAAGGTGGCAAGATCCATTACATCATTGAGTCTAGAAGGGCCAGTAGTCCATTACATCATAGAGGGTCTACGAGGGCCCATCATCCATTACATCATAGAGGATCTACAAGGGGCCATCATCCATTACATCATAGAGGGTCTACAAGGGGCCATCATCCACTACATCAGAGGGTCAACAAGGGGCCATCATCCACTACATCAGAGGGTCAACAAGGGGCCGTCATCCATTACATCATAGAGGGTCAACAAGGGGCCATAATCCACTACATCAGAGGGTCAACAAGGGGCCATCATCCATTACATCATAGAGGGTCTACGAGGGGCCATAATCCACTACATCAGAGGGTCAACAAGGGGCCATCATCCATTACATCATAGAGAGTCTACAAGGGGCGATCATCCACTACATCAGAGGGTCAACAAGGGGCCATCATCCATTACATCATAGAGGGTCTACGAGGGGCCATAATCCACTACATCAGAGGGTCAACAAGGGGCCATCATAGAGAGTCTACAAGGGACCATCATCCACTACATCAGAGGGTCAACAAGGGGCCATCATCCATTACATCATAGAGGGTCTACAAGGGGGCCATCATAGAGGGTCTACAAGGGGCCATCATCCATTACATCATAGAGGGTCTACGAGGGGCAATCATCCATTATATCATAGAGGGTCTACAAGGGGCCATCATCCATTACATCATAGAGGGTCTACAAGGGGCCATCATCCATTACATCATAGAGGGTCAACAAGGGGCCATCATCCACTACATCATATAGGGTCTACGAGGGGCCATCATCCATTACATCATAGAGGGTCTACGAGGGGCCATCATCCATTACATCATAGAGGGTCTACGAGGGGCCATCATCCATTACATCATAGAGGGTCAACAAGGAGCCATCTATTACATCATAGAGGGTCTACAATGTAGCATCATCCATTACATCACAGAGGGACTTTGTGGCGTGACTAGATCTTGGCGCTTGGATAGGCTGTCTATATTAGTGACACTGAACGTTCAAAATGGCCACACAGCAGGCACCATGGTCTAAACCAGTGTTTCTAAACTGCAGTCCTCAAGGCGACCCAGCAGGTCATGTTTTCAGGCTTTCCCTCATTTTGCACAGGCGATTTGATCAGTTTCACTGCCTTGGTAATTACCACAGCTGTTTCATCTGAGGGAAATCGTGAAAACATGACCCGTTGGGAGCGCCTTAAGGACTGGAGTTGAGAAAACACTGGTCTAAACAGGGACAACCAACCATCGCCCATAGCAACAAGAACCTAACATACATTCTCCAGGGCTATCCTACACAAGGCCCACCCGCTACTCATTGATTCATCTAGGAGGTGACAATATGGCAGCAGTGACAACGTCTCCAAGGAATATCGGTTGAAGCTGACAGGGCGCCTCCTAAGGGACAGGTGCACTTTATACTATAAAAACACAAAGACCTTTATACACAACAAGCATGAAGACATCAAGGAGGAGGGGGAGGAACATAAAATACAGAGGAGTGGCGGGTATTAAATTATTCCATTAGGAATTATATTAATAAAATAAGTGGTGAATAGCTGGGATACAGACCGATGGCCGTGAGGGTATCGTGTTAGTTCAGTATCATATCATTGCATCCACTGGAATGGGTAGTGAGGTCCTCCGACGACACAGGACGCACCCCCCCCCTTCTCTGAGTCACATATCAGCACCTTGTATGACATCACAGAAGGCGGTGGTCCTGAGGGCGGAGACTGGTGGGATCATCCTGGATGAGGCGGCACGGAGGACCCCCCTTTTTTTTTCCTGAACGGGCCTGTTTACAGATCGGCTCGGCCTCTCTCCCCTTCGGCAGCCGTGATGTCACGATCCGGGAAGAGGGAATGTAAAATCGATAAACCCCCTTTTTTTGTTTTTCATATAAAAATAGTAGTCTTTATATGCAGAGCGCTGCCTTCCCGTAAAAAGTCAGCGTCCTTTTAAAGTTCAAGATATTTGTTTGTTTGTTTTTTAAATAGCAGCTAAGTCGTGAGCGCGGTACGACTTTTTCATAATGGAAAAAAAAAAAATATATATATTTATATAATCCCAAATGGTCAGTTTCTTTCCTCATTCACAGTGCCCCATGGAAGGAGGCCCCTCCCCCCACTCTTAAAGCACCTCTGACGCAGAGGGAGGGGCCGGGAGATGGCGCTCCATAAATAATGTCCGCGGGTGGCGCGCAATCATTCCACGGCGAAGCCGCACGTCTCTTCTATGGCTGTGAGGAGCTTCTCGGAGAGCTTTTCGTAGTTCTCGTAGGGCGGGATGTCAATGCGGTTGAAGCTGCGATAAACAAAAAAAATAATAATTACTAATCAATATTTCCACCACAAAACTTCTCCAAGTTAACCGGAAGGTTTTACCCCCTTCATGACCAGGCCATTTTTTGCTATTCAGCACTACGCTACTTTAACTGGTAATTGTCATTAATGTCTAAACCGCTGGCAACAAAAGCGAGAACACCCCTAAGTGAAAATGTCCAAATTGGGCCCAAAGTGTCAATATTTTGTGTGGCCGCCATTATTTTCCAGCACTGCCTTAACCCTCTGGGGCATGGAGGTCACCAGAGCTTCACAGGTTGTCACTGGAGTCCTCTTCCCCTCCTCCATGACGACGGAGCTGGTGGATGTTGGAGACCTTGCGCTCCTCCACCTTCCATTTGAGGATGTCCCACAGATGATCAATAGGGTTTAGATCTGGAGACATGCTTGGCCAGTCCATCACCTTTACCCTCAGCTTCTTTAGCAAGGCAGTGGTGGTCTTGGAGGTGTGTTTGGGGTGGTTATCATGTTGGAATACTACCCTGCGGCCCAGTCTCTGAAGGGAGGGGATCATGCTCTGCTTCAGTATGTCACAGTACATGTTGGCATTCATGGTCCCCTCAATGATCTGTAGCCCCCCAGTGCCGGCAGCACTCATGCAGCCCCAGACCATGACACTCCCACCACCATGCTTGACTGTAGGGAAGACACACTTGTCTTTGTCCTCCTCACCTGGTTGCCGCCACACACGCCTGACACCATCTGACACCAAATACGTTTATCTTGGTCTCATCAGACCACAGGACATGGTTCCAGTAATCTATGTCCTTAGTCTGCTTGTCTTCAGCAAACTGTTTGCGGACTTTCTTGTGCATCATCTTTAGAAGAGGTTTCCTTCTGGGACGACAGCCATGCAGACCAATTTGATGCCGTGTGCGGCGTATGGTCTGAGCACTGACAGGCTGACCCCCCACCCCTTCAACCTCTGCAGCAATGCTGGCAGCACTCATACGTCTATTTCCCAAAGACAACCTCTGGATATGACGCTGAGCATGTGACCTCAACTTCTTTGGTGGACCATGGCGAGGCCTGTTCTGAGGGGAACCCGTCCTGTTATACCGCTGGATGGTCTTGGCCACCGTGCTGCAGATCAGTTTCAGGGTCTTGGCAATCTTCTTATAGCCTAGGCCAGTGATAGCGAATATTGACACCCCAGATTTTTTTAAACCACTTTTCCCACGATGCTCAACTACACTGCAGAGTGCATGAGCATCATGGAACATGTAGTTCCAAAAAAACAGGGGTGCCAATATTCGCCATCACTGGCCTCGGCCATCTTTATGTAGAGCAACAATTCATTTTTTTCAGATCCTCAGAGAGTTCTTTGCCATGAGGTGCCATGTTGTGCTTCCAGTGACCAGTATGAGAGAGTGAGAGCGATAACACCAAATTTATCACACCTGCTCCCCATTCACACCTGAGACCTTGTAACACTAACGAGTCACAAGAAACCAGGGAGGGAAAAAGGCTAATTGGGCCCAATTTGGACATTTTCACTTAGGGGTGTACTCACTTTTGTTGCCAGCGGTTTAGACATTAATGGCTGTGTGTTGAGTTATTTTGAGGGGACAGGAAATTTACACCGTTATATAGCTGTACACTCATTACTTTACATTGTAGCAAAGTGTCATTTCTTCAGTGTTGTCACATGAAAAGATTTACAGAAATGGGAGGGGTGTACTTACTTTTGGGAGATACTGTGTGTGTGTGTGTGTGAGTGTGTGTATATATATAAATAAATATATGTGTGTGTGTGTGAAAATTGATCAGTCTTGATGTACTGACAGCCCAGTCTAATTTTTTGATGCCCAAAAATGGCAGGATCGTGCAATGAACCCTTCTTGTAAAGTAGAGTCTAATGCCCCCGTACACACGATCCGAATATCGTACGACAGATCGGAAGACTATTTTTCTCTTAATAGTCAGAAGTAGAAATTGAATAGGTTACTAAAGTCATGAAAATTCTCGTACGACAGACAAAAAAATGGGAAGTGATGTCACGTGTTGTAATGTATTTGTGTACATACGCTTCATTTTTAATGTTCAGAAGAGTGGTGCAAACTTGTGCATCTCTTTGTTAATTCCCCCCCCCCCCCCTAATATTATTGAAGTCTAATCCATCCCTTAGGCCCCTTTCACACTGGGACGGGAGGTGCGGTGGCGGTATACCGTCGGAATTGCAGCAATATTCGGACGCTAGCCGTGCGGTTTTAACCCCCACTAGAGGTCAAAAAAGTGTTAATACCGTCAGCAATGCGCCACTGCAGAGGCGCATAGCCGGCGGTATTACCGCGGTTTCCCATTGCTTTCAATGGGAAGGAGCGGTGTAGGAGCGCTAAACACACCTCTCCTCTCACCGCTCCAAAAATGCGGCTAGCAGGACTTTTGGAGCGGTCCCGCCAGCGCATCACCTCAGTGTGAAATCCTTCGGGCTTTGACATTGAGACTGCAGGGCAGGAGTTTTTCAGGCGCTATTTTTAGCGCCAAAACGCCTGAAAAATTCCTCAGTGTGAAAAGGGTCTTAGCTTCACAGTGGATGGAGCCATCAACCCAACCCGAGGTGTCCCAGCCATCAGAGCCCCCCGATTGGTGCAGGACACTCACCATGTATGTGCCTTGGGCAGGTTGTTGGTGTTTGCATCAATCTGATGGATGGTGAAGAGCCGTGGGCCAGCTGCACCTGGAAATGGGAAAACAAATGTTACCAAAGAGGGCAGAGGAGAAACCTAACAAAACCTTGTCGCACTTTAATCATATCCAAACACCCCCCCCCCCCCTGGGTTCTCTTCCGTCATATGCCTTGCTGTCACCCAAGCAAACCATAGTAATAGAATCCTTTTCCATCATCAGTATGAAACGGCAGGACTATGGGGCAGTCTGCGCCATCCGGTGTCAACAATGGCCGCAATGGGTAAGAGGGACAAGTCCTCGATTCACACTTTTGTTTGGGGACTTGAGTAATGATATCACCCCCCCCCCCCCCTCCAGGCAGGTGACCGCTTACCTTGTAACGCTTTAAAGCCTTGCAGAGGAACTCGAGACGATCCGGTGACAAACTGCAGTAGCCGCGCTCTCCTCTCCTCATCGAACGACTCCACCGCCTTCCAGAACCATTTCACAATGTTGCTGTCTGCCGTGCAGTGTTTTAATCGGGTGTTCGCTTTCCAATCGTTCACATCGATCTTCCCCAGCCCACAAATGATTAGCTGGAAACAAAGAGATGGAGATCATCAGCCCACGTATGGTTCAGTAGAACTACTGGTTTATAATGTGGGTGAATGATACACAACTGCTCAGCACTACATGCCTCGATACAGAAAAGTTCGAAAAGAGGGGACTAATGGGACTTTTAAAAAAAGGTGCTTAAAACAGACAATGATAGACCGTATTAAAATTCATCATTAATAAAAAACATTTCATAATAAAATCATACACAATTTGTACATGGTCTTGTAGTTCTCATTTCCATAGAGGTATTGCAGTATAAACTCCCAACATGTTTCGCCCTTTAGGGCTTCGTCAGGAGAAACAACCACTAATAATCTGAACGCTATATCAGAAAAACAGAATATAAATAACGTGTCATATTAATACATTATTTATAATTCCGTTTTTCTGATATAGCTTTCGGATCATTAGCGGTTATGTCCCCTGAAGAAGCCCCAAAGGGCGAAATATGTTGGGAGTTTATACTGCTATACCACTATGGAAATAAGAGCCCATCCACAAATTGTGAAATGATGACCGCTAAAGATCTGAAAGCTAAAGTGGTATAGCAGTATGAACTCCCAACATGTTTTGCGCTTTGGGGCTTCTTCAGGGGACATAACCACTAATGATCCGAAAGCTATATCAGAATTTTTTTTTATCTAAATAACGTATTAATATGAGATGTTATATATTAGTACGTTATTTATATTCAGTTTTTCTGATATAGCTTTCAGATCATTAACGGTTAAAGAGGAGGTAAACTCTGATGGGTTTTACTTCCTCTTTGTTTCCCTGCAAAGGTAAAGCATAATGGGCTACTGTGCATCGCATAGTAGACCATTATGTGTCACTTACCTGAAACCGAAGCCTGCGATGTCCCCGATTTCCTCGCTGGCTGGAAGCGTCCATTCTTCACCCCTCTTCCTTCCAGGGGCTTCGGCTCTGTCACAGAGCTGGAGTCACGTGACGGCATTCACAGCATGACCCCAGCTTGAAACGGCACAGCATGCCCTTTCTAGAGTGCGCATGCGTGAATACGCCGGTGAAAGGTGTCTGTAAGGGTTTACAACCACTTTAACATTTCTCAATTTGCACATGGTCCTTTTGTTCTTCTTTCCATAGTGGTATAGAAGTATAAATGCCCAGCAGGTTTTGCCCTTTAGGGCTTCTGCAGGATAAATGATAACCATTAATAATCTGAAAGCTATATCAGAAAAACACAATATAAATAACGTACTAATATAAAACATGTCATAATACATTATTTATATTCTGTTTTTCTGATCTAGCTTTCGGATCATTAGCGGTTATGTCCCCTGAAGAAGCCCCAAAAGGCAAAACATGTTGGGAGTTTATACTGCAATACCACTATGGAAATAAGAACAAAACGACTATGTACAAATTGTTTATGATTTTATTATGAAATGTTTTTAACATTGTGAATTATTAAATTAAGGATTTTTTTTACAGTATCATTGTCTGCATTAAGTACCCTTACAAGACCGATTATTCCTCTCTTTTCCAAGTTTTTAGTAGAACTACAAGTCCCAGCACCTCATATGATGGCATGGAGCTCTCTCTAGCTGGTGGCCCAAAGACAGTCTACAGTGCAGGACTTACCTCCAGCTCCTTCTCATCGAACGACTTCAGCAGGTGTTGTGGGATAACTTCATTAAATCCTTTCTGCAGAGCCAGAAACTGCGCTTCGATCCCCCGCAGAAACCTCCAGTTCACGTACAATCTAAAATCAGAACAGCAGAGGATTAGGAGGATTAAAATCAGGTGGGGTGCGTGCCAAGTGAGAGAGAGAAATAGGACAATAGCAGAAAAGCATGCTGGGTAGAGAGGCCAGCAGCTCGATCTTCCGCAACGAACAAGCTTATTAATTCAGGTGTAGTGCAAACTAATAGAGGGCTTACGCGTTCCGGCGCATGACCATGATTAAAGTGGTGGCAAAGCCTCAAGGTTTTTGACCAAAAATATTTTTTTTTTTACTTAACAGAAATAGCGGTTGCTATGCGGAAGTCCCTAATCTGCCTCTTCATCGTCCGCGGCTGGTCTTCTTCCTCCGTCCTACTCGCGGTGTCTTCTGGGAACTGTGTGTATCCCAGAGAGCAGCCGGCCCATTCACAAAGCGCAGCGCGGATCGCGCATGCAAAGTAGGAAACTGGCAGTGAAGCCGCACGGCTTCACTGCCTGTTTCCCTTAACCGCTTAACGACCTCTTCACGCCGATATAAGTCGGCAGAATGGCTCGTACAGGCACAATCACATACCTGTACGTGGCCCTTTAACTGCCGGGGTCGCACACGCGCCCCTGCCTTCCCCGCGAGTGTGACCGCGTGTCACGCGGACTCGATCGCCGCGGGGATCTCCGCGATCGTCTCACGGAGGTTCGGAGCGGGGAGATGTGTGTGTAAACACAACATCTCCCCGCTCCTCTACTGACAATGTCAGCGATCTCAGCTCTGAGTAATCAGAGCGGAGATCGGGGACGTGTTAGTCGTAGCCACGCCCCCCTCAGTAACACGCCCCTAGGCATGCTTAACCCCTCCAGCGCCCCTAGTGGTTAACCCCTTCACTGCCAGTGTCATTTTCACAGTAACCAGTACATTTTTATTGCACTGTTCGCTGTGACAATGGTCCCAAAAATGTGTCAAAAGTGTCCGATGTGTCCGCCATAATGTCGCAGTCACGAAAAAAAAAAATGGCTGATCGCCGCCATTACTAGTAAAAAAAAAAATTTTTATAAAAATGCCTTAAAACTATACCCTATTTTGTAAACGCTATAATTTTTGCGCAAACCAATCAATAAACGGCGATCGCGTTTTTTTTTAATCAAAAATATGTAGAAGAATACGTATCAGACTAAACTGAGGGAAAAAAAATGTTTTTTTATATATTTTTTGGGGATATTTATTATAGCAAATAGTAAAAAATGTAATTTTTTTCAAAATTTTCGCTCTATTTTTGTTTATAGCGCAAAAAATAAAAACCGCAGAGGTGATCAAATACCACCAAAAGAAAGCTCTATTTGTGGGAAAAAAAGACGCCAATTTTGTTTGGGAGCCACGTCGCATGACCGCGCAATTGTCAGTTAAAGCGACGCAGTGCCGAATCGCAAAGGGGACTGGTCATAATGGCCCGTATTGGTCCGGGGCTTAAGTGGTTAAGCAGGCCATACACGGGGTCGAATTTCGAACAAATTTTCTTTTCAAAATCAGAAAGTTCATTTTTTTTGTGATCCGATGATGCCGCCATTGATTTTCGAAATTCGGCCGGGAATAATTCTTTTCTCTCCGGGAATATTCTTTTCTCTTCAGGAATATTCTTTTCTTGCACATGCGCATTTTTTTTTCCATTACATTTCTCACACGATTCTCCCATCATTGATTAGAAAATCGTTAGTTTTCAACAAATTTCCAACATGTCCGATACCTCAAATTTGATTGCTGCACGAAAATCGGCTGTTGCTGCAGCCCCCACTTAAGGTGCGAAATTCGTACGAAAATTCTTTGATACGATTTTCAAAAGAAAATTCTTTCGAAATTTGAACCGTGTATGGCCGGCTTTACTGAGGATGGCGGCGCCGGGAGCTGCCAGGATCGAGGGATCAGCCTCGGGGGGGGGGCTGACATCACGGGCGAGTAGGATAGGCAAGTGTCCTTATTAAAAGTCAGCAGCTACAGTGTTTGTAGTTGAGGACTTCTCAAAAAGAAAAAATTGCAAAGGGAATCCCCCTTTAATGCATTAAGGTGAAAAACCTGTGCTGCAGCTTCCCCCCAGACCCCCCGTTTTTCTCTACCCAAGCCCAATCCGATCCAGCGATGTGCACGAACGCAGCAGCTCCGGCCGCTGCCTCTCTCCTCATTGGACGGATTGACCGTAGCAGAAGCCAATGGTTCCCACTGCTGTCAAGCAAATCCAGTGACACGGGGCCGAGTACCGCTGTCTGTGTCAATGGACACGGCAGGAGGACTTGGGAGCGAGAACAAACTGGTGCCCCCAGGGAAAGCAGCTTGCAGGGGAGGGGCCTGGAGTGCTGACGGGCACCCCAAAAGAAGAGGATCGGGGCTGCTCTGTGCAAAACCAAAATGGTATCATTAGCAGTAATCAGCATGGATTCATGAAGAAATCATTCTTGCCAAACCAATCTATTACCCTTCTATGAGGAGGGGAGTTGCCATCTAGATAAAGGAAGACCCGTAGACGTGGTGTATCTGGATAAAGGAAGACCCGTAGACGTGTATCTGGATAACGTGGTGCATCTGGATAAAGGAAGGTCCGTAGACGTGGTGTATCTGGATAAAGGAAGGCCCGTAGACGTGGTGTATCTGGATAAAGGAAAGCCCGTAGACGTGGTGTATCTAGATAAAGGAAGGCCCGTAGACGTGGTGTATCTAGATAAAGGAAGGCCCGTAGACGTGGTGTATCTAGATAAAGGAAGGCCCGTAGACGTGGTGTATCTAGATAAAGGAAGGCCCGTAGACGTGGTGTATCTGGATAAAGGAAGGCCCGTAGACGTGGTGTATCTGGATAAAGAAAGGTCCGTAGACGTGGTGTATCTGGATAAAGAAAGGTCCGTAGACGTGGTGTATCTGGATAAAGAAAGGTCCGTAGACGTGGTGTATCTGGATAAAGAAAGGTCCGTAGACGTGGTGTATCTGGATAAAGAAAGGTCCATAGACGTGGTGTATCTGGATAAAGAAAGGTCCGTAGACGTGGTGTATCTGGATAAAGAAAGGTCCGTAGACGTGGTGTATCTGGATAAAGAAAGGTCCGTAGACGTGGTGTATCTGGATAAAGAAAGGTCCGTAGACGTGGTGTATCTGGATAAAGAAAGGCCCGTAGACGTGGTGTATCTGGATAAAGGAAGGCCCATAGACATGGTGTATCTGGATAAAGGAAGACCCGTAGACGTGGTGTATCTGGATAAAGGAAGACCCTTAGATATGGTGTATCTGGATAAAGGAAGGCCCGTAGACGTGGTGTATCTGGATAAAGAAAGGTCCGTAGACGTGGTGTATCTGGATAAAGAAAGGTCCATAGACGTGGTGTATCTGGATAAAGAAAGGTCCATAGACGTGGTGTATCTGGATAAAGGAAGACCCGTAGACGTGTATCTGGATAAAGGAAGACCCGTAGACGTGTATCTGGATAAAGGAAGACCCGTAGACGTGTATCTGGATAAAGGAAGACCCGTAGACGTGTATCTGGATAACGTGGTGTATCTAGATAAAGGAAGGCCCGTAGACGTGGTGTATCTGGATAAAGGAAGACCCGTAGACGTGGTGTATCTGGATAAAGGAAGGTCTGTAGACGTGGTGTATCTGGATAAAGGAAGACCCGTAGACGTGGTGTATCTGGATAAAGGAAGACCCGTAGACGTGGTGTATCTGGATAAAGGAAGACCCGTAGACGTGGTGTATCTGGATAAAGGAAGGTCCGTAGACGTGGTGTATCTGGATAAAGGAAGGTCCGTAGACGTGGTGTATCTGGATAAAGGAAGGTCCGTAGACGTGGTGTATCTGGATAAAGGAAGGTCCGTAGACGTGGTGTATCTGGATAAAGGAAGGTCCGTAGACGTGGTGTATCTGGATAAAGGAAGGTCCGTAGATCTGGATTTTGCAAATGCATTTGACACAGTTCCCCATAAACGTTTACTGTACAAAGTAAAGTCCGTTGGCATGGACCATAGGGTGAGTACATGGATTGAAACTGGCTATAAGGGCGAGTTCAGAGGGTGGTGATAAATGGGGAGTACTCGGAATGGGGGTCCTGGGGGTCCTAGTAGATGATAGCAGCATGCCATTGCTGAGCCTAACAAAATCAACAGAATATTGGCATTAAAAAGGGTATCAACTCCAGAGATAAAGCGATAATTCTCCCGCTCTACAAGACTCTGGTCCAGCCGCACCTGGAGTATGCCGTCCAATTCTGGGTTCCAACTGGAAAGAGTCCAGAGAAGGGCAACAAAGCTAATAAAGGGTCTGGAGGATATTAGTTATGAGGAAAGGTTGTGAGCACTGAACTTATACTCTCTGGTGAAGAGACGCTTGAGAGGGGATGTGATTTCAATTTACAAATACCGTACTGGTGACCCCACAATAGGGAGAAAACTTTTCCACGAAGGGGGATTTAAAAAGAGACACGCGGCCACTCACTAAAATGAGAAGAAAAGCGATTTAACCGTAAACTGCGTAGAGGGTTCTTTACTGTAAGAAATTAAAGCAATAAACCGCGCTAGCCAGTAACATAAATAAATATACAGCAGCACCTGTGATATGTGATAACATATAAAGTATACAAAAGAATAAAAAGGAACAAGTGCGCTAATGTGAATTGACTAATAATCAAAAATTATGAATCCACACATATATTGAATAAATGAAGTCCAACAGTGATAACAATGAATGTGTCCTGTAAAAATGAATATATCCTAAATAAGTCCCATCAAAAATCAACAATGAAGGGAAGCCGTGAAGAGGTGAACCGCAAAAAGTTTGAAATTCGGTGCATGCACACCCGTGTCCACCACCAACAATCAAGCTGCTTACCAGAGGTAAGAAACAAATAAGCCCATCCGCAATTTGAACGATCCTGAGTGGAACTGAAGGACATCAGCTGTGTTCCAGAGGAGCTGTATGTTGGGTGGACTCTGTTCTCAGCCTTGTAGTGGGATTGGTGGAAAGTGAGCTGAGGAAAACATTAACATTTCCCTAAAAAGTATCAGAGTTCATATGCAGATTTCCACTGTGGAGGGCCTGCAAGCAGACAGTGGAGGGAGATTTACCTTCCAGGATTACAAGATCAGTTCCTGTACATTGCTGAAGATTGCACAGGGACATATATTGATAACACTGATATCATTCCTATTTACTCTCATAAATGAGGATTGCTAAATGATCTGTACTGGAGAAATCACTGCAAGGACTGGGAAATCTTTGCTGTATCCACTGCCTATCAAGTGACGTTGGAACTCTGCAAAGTTTATCTGGATTTCTCTGGATCTCCCCCTGGGATTGCGGATGGGCTTATTTGTTTCTTACCTCTGGTAAGCAGCTTGATTGTTGGTGGTGGACACGGGTGTGCATGCACCGAATTTCAAACTTTTTGCGGTTCACCTCTTCACAGCTTCCCTTCATTGTTGATTTTTGATGGGACTTATTTAGGATATATTCATTTTTACAGGACACATTCATTGTTATCACTGTTGGACTTCATTTATTCAATATATGTGTGGATTCATAATTTTTGATTATTAGTCAATTCACATTAGCGCACTTGTCCCTTTTTTTCTTTTCTTTACTGTAAGAGCGGTTAGGATGTGGAATTCCCTTCCACAGGCGGTGGTCTCAGCCGGGAGCATCGATGGTTTTAAAAAAACTATTAGATAATCACCTGAATGACCACAACATACAGGGATATACAATGTAACACTGACATATAATCACACACATAGGTTGGACTTGATGGACTTGTCTTTTTTTAACCTCACCTACTATGTAACTATTTAAAGCAGGCATGTTTGTAATTTTTATATATATATATATATATATATATATATATATATATAAAAAATTACGTTTACAACCCTTTTAGGGATACACTCTGAAACGCGCGAGTATTGTTTTACTACACATAGATTAATAAACATTCATTGTGGAAGATCCTAGGAGGACACAACAAGCCAGTACACCGACTGCTTACCACCTCGGGATTAGCCTGAAGGTCATACAGTTCTGGCCTACAACTTTTTATGTTGCCAGTGTCCCAACCTCCTGTAGGCGGCAGTATAACCCAAGTGTACCAGAATAAAAGTCAACAGGGCACACAGAAGTCACATGACTAGGAACCGCTGAGGCCCCACCTACCTGACGTATTCCTTTTTGGTTTCTTCCGTCACTGGGATGGTCTTCCCATTCGGCTTCAGCTCGTGTTGGATGAGTTCACCGTACGCGCTGTGTTCTACGCAGAACGTGTGATCCAACACCGCCGTGATGTCATTCTCTCTGGATAAAGAAGACAGAAACGTCACAGAAATCGGAGAGAGAGAGCGCGCCACTGGCACACAGGAAGCAGCTGTCTGTCGGGGTAAACTTACAGAATCCAGACCAGGCTGTTGTGTAGGTCGGGGTCCACAGACTCCATGTCGTCCAACGTGATTGATTTCCCAAGCAGCTGCTTATAAAAGGGTAGCGTGAAGCCTCCGTCAATGTAGTGCCCGTGAAATACCGCCATGCCCATAATCCTCCCCACAAAATGGAAATAGGAGAGATGTTCCTGGAGAGAGAGAGACATCTGTCAGTGTGAGACTGGAAATCGGAGGTTAACCTCTTCAACACCGGGCACGTTCACTCCCTTCCTGCCCAGGCCAATTTTCATCTTTCAGCGCTGTCGCACTTTGAATGACAATTGCGCGGTCATACAACGCTGTAGCTAAACAAAATTTTTATAATTTTTTTGAGACAGATAGAGCTTTCCTTTGATGGTATGTAATCAACGTTGTTTATTTTTATTTTTTTGATAAATAAACGAAAAAAGACTGAAAGTTTTTTGCTTAACGGAAAAAACCCGACAATTTTGAAAAACAGCTTCTACAAAAATTTGTAAATAAGTAATTTTTCTCCTTCACATTAATATGCGCCGATGGGGGGGGGGGGCGGCACTCATGTGCGCCGATGGGGGGGGGGGGGCGGCACTCATGTGCGCCGATGGGCGGGCGGCACTCATGTGCGCCGATGGGGGGGGCCGGCACTCATGTGCGCCGATTGGGGGGGCCGGCACTCACGTGCGCCGATTGGGGGGGCCGGCACTCACGTGCGCCGATTGGGGGGGCCGGCACTCACGTGCGCCGATTGGGGGGGGCGGCACTCACGTGCGCCGATTGGGGGGGGCGGCACTCACGTGTGCCGATGGGGGGGCGTCACTCACGTGTGCCGATGGGGGGGGGCGGCACTCACGTGCGCCGATGGGGGGGGGGCGGCACTCACGTGCGCCGATGGGGGGGGGCGGCACTCACGTGCGCCGATGGGGGGGGGGGGGCGTCACTCATGTGCGCCGATGGGGCTGCACTGATCATCAGGACACTTCTGATCAGTGCCCCGATTATCGGTGTAGATTTTCCCTGTGTGGATTGCTGCTTACCAGCTCTTCTCTCCTCACTCACTGCCAGTGTGGGAAAAAAACTGCAGATAACCAGAAAATCCTATTTACACTTTGATCAGCTGTGATTGGACACAGCTGGTCACATGGTAAAGAGCAGCTGTGATTGGCTCTTTCCCCCCGATCAGTGATTAGCTGTGTCAAAAGGATAAAGCGATCACTGCCAATACGCGCTGCAGGGGGACGCGGAAAGCACGATCATGAGAGGACGTCAATAGACACCCTCCCAGAAATGTGCGACCATGCTGTAGCCGTCATTCGTCTATAGCAGGGGGTCTCAAACTGGTGGCCTTCCAGCTGTTACAAAACTACAAGTCCCATGAGGCATTGCAAGGCTGACAGTTACAAGCACGACTCCCACAGACAGAGGCATGATGGGACTTGTAGTTTCGCAACAGCTGGAGGGCCGGCAGTTTGAGACCCCTGGTCTATAGCGTGGTCATGAAGAGGTTACAGGTCATGGCTCGCATACAGGTGATAAATTATTATTATACAGGATTTATACAGCGCTGACAGCTTACGCAGCACTTTACAACTTGAGGGTAGACAGTACAAATACAATACACTTTAATACAGTAGGAATCAGAGGGCCACGCTCCTTAGAGCTTACAGTCTAAGAGGGAGGGGCCACAGCAGAGTTGTGGATGGCTTTGTAAGTTATTGTTAGTATCGTGCATTTAATTTGTTGGTTGAGTGGCAGCCAGTGGAGGGATTGGCAGAGAGGAATCTTCACTTCATGTGTGAGAAGAGCGGTCCAAGCAGAAGACACGAGAAGGAGGAGGAGGAGGAGGAGTGGGAGCCACGTACCGGGTTGACCGCAGAATCTGGGTTGATCTGTAGTGTGTAGATGTCGTCGCGGGAATACTGGAAGAGGCCGTAGTACGGGTTCAACATCTCGTGAGACAACAGGTAAAGCCACTCTCTGCAAAACAACAAAAAGACCCGAAACTGAAGGAAATCAATCTGTACAATAATAGTCACCGAGAAGCACACAGAGTTCAGGAAAACACTCTTCTGCCGTGATAGGATGTTTCTCATTAAATAACAAGCACCCCGCTTCTCCCCAGTGTGAAGAGGGCACCCCCCGTTGTCCTTCTTGATGTACTTGCTCCATACTGAGCTCAGCAGTGTAATGGGGTTGGAGAGCCGAGACACCTAGAGGGGAACCAGGGACTATTTCCTTGCTTTAGCTTCTCCTATGGTAAAGCATGATTGGTTTGAGCTAGAGAACGCACCAGAGCAATTACGTTATTCCTAGTCGATGTTAGGTGGTTTCGTTGGATAGGTGGTTGTGGTTCACTCCCTTTGGAGGTACAGGGGCAGCACCTCTGCACCAGATCATGTATATACACACGTGATCCGACATTTCCAGGTAGGGGGCACACGCATGTGTGCCGCTCCCGCTGTGATTACACACAGTGGGGGAGCCTATCGGTGGATACCGCAGACTCGATGTCTGCCGGCACCCACCGCTCCTTCTGCACAGAGGGGAAACAGTGTCTGGCAGAAGTAAACAAGGCAGATCGCCGTTCTGACATGAGGGAAGGCATGGATCCTGTGTCTCTACATAGCAGGGACAAGGATCCATCTCTTCCTCTAGTAAAAGCACCACCAGGGGCGATCAAAGGGTTAACTCTGTGCCTAGCCAGTGCTTTTGCACAGAGTTAACCCTTTGATCGCCCCTGATGTTAACCTCTTCCCAGCCAGTGTCATTAGTACAGTGACGGTGCATATTATTAGCACTGATCACTGTATTAGTGTCACTGATCCCCAAAAAGTGTGAAAAGTGTCAGTGTTTGAATGCCCGCCGCAATATCGCAGTCCCGCTATAAGTCGCTGATCGCCGCCATTACTTGAATAAAATAAATAAAAATGTATATGTGTATGTATATATATATATATATATATATATATATAGCACTGAGTTTGTAGACCCTATAACTTTTGCTCAAACCAATCAATATACGCTTATTGGGATTTTTTATTTACCAAAAATACATAGCAGAATACATATTGACCCAAGTTGATGAAGAGATTAGGTTTTTTAAATCTTTTTATTGGACGTTTTATAGCAGAAAGTAAAAAATATTGTTATGGCTCCTGCTGCTATCAATCTATCCAATGAGGACTCCAGACAGTGGCTGGAGCTGCTGGGCTCATCCCCGTCGCTGGAGGAACAATCGGGCTCAGGTAAGAAAAAAGGGGGACTCTGGGGAGTTGCTGCAGCACAGAAGGTTTTTCACCTTAATGCATAGAACGCAAACTGTGAGGGTTTACAACTCCTTTAGAGGACATTTCCTCCAGGCATTCTGGGGCTCCCCACTGCAGGACAAATCAGGGATACACAGCACACTAATACATTATCCGTCTTTACGCACCTGGCCACGCCACCATAGTCCAAGCCCTCCTCCCCACGGAATTTGATCATAAGTCTCTTCCACAGGTCCTTCGGCCTCATCTTCATCACCTGCCTGTAGGACTCCTGCAAGACATGAAACAACCATTCAGTAAGCAGAGAAAACATCCCGTAAGATTTGTATTCTCCATCCTCTTATGACGTCACTGACCTGGGGCACGCTGGGTCAGTGATGTCACAAGGGCCACTTAGTTTATTTAGCGTTGGTGGCAGTCATTGTGATTGATCATGGATCTAGACCGGGGGCATTTGTTTTTTGTTAAAGAATTTGTCAAAAACTGTCTGCCCTTTTATTTACTTTTAGCGCACTTTTTTGGTGAATGAGTAATGGTCCTGACGGGCTTCAAGCTCAGATAAGGGTCTGGTATGGTTTTTTGGTGTGGGGTTCCTTTCAAAACCTATACCAGATCCACGCTGTTTTTTGTTCACAATTTTTCATTGCCTGCAAATCTTTTGTTTACATTCAGCTGGCAGCGGGAAAGTCCGCTGCCAGCTGATGACTCATTGGTTATTAAAGCCGAGTTCCACCCAAAAATTGAACTTCCGCTTTAAGTGCTGGTGACCCCCTGACATGCCACATTTGGCATGTCATTTTTTGGGTGGGGCGGAGCGGGTACCCAATTATTACAGGCACCCAGCTCCCACTTCCTCCCCTGGCGCCACGGCACTGGAGGGAAGTTTACCTCTCTCCCCCTCACTCCCTGCAATCTTCTGAGACACGTCACGGGTCCCAGAAGATTGCCTGGCCATTCACAGCACGCATGCGCAGTGCACGCCCGGCTGTAAAGCCACAGTTAGAATGCCAGCGCCGCAGAGAGGAGCGAGGCTTCGTGCGCCTGCATCGTTGGACAGGCGAGTGTCTGATCATTAAAAGTCAGCAGCTACACTTTTTGTAGCTGCTGACTTTTAAAAGTGTGGAACTCCGCTTTAAGGATGCAGCGGACGCCCACTCCTTAACAACCAGTTATTTATGAATGGTTGTCAAGTTGCCGATCACCGCCGGCGTTAAATTACCACAAGCTCTACTAAAATACTGCATCACTTCATAAAATGGCGCATGCAGCATTTTAGTCGCTTTTTTGGGGGAATGGCAATTTTTTTATTTTATGAAAACCACTGATCAGTATTTTACCGCATTTCTTAAAGTGGTAGATACAGCTCTGTGAATAAAGCCCGATATACTGAAGGAGGACCACCCCCCCCCATTTCTAAGCAGAACCATGTGACCCAAGTTCTTTAATTAATGACCGCACCCAGCCAAAGTAAGGGCAAAACGCATGTCACCCGTCACACCCTGCGTCTAATCTTTATATCCAATCATCAAACATGAATAGAGAGAAACGCGTACCTCGAAGATCTCCTCCCGGGACACCTCGATGCGGCAATGTCCAGCTTGAGGCTGCTGCTGGGACAGCTCCTGTCTCAGGATCTTCAGTTTCTGCACCAGGTCTCTCTTATAACGCGGGACGGTCAGACAGTCCACGTCATCGGGGATCTGACATAAGGATACCACCTGAGGCGGAGGTTGCTGCTGCTGCTGCTGCTGTTGTTGGTCTTTTAGCTGGTTCTGGCGACTGTGAAGAGAAAAGCATTCATTAGTCACTAGACCTCCGGAAGGTTTTACCCCCTTCATGACCAAGCCATTATTTTGCCATTCATCAACCAGTAATTAGCAACTTATAGTGTGACTGTGATAGGGTGGCGGGAAATCTGGCTGGGAGGGACACTTAACTGGCTTAACTGCCTGACACTGACATCCCCAGTGACATTAAGAGCCGGTTCACATAAGGGCGGCTTCAAAGTCGCCCGACTCAGAAGCGACAGCGCGGCTTGCAAAACGACTTCTGTATAGAAGTCAATGCAAGCCGCTCTGAAGTCGCCCCAAAGTAATACAGGTAACTTTTTCTAAGTTGGAGCGACTTGAGTCGCTCCTATTAGAACGGTTCCATTGTACAGAATAGAGCGCGACTTGTCAGGTGACTAAGTCACCTGAAAAGTCACCCGTGTGAACGGGGTCTAATATAGTGATCGGTGATAATACTATACACTGTACTAATGACACTGGCTGGGAAGGGGTTTAACATCTAGGGGCAATCAAGAGGTTAACCGTTTAACCCCTTGGAGCCGGTGCCTGCCGACCCCTTAATGCCTCGTACACACAATCCGATTATCGGAGGATAAAAATCGCTTTCGGATTGATCGTTTGATAATCTGATCGTTAGTACACAGCTTTCGACAGCCGATCACGAGAGTCCGTCCAACAAATTCCGAAGGAACAAACACGAAAACTTTGCTCAGACGACAGCCCATTGTACAACAATCGTTTTATCAGTACAGTATGCGCCCGCTAAAAATCGACGAACACCACGCATGATCGGAAACACGAAAATAAACCAGAAGTACACAGGGGTCACACGTATTTGACATAATTTCAGATGCGTAGCTACGCTCATCCGGAAGGTTTTTCCAGAATCGTACGACAAAAACCTGACTTTTTATAGAACACATTTTGCACCGTTTTTTTTTTCGATATTAGTTTTATGCAACAAAATGCGAACGATACGTCGTACGATAATCGTGTGTACGAGGCATAAGGGGTTTAAGATGCCGGGAGGTGGGACGGGGTTTATGATCATGTGACCGCCACGATTGGCTGTCATGGCGGTCACATGATTGGAAAGCTCCCAATCCCAAGTAGCGATTGGGAGCTTTTCATTAGCCGTCAGTAACTGTACCGGTAGCGCGCAAGACATGAGCTCTCGTCACCGCCGTATTCACACTCAACGCAAATATGCGAACGTTTGGCGACAAGGCACAGCGGCCGAGAAACCACATATTTGTGTGCGCCCGGCGCCAACGGGTTAATGTATGCTGCTTTTACTTGCAGATCTTGCTGCTTTTTCTCTCTGAACTCAAGAGTAGATTTCAGGAAGAAGAAGAAACAGCCAGATCTCGATCTTTGCAGAATTATGTTTGTTGGTAAACACAACGCTGTGCTGTTATTGGCCACAGCTGATCAGCAGGTATAGAGCCAAAATCATTGGCTGAAACCTGCTGAAAAGCTTGTGCTGTGTCCAATCGCAGCACAGGTCAGCAGGGGAAGTGTGCATGGGCACCCGGAAACAGGTCTCGCCGTACTGGTACATTGCGGTGCTTCTAGCTGCTGCCTGAAGTAAATGTACTGTGGGTGGCAAGCGGTTAGCCAATCACCATACAGGCTGCACTCACAATGGGGAGAAGAAGAAATGGGAGGAGGAGGAGGAGGAGGAGGAGGAGGAGGAGGAGGAGGAGGAGGAGGAGGAGGAGGAGGAGGAGGAGGAGGAGAAGGAGAAGAAATGGGAGGGGGGAGGAGGAAGAGAAGAAGAAATGGGAGGGAGAAGAAATGGGAGGGGGGAGGGAGAAGAAATGGGAGGGGGAGGAGAAATGGGAGGGGGGAGGAGGAGGAGAAATGGGAGGAGGGAGAAGAAAAAATGGGAGGGGGGAGGAGAAGAAATGGGAGGGGGGAGGAGGAGAAGAAATGGGAGGGGGAGGGGGAGGAGGAGAAGAAATGGGAGGGGGGAGGGGGAGGAGGAGAAGAAATGGGAGGGGGAGGAGGATAAGAAATGGGAGGGGGAGGAGGATAAGAAATGGGAGGGGGGAGGGGGAGGAGGATAAGAAATGGGAGGGGGGAAGATAAGAAATGGGAGGGGGGAGGGGGAGGAAGAGAAGAAATGGGAGGGGGGAGGGGGAGGAGGAGAAGAAATGGGAGGGGGGGGGAGGAGGATAAGAAATGGGAGGGGGGGGGGGGAGGAGGATAAGAAATGGGAGGGGGGGGAGGAGGATAAGAAATGGGAGGGGGGGGAGGAGGATAAGAAATGGGAGGGGGGGGAGGAGGATAAGAAATGGGAGGGGGGGAGGAGGATAAGAAATGGGAGGGGGGAGGAGGATAAGAAATGGGAGGGGGGAGGAGGATAAGAAATGGGAGGGGGGGAGGAGGATAAGAAATGGGAGGGGGGGGAGGAGGATAAGAAATGGGAGGGGGGGGGAGGAGGATAAGAAATGGGAGGGGGGGGAGGAGGATAAGAAATGGGGGGGGGGAGGATAAGAAATGGGAGGGGGGGGGGAGGATAAGAAATGGGAGGGGGGGAGGAGGATAAGAAATGGGAGGAGGATAAGAAATGGGAGGGGGGGAGGAGGATAAGAAATGGGAGGGGGGGAGGAGGATAAGAAATGGGAGGGGGGGAGGAGGATAAGAAATGGGAGGGGGGGAGGAGGATAAGAAATGGGAGGGGGGGGAGGAGGATAAGAAATGGGAGGGGGGGGAGGAGGATAAGAAATGGGAGGGGGGGAGGAGGATAAGAAATGGGAGGGGGGGGAGGAGGATAAGAAATGGGAGGGGGGGAGGAGGATAAGAAAATAGGATTTTTATAACAGCTTACCTGTAAAATCCTTTTCTTGGAGTACATCACGGGACACAGAGCGACATAGTCATTACTAATGGGTTATATAGATACCGTCAGGTGCTGGCACTGGCAACTTCCAAAACCGGAAGTACCCTCCCCTATATAAGCCCCTCCCATCCGGGAGCACCTCAGTTTTGTAGCAAAGCAATAAGTGTCCCCAAAGAGGGGCAGGAGCTCTGTGTCCCGTGACGTACTCCAAGAAAAGGATTTTACAGGTAAGCCGTTATAAAAATCCTATTTTCTTTCTCGTACATCACGGGACACAGAGCGACATAGTCATTACTATGTGGGATGTCCTAAAGCAATGCCCAATGAGGGGGGGGATACACCATATATAAGCTGAGCGCTATCAGACATGAGGATCTTTTGCGGCCTGCAACACACTGCGCCCAAAGGCGACATCCTTCTGACTTCTAACGTCCACCTGGTAGAACCTAGTAAATGTGTGTACTGAAGACCATGTTGCGGCCTTACAGATTTGAGCCAGGGAGGCCTGGTGATGCACTGCCCATGAAGTTCCAACTGCTCTCGTGGAGTGCGCTCTAACTTTGAACGGAGGCGGTCTCCTTCTCAAGCCATAGGCTTGTATTATGACCTGTCGAATCCACTTGGCTAAAGTAGATTTTGACGCTGCCTGACCCTTTCTGGGGCCTTCCGGCAGAATAAACAAAGTATCCGTTCTGCGAATCTGAGCAGTGGCTTTTAGATAAGCTTTAACTGCTCTTACTACATCCAAAGAATGCAATAACTTTTCCTCTACCGAAGTAGGTTTGGGGAAAAAAGAAGGAAGAACCACATCTTGGTTCAAATGAAACCTCGATACCACCTTAGGAAGAAAGGCTGGATGAGGGCGTAACACTACTCTGTCCTTATGGATAACCAGATATGGCTCCTTACAGGACATGGCTGCTAATTCCGACACTCTTTTAGCCGAACAAATGGCTACTAGAAAAATCAATTTCCTGGTGAGAAGCACCAAAGAAATATGATGTAATGGTTCAAATGGTTGTTTCTGTAGAACCGACAGAACCAAGTTTAGATACCATGGACATATGGGAATATTAACCGGAGGACTAATACGCATCACTCCTTGTATAAAGGCTTTGACTAGTGAATGCGAAGCCAAGGGCCTTCGAAAAAATATTGACAAGGCCGAAATCTGACCCCTGATAGTACTCAAGGCAAGCTTCCTATCTACAGCCCACTGTAGGAAGTCCAGAATCCTACCTATTACGTACTTACGTGGATGCCATTTCTTGGCCTCACACCACGCGATGTACGCCTTCCAGATTCTATAGTAGATCTGCCTGGATACCGGCTTCCTGGCATTGATCATGGTAGATACCACAGGATTAGAGAGCCCTCTCTTTTTTAGAATGTGGGCTTCAATAGCCAGGCCGTCAAACCTAGGGCTGGTAAGGAAGGGTGGTATATTGGTCCTTGCGAAAGCAGGTCCGGACGACGTGGGAGAGACCAAGGACTCCCCACTGACATTTTACAATCTCCGCGTACCACGCTCTTCGGGGCCACGCTGGAGCCACCAGAATCACTGGTTCCTTTTCTACCCTGATTCTGCGGAGTCATCGAGGTAACCATTGTGGCGGTGTGAATGCATATATCAGCTTGAACTGATCCCAAGGGAACACTAGGGCATCCGAGCCGCAAGCTAGGGGATCCCTTGTCCGAGAGACAAACCTGTCCACCTTTGCGTTGAATCTGGATGCTAGAAGATCTACATCCGATGTTCCCCACCGCTGACATATTGTCCAGAAAACCTCGGGGTGAAGGGACCCTTCCTCTGGGCATAATTGCTGGCGACTTAGAAAGTCCGCCTTCCAATTCTCCACTCCTGGAATAAATACCGCAGATATGGCTGGGACATATCTTTCTGCCCATTTCAGGATGTAATTTACTTCCCTCTGGGCTGCACGACTCCTGGTGCCCCCCTGATGATTGATATATGCCACTGCTGTGGCATTGTCTGATTGAATTCTGACAGGGGACCCTTGGAGTTTGGATGTCCATGCTACTAGGGCATACCGGGCTGCTCGTATCTCTAAGAGATTGATGGGCAGGGCCTTTTCTGCTTCTGACCACTTGCCCTGGAGAGACCATTGCTCCAGTACTGCTCCCCAGCCTACAAGGCTGGCATCTGTAGTGACCACCTTCCAGGAAATCGACTGAAGGATTTCCCTCTTTCCAGATTCTGGGGAACCAACCACCAGCGGAGGCTCCTGCGAACGGAAGGGGACAAGGACATTGGTAAGTCCAGAGCCTGAACTTTTTTGTTCCAGGCTGACAGTATGGCCCCTTGCAAATTCCTTGAATGGAATTGACCGTAGGGTACTGCTTCGAATGATGCCACCATCTTTCCCAGCAGCCTCACATACAGGCGTATGGACGGCTGTCTTTTTTGTACCCACTAAGTGGATCAAATCTTTCAAAGACAACACCTTTCCTCAAGGCAAGAATATTTTTCTCTGGCCTGAATCCAACCTTAGCCCCAAGTATTCCAGACTTTTGACTGGTTTTTAGGGGTGACTTGTCTCGGTTGATAATCCAACCGTGAGATTCCAGATACTTGATTGTCTTGTGAACGACCACGTCTAGTTTTTTCACTGAGTGGTCTATCAGCAACAAGTCATCCAGATATGCCATTATCATTACACCTTGTGTTCTTAGATTGGCCAATAAAGGGCCAGAATTTTTGTAAACACTCGTGGTGCTGTGGCCAAACCGAAGGGTAAGGCTCTGAACTGAAAATGGCGCCCTTCTACTGCAAAGCGTAGAAATTTTTGGTGGATTGGAAAGATGGGAATGCGCAAATAAGCATCTTTGATGTCGATCGCGGCTAACCAATCCTCCCCTTGTAGGGCAGTGGCCACCGATCGGATTGACTCCATTGGAAAGTCCTGATATACAGGAATTTGTATAGCCCTTTTAGAATTAATATGGGCCTCCCGTCCGCGCTTGCTTCGGGACTGTAAAGAGGTTTGAGTAAAACCCGAACCCTCATTCTTCCAGGGGAACCTCCATAATTACTCCTTGGAGCAATAGTTGTTCTAGTGCCAACAGGAGGGACTCTCTCTTCCGGGGATCCCTTGGCACGTTTGACCTCAAAAATGGGAAGGAGGAGAGTCTTTTAACTCCAAACTGTATCCCAAACATACTGCGGAGAGCACCTATCTGTCTTGATCGTGTCCCGCCAGGTCTCTTGCGAACAACTGGAGTCCTCCCCCCACCCGACTGAGTGGGGGCTTCAATGAATTTAACTTTGGGGGAGGTTTTGTACCTCCCCTGACCCAGGGTTTCTCATTACCCTGCTATTGTCCCTGTTTTTTACCCCCGGGAATTGACCGAGGAGGCCGTCGGAACTGTTACACAGCCGATGCCCCAGGGACTGGAGAAGCAGGCCTCTTAAAGAGGGACCTCTAACTCTGTTTTTAACCGGCAAGAGCGTATTTTTACCGCTGGAAATTTTCTGGATATATTTGTCCAGGTTTTCCCTGAATAAGCGTTCACCATGAAATGGGACGCTAACCAGCCATTCTTTACAGGGAGCTTCAGCAGACCAGTTTTTGAGCCATAGGAGCCTACGCATATGTACTATAGACAGCGTAAGGCGGGAGGCCTGATGGACTGAATCCTTTATGGCGTCAACCGCAAAGCCTAAGGCTCTAGGTAGATCAGCTAGGGCAAAGCCTGCTGATCTGTCAAGTCCCTCAAGACCTGTTTCAACTGATCCTTCACTGCTTAGCAGACCCCAATAGCTGCTACTGCTGGTTGTGTCACCAAGCTTGCTGTAGAAAGAAGCAGATTTTCATAAGGACTCCAATCTTTTATCTATTGGGTTCTTGAACATTTGGACATTATCCACTGGACATGTCAGTGATTTATACATACAAGAGATGGCTGCGTCCACTGTAGGGACCTTCCATTTTTTTTTTTTTTTATGAACTTATCCTCCATGGGATAGACCACCGGAAATCTCTTGGGGGAATAAATATTTTCTTAGGATGTTCCCAATCCTGGTAAATGAGCCCTTTCAGTAAAGGGTGAAGTGGAAAAGAACAGACAGTCTGGGGGCTTCTAGCGACCCCAACGAGGATACAGTAGTGGTTGATGGTTCCGCAAGGTGCATTTTTAAATGCTGATCGGACCATGTTAGTCAGAGACTGAACCCATAATCTTTCAGCTTGAGATGCTGAGAAAAGGTTCCCCCACTGTTGATTCCTCTATAACAGAATCAACCTCATCCTGATCCCCTTCAGGCAGGTCGATCCCTGTATGGGACTGTTGCTCTGCTAACAGGCACTCTGAAGGAGGAGACGGAGATCGGGCGTGCTTTCCCTGACAGGGAGGCAGCGATAAATGTTGACAATCTCTCTCTAATCCTCCCAGAGCTGAGGAAAAAACCTCCTCTGTTACATACACAGGAGCAGGTGAACTGAGGACAGCCACAGTACAAAGTACCCCTGCGGGGTCTCTACGGTCACTTACCTCTGAACTTCAGGGGAGACTGGTGCAGCAGAAGTATGCCCAAGATCCTCCGAGCCCGATGAGACCCCCTTCGCTTCCTGGAAGATTCAGTTCCGGAGCTTCTGGACGGCATATTTCTAAGCCTAAAGCTGAGGTATTCCAGCCGTAATACACCACTTTTACTGAGAATAGTCTAGCACAATTGCTGCTATATCACAGTTGGTGTCTACTAAAGTGCCTTTCTAGGGGATGCCTGCATCAACCGCCTCTATGTGCCTTTATATTGTTGCTAGCTCTGTCTGTGCACTTCAACAGCCAGCTATAATGTGCTTCAAAACACGCTGGACGCCCGCACATGCGCAGTAGCGCCGCGGCGCACACCTGAGCGTCATCCACCCGCTCCGCCCCTTTTTCCAGATCGCCTCTATGAATAGAGGCGCGTGCACGCGCACGCGCACGGGCACGTGCGCCTTCGGCGCCTTTTTTGAAAACAACAAGGGGCTAGATGGGAGCCAGGGTCCCTTTGCCGCAGGGCCCGGGGATGGATGAGCGCAGCAACAGGGCAGAGGAGACAGCTTCCCAGCAGAGAACATACCAACTGCCTGGATTTGATTCTGGAAGAAAAAAATCCACATTACAAGAAAAAGAACCATAGCGGCCTCTAGTGTCTAACACAGGTACCGCGGTCTTACATTTTTTATTTTTTTTTTCTTGCCTACTATTAAAATTTTTACATTTTCTCAGTAGTAACAGGCATGCACAGAATTTTGCGGGAATACCATTAGGTAACAGACAGAAAGACAAATTAGGCTTGGGGGTCCCCCAATAGAACCAAGTTCCTGGGGGCCCCCACTTACCTGTTCCCCGCCGCAGGACTTTGTTTGGTCCACAAAAGCCCAAACTTCACCTATCACGGCAGGCATTGTAATCAAACCTTCAGGGACCGGGTTCCCAAGGATTCCACTCCCCTGGACCTGTATAGCACCCTGCACAGAAAACATCTTGGTCGTGGGTATGACCAGAGCTCTGGATCCCAGGGTCCAGCTCTCCTAAGAGAAGCATTACAGGCAAAACCTTGCTCTTCTCTGCAAGGCCCGGGTACCGACCGTTTAGCTATGAAGCTTTTTTGGTCGGATCCGGAATAGCTTACTGAGGCCCAAAAGAACCTGTACGCAAGCTCAGTGAAAAACACATGTTTCTTCTTGGCCAACACCTTAGACACTGGCAAAAAACTGAGGTGCTCCCGGATGGGAGGGGCTTATATAGGGGAGGGTACTTCCGGTTTTGGAAGTTGCCAGTGCCAGCACCTGACGGTATCTATATAACCCATTAGTAATGACTATGTCGCTCTGTGTCCCGTGATGTACGAGAAAGAAATGGGAGGGGGGGGGAGGAGGATAAGAAATGGGAGGGGGGGGGGGAGGAGGATAAGAAATGGGAGGGGGGGGGGGAGGAGGATAAGAAATGGGAGGGGGGGGGGAGGAGGATAAGAAATGGGAGGGGGGGGGGGAAGGAGGATAAGAGGATAAGAAATGGGAGGGGGGGAGGAGGATGATAAGAAATGGGAGGGGGGGAGGAGGATAAGAAATGGGAGGGGGGGAGGAGGATAAGAAATGGGAGGGGGGGAGGAGGATAAGAAATGGGAGGGGGGGAGGAGGATAAGAAATGGGAGGGGGGAGGAGGATAAGAAATGGGAGGGGGGGAGGAGGATAAGAAATGGGAGGGGGGGAGGAGGATAAGAAATGGGAGGGGGGGAGGAGGATAAGAAATGGGAGGGGGGGAGGAGGATAAGAAATGGGAGGGGGGGAGGAGGATAAGAAATGGGAGGGGGGGAGGAGGATAAGAAATGGGAGGGGGGGAGGAGGATAAGAAATGGGAGGGGGGGAGGAGGATAAGAAATGGGAGGGGGGGAGGAGGATAAGAAATGGGAGGGGGGGAGGAGGATAAGAAATGGGAGGGGGGGAGGAGGATAAGAAATGGGAGGGGGGGAGGAGGATAAGAAATGGGAGGGGGGGAGGAGGATAAGAAATGGGAGGGGGGAGGAGGATAAGAAATGGGAGGGGGGGAGGAGGATAAGAAATGGGAGGGGGGGAGGAGGATAAGAAATGGGAGGGGGGGAGGAGGATAAGAAATGGGAGGGGGGGAGGAGGATAAGAAATGGGAGGGGGGAGGAGGATAAGAAATGGGAGGGGGGAGAAGAAGAAATGGGGGGGAGAAGGAATGGGGGGGAGAAGGAATGGGGGGGGAGAGGAAGGAATGGGGGGGAGAGAAGAAATGGGAGGGGGGGAGAGAAGAAATGGGAGGGGGGGAGAGAAGAAATGGGAGGGGGGGAGAGAAGAAATGGGAGGGGGGGAGAGAATTAATGGGAGGGGGGGAGAAGGAGATAAGGATCGGGGGGGGGGGGGTCGTCTGTGATTGCACCAATCTCCCTCCATAAAGATCTACATCTGTAATAAACACATGAAGAAACCCACCGACTACGCTACTATGTCACCCAATGTACAATGGAGAATGTGGAGATGGATGGGTAACGGAAAGGGTGCACTGAAAACATTTTCCTCATTTATCATCTCTGCAAATGAAAATGATGGAAATTAAAAGAAATAAAAACACGGAAAGATGTCAAATTGCAAATTAGAGCCGGTTTGAAAATGGCGCAATTCTGTCCCCTTACGGAGAAGAGGTGCATCCTGGGGGAACAATCTCGGTGACACAGACGGACGCTGGATGTGTCAAGAATCTCCACGCACAATCAGACCAGAGAAATGGAAGTCTCCTGTAATTCCAACCAAAGAAAAGTAAAAGGTAGTCCCCCTGCCAAAGTTGGGCTGTAACGATGGTCTATTCCAGCCAATATAAATGATTCATTGATTAGGAGTTTATCCTCCAGTCTCAGGAGGCAGAGTATGATGCATGATCTTTACAGGATAAATTCTCACAAATGATTTCATTGATGGGGGGGGGGGGGGGGGGGGAGGGGGGAACACTGCTGAATGTCACCTAGCACCTCTGGCTATGCTCCACCATCCTACTGCACTGAAAACAAGTACAGAGAGACCTAGGAGGACAATGGAGCCAACTACCACAGAGACAGAGGTAACCAGTTACCGAGTCACACTGACCACAAGGTGGAGGTAGTCAATACTACAGCACCCAGGGGGGCACCTCAGATGTTTTGGAACTACATTTCCCATGATGCTCCTGCACTCTGCAGTGTAGATGAGCATCATGGGAGATGTAGTTCCAAAACATCTGGGGTGCCGAGGTTCGCCATCACTGATCTAGACCAAGGATTCTCGACCAGGGTTTCTCCAGAGTTTGCTAGGGGTTCCTTGAACAATAAGCAATTTCTGCCTCTCAGATAAATTAGTAGGGGTTCCCCAAAGCCAAAAAAAGTTATTTTAAAGGTTCCTCCATAAATGTTGAGAAAGGCTGGTCTAGACCATTAATACCCACAATACAATTCAGATATTTCACAGCAGGTCACTAGGATGGTGCAGGGCATTATGGGATTTAAAGTGGAGGTATCCAAGCTCCAGTCTGGTGCTGGAACGGTCATAAAGTTCGGACTCTGGGGAAAGACTCGGCAGAGCTATGGTGCCTGCTGTTATCTATGCAGGGTTTGTCTCAGAACAGGTTCTCTTTATTCTGGTACTATACAGAACTGACCAATGAGCTTTGGCATTGTAGGTGGCAGATGTCCACCTAGACAGCAGAATCCCTCTGTACATTGACCATAAGAGGTGACACATGGCTCTCGGGGGAGGGGGGGGTGACAACATTGGCACTCACTTTAATACGATGTGTAGGTTGGCAGACAGCCTGGGGTCTGTGAACTGCGTGGTGCGGTTGTTGTGATCTACAAAGTAGACTCGGCCTGTGGCGGTGTTCCGGATCTCCCAGCCTGGTGGGAGGGGGCCCAGCTCCTCGCAGTTGACGTTGCTAAGATCCCTGAAACAACAAACAGAGGTCAGATAGAATACGAGAGAGACACAGACATAGAATACGAGAGAGAGAGAGAGAACGAGAGAGAACACGAGAGAGAGAGAACGAGAGAGAACACGAGAGAGAGAGAGAGAACGAGAGAGAACACGAGAGAGAGAGAGAGAACGAGAGAGAACACGAGAGAGAGAGAGAGAACGAGAGAGAACACGAGAGAGAGAGAGAGAGAATACGAGAGAGAGAATACGAGAGAGAGAGAACGAGAGAGAGAGAGAACGAGAGAGAGAGAGAGCGCACGAGAGAGAGAGAACGAGAGAGAGAGAGCGCACGAGAGAGAGAGCGCACGAGAGAGAGAGCGCACGAGAGAGAGAGCGCACGAGAGAGAGAGCGCACGAGAGAGAGAGCGCACGAGAGAGAGAGAGAGCGCACGAGAGAGAGAGAGAGCGCACGAGAGAGAGAGAGAGCGCACGAGAGAGAGAGAGAGCGCACGAGAGAGAGAGAGAGCGCACGAGAGAGAGAGCGCACGAGAGAGAGAGCGCACGAGAGAGAGCGAGAGAGAGCGAGAGAGAGAGCACGAGAGAGAGAGCGCACGAGAGAGAGAGAGCACGAGAGAGAGAGAGCACGAGAGAGAGAGCGCACAAGAGGGAGAGAGAGCGCACAAGAGGGAGAGAGAGCGCACAAGAGGGAGAGAGAGCGCACAAGAGGGAGAGAGAGCGCACAAGAGGGAGAGAGAGCGCACAAGAGGGAGAGAGAGCGCACAAGAGGGAGAGAGAGCGCACAAGAGGGAGAGAGAGCGCACAAGAGGGAGAGAGAGAGCACAAGAGGGAGAGAGAGAGCACAAGAGGGAGAGAGAGAGAGCACAAGAGGGAGAGAGAGAGAGCACAAGAGGGAGAGAGAGAGAGCACAAGAGAGAGAGAGCACAAGAGAGAGAGAGCACAAGAGAGAGAGCACAAGAGAGAGAGAGAGAGCACAAGAGAGAGAGAGAGCACAAGAGAGAGAGAGAGCACAAGAGAGAGAGAGAGCACAAGAGAGAGAGAGAGAGCACAAGAGAGAGAGAGAGCACAAGAGAGAGCACAAGAGAGAGAGAGAGAGAGCACAAGAGAGAGCACGAAGGGGAGAGAATGAGGGGAGAGAGAGAACGAGAGAGCACGAAGGGGAGAGAATGAGGGGGAGAGAGAGAACGAGCGCGCGCGAGAGAGAGAGAGCGCGCGCGAGAGAGAGAGCGAGAGCGCGAGAGCGCGAGCGCGCGAGAGCGAGAGCGCGCGAGAGAGAGCGCGCGAGAGAGCACGCGAGAGAGAGCACGAGAGAGAGAGAGCACGAGAGAGAGAGAGCACGAGAGAGAGAGAGCACGAGAGAGAGAGAGCACGAGAGAGAGAGAGCACGAGAGAGAGAGAGCACGAGAGAGAGCGCGCGAGGGGGAGAGGGAGGGGGAGAGGGAGGGGGAGAGGGAGGGGGAGAGGGAGGGGGAGAGGGAGGGGGAGAGGGAGGGGGAGAGGGAGGGGGAGAGGGAGAGAGAGAGAGAGGGAGAGAGAGAGAGGGAGAGAGACCACCTCCTCCTCATCACACCGCACAGAAACCTGAGACACTCTGCAGGAATCTCCCACCGTCCCGGACACATGACCCCTATACAACACCTAACCGCTCTGAGAAAACCACAGACACCAAATGTGCCCAACAATCCCCCCCGAAGACTGGCTCTAACCGCACCTATAACTGGGTGGCAGTATCATTTAGTCCGGGGTCACACTAGCTGCGTCCGCAGCTCACAGCAGGGAGTCCGGTGCGTCCTTGTACACCGCTTCAGGTGTGAAATGAGATCTGACAGTGCGCTCCGCGGCCGCCCCGGAGCTGTGTGAAGCGGCTCCATTGAGAGCGGCGGGTCACAGTCTCCTGTCATGCAAATTGGATGCGGGGGGAAACCCTCGTCCAATCCGCATGTGTGTGAACCCGGACTTAACCTATTCGCTGCCAGAGACATTTTTGCATTTTTTTTCACACATGCTTAAATTATTTTAGGACTGAAGATCACATAAACCCCCCAAAACATGATATATTTTATGAAAGCAGACACCCTAGAGCAGGGGTCTCCAAACTTTCTAAACAAAGGGCCAGTTTATTGCCCTTCAGACTTTAGAGGGGTCGGACTGGGGCCAGCGGGAGTGGAAATTTTTCCGCCATCAGTGAGTGTAAACATCCCCACATTTGGTATCAGGGGAGGAATAGCGCCCCATCGTCGGCAGCAGTGGGAGGAATAGCGCCCCATCGTCGGCAGCAGTGGGAGGAATAGCGCCCCATCGTCGGCAGCAGTGGGAGGAATAGCGCCCCATCGTCGGCAGCAGTGGGAGGAATAGCGCCCCATCTTCGCTATCCGTTGGCAGAATTTCTCATATTAGTGAAGGGAATAGTACCCCAAGGGCCAAATAAAAACAAGCAAAAGGCCACATTTGGCCCCCGGGCCACAGTCTGGATACCACTGCCCTGGAGAATAAAATAGTGGTAGTTCCAAGTTTCTACGTCACACGGTATTACCACAAAGGTCTAGGAAATGCAAAATTTCAGTAAAAAATACACCAAGGTTAATTTTCTGGTCAAATATAAAAGATGAGGTTGCACCGAGTAAATAGACACCCAACATATCAAACCATAAAATTTGCGTGCGCTCGAGAAAAGGCGACAAACGTCAGTACCTTATATTTTCCATAGGCGACGCTTTTACGTTTGTACGTGGGTATATGTGGGGGTGGGGTGCCTGAAATTTTTGGGGGGTTATTTTATGTGCTTGGGTGTAACTTTTTTTTTTATAAATTTTTTTTTTTTTTTACTTAAAGCAGAGTTCCACCCAAATTCACAACTAAATCCTATCCCCCTTCAGTACATTACATAGATGTTCAAATACCGCAACAATAGTTTTTTTACGTAGTACATACCTTAATATTTCTGTTTAAAATGTTCCTTCCTGTGTATGACTCCCGTGGGAAAAGGGGTGTATACAGCTTTCCCCCGGCACCGCACTGTCTCCTGGGAGCCAAGTGCCATGCTTCCCAAGAGTCAGCGTGGAAAGCCGCCCAGCGAAATCTCGAGTGGTTGTTTTGGTTGGGGAACGAGGGTCGCTGCGGGGGCTTCGATCTCAGGCAAGTAATTCATAATGAGCTAGTATACTATGCATACTAGCTCATTATGCCTTTGTCTTGCAGGGTGTATTTTTTGTTTTCAGAGGGTTTACTTTCTCTTTAAAAGGGTTGTAAAGGAAAAAGTTTTTCACCTTAATGCATCCTATGCATTAAGGTTAAAAAACATCCAACAACACTGCCCCCCCCGTTTTACTTACCTGAGCCCTCGAAAGTCCTGCGCTCGGCCCTAACATCCTCCTCGCTGTTCAGCCTGGCCGTTGATTGGCTACAGTGGATGGATTGAAAGCAGCGCAGCCATTGGCTGGCGCTGCTGTCAATCACATCCAATGATGCGGCGCGCCGGGGCCGAGTGATACAGTGAGCGGCAATAGCCGCGGCTGTATCACAGGTGCGCACCCGCAAGAACTCCTCACCATGCGAGCTTGCATATAGGTGGTGAGTGATTGTGGGGAGGAGCCGAGACAGCCGCAGAGGGACCCCAGAAGACGTGGATCGGGGCTACTCTGTGCAAAACGAGCTGCACAGTGGAGGCAAGTATAACATGTTATTTTTTTTTCTTTAAAGCAGTAGTAAACAAAGAAAAAAAAAGGTTTCCACCTGCAAGGCATTATCATAATGCGCTAGTATGCACCACATATTAGCGCATTATGAAAGACTCGCGTTAAAACAAAGCCCTCCAGAAGCTTCCCTCTTCACCGGATCTTCCTTTCGGGTTCGGGGACGACGTCTCGGACGCGGGACACAGCTCTGAAGGAAACACATACCCGTGCTGTTTCTTCAGAGCTGTGTGAAGCGGCCGAGACGTCATCCCCGCTCTGCCAATCAGATGGCTTGAGTCCCCAAACCCGGAAGGAAGATCGGGTGAAGATGGAAGCTTCTGCGGCTATGTTGTTCCTTCAGAGCGCATGCAACAGTGACGTCACTGGCTACTGCTGGCTGGAATATCTCCTGAGCGGTGCACGTTTAGGAGGTATTCATATTACCCACAGGTAAGCTTTATTTTAGGTTTAAAATAAAAAAAATGCCTCCACCTGACAGGCAGGAGTACGCTTGTCACATTTACATACAGCGACCGGGAATGGACCTGGCAGCGAAAGAGTTAAAGGAAAAACACAAACCACGCTAAACACAAGAAAACAAATGCCAACAGACACCAACTGATCCAGATTTAAGGAAGGATTGGCTGGACAGTGACCTTACCTAGGCACCCGGGGGTCGTGCCACGTGCTGACACCAGTCTGTGTGTGTAGGAAGTACACCTGGCCCTGCTGTGTAGTCCTCTGTTCTGTAAGAGGAGGAATGGGAAACATTAATGTCTGAAAGCCACATACCAATCACTGAACAGAGCTTGGATTTAGATCCAAGAAAAAAAGCATAGTGCTAATAAAAAGACTGGATATTCACATTCCTGCTAAAAACACAATCATGACAGCTTCTCTTATAAGCCCTGTACACACAGGCGGGAATCCCGTTGAAAAAAAAAACCTTGGTTTTCTCGACGGGATTCCTGGCAAGCTTGTCTTGCCAAGCCCTGTGTACACACGCCATTCAAAAGAACCGCCGTTCTTTTGAATGGCAAGAACGCGGTGACGTCATCGACTCGTCACATTCGATGCTGTCGCCGCCATCTTGCTACACCCCCCACTAAAAACTTGTATGCTACCGCACATGCGTCAAAGTCTTTGAGCATGCGCGGGTTTACCTTGGACCAGGTAAGCATACTGACGACCGGTTTTCTCGGCAGGAAAACTTTGCCAAGAAGCCGGACGAGAAAAATAGAGAGCAGGTTCTTTCCTGCCGAGAAAACCATACAGACGAACGGTTTTCTCTGCAAAAAGCTCTCCCAGCAGTTTTCTTGCCGAGAAAACCGGTCGTGTGTACGAGGCTTTAGGGTTCAGTTCTTTATAACTGCTGGTCTGTGGAGTGTCATTTACAGGTCAGCGTCTGCAGTCTACACTGGGAGATGTAACATGGGGGTTCCTCATATAAGACTTCAAAACCTTGGTGCCCCAACTAGGGCCTCCCCGAGGACTGAATACAGTCATCTGGCACTTTGTGGCCCTCAAAGCCCCTGCAGACAGCAGTCTGTTCCCCTGTTTCTCTGTAATTGCAGTGAGTTTTAGCAGTCCATGTCAGACTCTCTAAACCTTTTTACCCAAGAGGAACCCCAAAAATAATTTTCCCAGCTTGAGGAACTCTTATAATAGCAATTTGTCAGGGTCAATGACAAAAAGGTTCCCTACATTGGTCAGAATGTCATGAAGAGCTAAAAAAAAAAAAAAGTTTGTGTCATGCCACAGCTCAACAAAACCCTGGCAACCTATGGAGGAACCCTATGGTTCCACGGAACTCTGGTCGAAAACGGTCAAGTTCATTGACCATTGATTAATCCTGGTTGGAAGGTCACCTAACAGCTTAAAAATCTCTAGCAACCTCTGAAAGAATTCTGGTTGAGAATGATCAAGTTCATTGATCGATTAATCCTTACAGAACCCCTAGCATTCTCGGGATGAACCCTATGGTTCCACGGAATCCTGGTGGGGAAGAGTCAAGTTCCATGACCATTGATTGATTGAGCCTGGTTGGAAGGTCAACTAGCGACAGCTTAAAGAACCCCTAGCAACCTTTGGAGAAACCCTATGGTTTCACAAAACCCTGGTGAAGAATGGTCCAGTTAATTGACCATTGGTCCACTGACCCTGGTTGGAAGGTCAGCTAGCCAAAGGTCAAGGAACCCCTGGCAACCTCTAGAGGAACCCTATGCTTTTTTACAGAACCCTGGTTGAGAACGGTCAAGTTCAGTGACCACTGAATCTGGTTGGAAGGTCACCTAGTCACAGCTTAAAGAACCCCTCGTAACCTATGGAGGAACCCTCTGGTTTTACAAACACTGGTGGAGAGTGGTCAAGTTCATTGACCATTGACTTATTAACTCTGGTTGGAAGGTCAGCTAGCTACAGGTCAAGGCACCCCTGGCAAGCTCTAAATGAACCTTATATTCCACAGAACCCTGGTGGAGAATAATAAGTTCATTGACCTGGTTGCAAGGTCACCTAGCGATAGCTTAAAGAACCCCTAGCAACCTCTGGGGGAATCCTGGTTGAGAATGGGGAAGTTCAATGACCACGGATTAATTGATCCTGATTGGAAGGTCACTTAAAGTGGAGCTCCACCCTAAAGTGGAACTTGCGCTCATCGGAACCCTCCCCCCCTCCGGTGTCACAATTGACACCTTTCAGGGGGGAGGGGGTGCAGATACCTGTCTAAGATAGGTATTTGCACCCACTTCCGGGAGTCCTCTCAGCGGGTATTCTGCAGGTAGTACGTCACTTCCCGCAGAATACCCATTGTGTTCTGGGAGCCGAGTGTCTCCCAGAACACAACAGAGACCAGTGAGAACGGCGCAGCGTGACTCGCACATGCGCCGTAGGGAACCGGGCAGTGAAGCCGCAAGGCTTCACTCTCCTGGTTCCCTCACCGAGGATGGCGGTGGGGGCAGCAGAGTGACGAGCAATCGCTCATCTTCTGATGCCGACGTCGCTGGACTCCAGGACAGGCAAGTGTCCTAATATTAAAAGTCAGCAGCTGCAGTATTTGTAGCTGCTGGCTCTTAATATTTTTTTTTCAGGGGAAACTCCGCTTTAAGCCCCGTACACGCGATCCGAAAATCGTAGGAAATATGCCGCTTTCAAATCGATCGTACAATAATTGGATCGTTAGTACAGAGCTTTCAAGAGCCGATCAGGACAGTTCATCCGATATTATTCTATCGGACATGCACGGAATTTTTTTTCGTACGATGCCAGATTGTAAGATTTTCATTTAATCAGTACAGCTGTCGTTCGAAAATGCATTACAACACATGACATCACTTCCGATTTTTTATTCTGTCGTACGAGAATTTTCGTGACTTTAGTAAAAACTCAGATTCGACATGAGATTAGCATGCAAATAAAAAAAAAGAAGGACAATTATTCGTCCGATAATCGGATCGTGTGTACCGGGCATTAGCCACAGCTCAAAGAACCCCTGGGAGGAACCTTAAGGTTTTATGAAACCCTAGTTGAGAATGGCTGGTCTAGGTTTTTCTGAGGCACTTCCCCAGTCTCTCCAACAACTTCAACAGCATGTTTGACATCTCTGATCATCTGCCGCGTATTTACACTGCAATCTTCGACCATCTCTCGTTGCTAACCCCTAGTCTCTAAACATCTCCTGTTACCAGTTTGTCATCTTTGACGGTCTCGTGTTGCTTGTTTGTGGCCTATGACAATCTCTTGTAGCAATCCCACAGTCTTTGACCATCTCCTGTTCTAGGTCTGCTATGACAACTTTCTGTAGCATTTTATTCACTGATTATTATGTGCAGCCCTTTGGTGATGTCAGCGACCACACCCGAGACCTTCTATATCAAGGGAGTTGACCACTATTGGTGTACATGGTGCTCTTCTGTAATCTAAGGCCAGTTTCTAGATCAAATGTCATGTGTACAATAATCGGCCTTCTCCTGACCTGCCATCCTCTATTCTTACGTCAGATCTACTGTTAGACCATCTGCAGTGTGTGGGGGGGGGGGGGGGGGTGAATCAACAGGGAGAAGAGAGATGAACTGGGCCTCAGGATGACCTGCAGTACAGAACTGCTGTGGACCTGCTTGAGGAAGGTCTTGTTCTTGAAGGATAATGAAAGACAACATTTTTATTTTATTTTTGGATTAGAACCCGTCAGGTTTTTTTTTTTGTTGTTGTCCCTAATCTACATGATGCAGGGCACCGGACGCATGGATTCCAAAGAGGGTCTAATTAGCTTCAAAAAAGGGTGAGCTCAGGGTGCAGAGCACTAGGTGGGTGCCTGTGACCCGACCGACCAAGGCGTTTGCCACCTCCCAAAAAAAATCTAACACCAGTCGCCACTGGTGCACTGTGTGCTGATTTTACCAACATCTCTCTTTGTTTCTTATTCCAGCCAGCTTTTCAGGGAGAAGAAACAGAGATCGTTCCCCCTGGACACAGCCAATCAGCAGGTCCCGCCAATGAACCATTGACTGAGACTTGCTGATAGACTGCCGCTGCGTCGGCATGCACCCTAAACACAGAAGCACATACATATAGCACGTACATTGCGGGCAGGCGGCCCCAAAGTGGCTATTCTCCACCCAACGCTATAAATGGCACCCTCTGCTCTACCCCCCCCCCCCCCAGCCTGTGCTGGGACTCACCATATCCCTCAGGCAGGTCAGGCGGGGTGTGTAGATGCGTTCTGCTCATGTAATTCCTGTGTCGCTGTGACCGCACTCTCCTTTCCGTGATGCGGGGGTCCGAGCTCTGGCCGCTGGTGGCTCCGTTGGTCCCTGTGATAGGCGTGTTTTCATCTACAAAACAACTCAGAGGCCTCCCAGGACTGGAGTACTCCGATGCCGGCCTGGGAAAAAAAAAGGGGGGGGTGACACCAGCACAGAGATAAACATTCTGATCAACTGATATAAACATTGTGATGAACTGACAGAATCTCGGTAATGACTGAGCACCAAGATGAGAGCAAAATGCTGCAATACCAACCACAGCGATTACATGCTGCTAGCATTAGTAAATAGGAAAGTATATCATAATGACTCGGTTTAAACTTAATTTTTTTACATTTCTTCAGTTACTTCCTGGTTTCCTGCCTAGGCAAATGATGTCATACATCCCCAGGAGTCTCCCTGGAGGAGGAGGGGTTTTCTCTACTAAGCACACGACCCCCTGCCTGCATAAGTTAAGCGCAGGAAGTAAATGCTGCATGAATCATCTGCCCTTACTCAAGATGGCCACAGCCAGAAAGGCTAGGGGGGTGTTTTTCAAAGAGGTTTCTAACCAAAGTAAAGCATGGAGACGTGGATCAATGGATGGGGGAGTTTGCTTTGAATATTAAAAAAGCCCAAGGTAATTTAATGATAAATTTGATTTATAGCAGGATAAATCCAATGCGTTTCGGGGGACAAACACACTCCTCCTTATTCAGGGCTTGAAGGAGAAGTATGGGGAAAGCTTGTTTGGCTGCATTTCTCCTGTGGATCACAGTTCGTTCTGCACTCCTGTGACCCGTTTTCAGCAGCTGAAGCCCGTGGTCGGCTGACGTCACAGAGTCGGTCCAGGCTCAGGCAAGATCACGACTATGAAGTTGGGATCCACCCACATGCCTGGACTGGCACCCAAAAGTCAGCCTCTCAGCAAACAGATGAGAGCCTGAGCTGGCCGCTGCTACCTCCTCCACAGCCCAGCGCTCCAGTGAGCAAAGGGGGGGGGGGGTCAGAGCAGACAGCTGTGACTGACAGTCACCACTGTCTGCTCAGGGAGCTCTGAGAACCAAGCGATCGGCAGTGCTTAATCGCTCGGTTCTTAGTCTTAGAGCAGATACCAAAAAAATCTGCATTGGGACTTACAGCTTGAAAAATTTTAGGGGGACAGGTTACGGCAGTGTTAACGACGGCAGCAAAGGGCCCTTGTGTTAGGGAGAGTGTTATTGGCAGGATCACCAAGTGAAGAAATCCTGAAAATGAAATGCAGCCATCACATCTAAAAACTGGTAAACCGCAATACATTACATTTTTGTTCTCGGGTTTAGATGTTCATTATTAAAGCTGAATTCAGCAACTTTGCAAAACGTGAAGGCACACTACGAGTTAGGTCCAATCAGGTGCATGTCACCTCCCGGACTTCTCTGTTACTTACAGTGAGGGGAAAAGGTATTTGGTCGGCTGCTGATTTTGTACGTTTGCCCCACTGACAAAGAAACGATCAGTCTATAATTTTAATGGTCGGTTTATTATAACAGTGGAAGACAGAAAAACAACAAAAATTATCAGAAAAACACATTTCAAAAAAGTTGTAAATTGATTTGCATTTTAATAAGTGACCCCTTCACAAAACATGACTTGGTACCTGGAGGCAAAACCCTTGTTGGCAATCAAAGGTCAGACGTTTCTTGTAGTTGGCCTCCAGGTTCGCACACATCTCAGGAGGGATTTTGTCCTCTTTGCAGATCCTCTCCAAGTCATTAAGGTTTCCAGGTTGACGTTTTGTAACTCGAATCTTCAGCTCCCTACACATATTTTCTATAGGATTAAGGTCTGGAGATTGGCTAGGCCACTCCAGGACCTTAATGTGCTTCTTCTTGAGCCACACCTTTGCTGCCTTGGGCATGTGTTTTGGGTCATTGTCGAATGAATGAGTGACTTGTATAGCGCTACACATGCAAACTGAATCACCTCTTGGCGCTTTTTGCAGCCAGTGTCTGCTTGGCTGGTGCGGTCATTTTACCCCGTAGGATCTCGACACGCTTGGGACACACATTCCTACACATATATATATACTGGGCTAATTTGGACAAGATCCAATTAACCTACCAGCATGTCTTTGGAGTGTGGGAGGAAACCCACGCAGACACAGGGAGAACATGCAAACTCCAGGCAGATAGTGTCGTGGTCGGGATTCGAACCAGCGACCTTTTTGCTGCTAGGTGAAAGTGCTAACCACTACACCACTGGTGCTGCCCTCACGCTCGCCTGTCATGCTGGAACACCCATCCATGGCCCATTTTCAATGCCCTGGCTGAGGAAAGGAGGTTCTCACCCAAGATTTGATGGTACATGATGGTCCACCGTCCCTTTTTGATGCAGTGAAGTTGTCCTGTCCTCTTAGCAGAAAAACCCCCCCAGAGCATAATGTTTCCCCCTCCATGGAGGACGGTGGGGGATGGCGTTCTCCATGGAGGACGGTGGGGGATGGCGTTCTCCATGGAGGACGGTGGGGGATGGCGTTCTCCATGGAGGACGGTGGGGGATGGCGTTCTTGGGGTCATAGGCAGCATTCCTCCTCCTCCAAAACACAGCAAGTTGAGTTGATGCCAAAGAGCTAAATTTTGGTCTCCTCTGACAACACTTTCCTCCAGTTCTCCTCGGAATCATTCAGATGTTCATTAGCAGACTTCAGACAGGCTGTACATGTGATTTCCTGAGCAGGAGGACCTTGTGGGCGCTTGTAGGATTTCAGCTAATCACGGTGTAGTGTGTTACCGATTGTTTTCTTGGTGACGATGGTCCCGGCTGAGATCAGTGACAAGATTCTCCGGTGTAGTTCTGGGCGGATTCCTCACCGTTCTCATGATCATTGAACCTCCACGGGGTGAGATCTTGTATGGAGCCCCAGACTGAGGGAGAGTGACAGTTATTTTGTGTTTCCTCCATTTGTGAATAATAATCCCCCAACTCTTGTCACCCTCTCACCAAGCTGCTTGGCGATGGTCCTGTAGCCCATTCCAGCCTTGTGTAGGTCTACAATCTTCCCCCCCCGACATCCTTGGACAGCTCTTTGGTCTTGGCCATGGTGGAGAGATTGGAATATGATTGATTGCTTCTTTGGACAGGTGTCTTTTATACAGGTAACAAGCTGAGATTAGGAGCACTTCTTTTAACCACTTGCCGACCGACGCACATCGGCAGAATGGCACGGGCAGGCACATTGGCGTACAGGTATGTCCCTTTAATTTTGCCGCCCAGCGGCCGCGCGTGCCTCGCGGGTCCCGGCAACTCCATGTTCCCAAGCGACCTGCGGTCGGCAAGAGCAGAACAGGGGAATGCCTTTGTAAACAAGGCATTCCCCTATTCTGCCTAGTGACACTGTCACTGATGACCGTTCCCCATGATCGGGAACGGTCATCAGTGACGTGTCATGTGTAGCCACGCCCCCTAACAGTAAGATTCACTCCCTAGGAAACACAACCCCTGCAGCGCCCCCTACAGATTAACCCCTTCACTGCCAGTGTAATTTTTACAGTAATAAGTGCATTTTTATAGCACTGATCGCTGTAAAAATTACAATGATCCCAAAATGGTGTGAAAAGTGTCCGATGTGTCCGCCATAACGTCGCAGTCACAATAAAAATCGCTGATCGCCGCCATAACTAGTAAAAAATAAAATAAAAATGCCATAAAACTATCCCCTATTTTGTAGACGCTATAACTTTTGCGCAAACCAATCAATAAACACTTAGTGCGGTATTTTTTACCAAAAATATGTAGAAGAATACTTATCGGACTAAACTGTGGAAAAAAACTTTTTTTTCATATATATTTTTTGGGGATATTATAGCAAAAAGTAAAAAATATTGCATTTTTTTCAAAATTGTCGCTCTATTTTTGTTTATAGCGCAAAAAATAAAAACCGTAGAGGTGATCAAATACCACCAAAAGAAAGCTCTATTTGTGGGGAAAAAAGGACGTCAATTTTGTTGGGGAGCCACGTCGCACGACTGCGCAATTGTCAGTTAAAGCGACGCAGTGCCGAATCGCAAAAAGTGGTCTAGTCTTTGACCACCAAAATGGTCCGGGGCTTAAGTGGTTAAGAGAGAGTGCTCCTAATCTCAGCTCGTTACCTGTATAGAAGACACCTGGGAGCCAGAAATCTTGCTGATTGATAGGGGGATCAAATACTAATTTCACTCATTAAAATGCAAATCAATTTATAACTTTTTTGAAATGTGTTTTTCTGGATATTTTTGCTATTCTGTCTCTCACTGTTAAAATAAACCGACCATTAAAATTATAGACTGATCATTTCTTTGTCAGTGGGGCAAACATACAAAATCAGCAAACGATCAAATACTTTCTTCCCCCACTGGGACAGGTTTATTGCACTCCTGGTGGACATACTCTAAGTTGTGAGAGGAGTGAAGCACACACAGCAACTATGCCTACCTCTCCCCTCTGCTGCCCATTCACAGAAGCCTTTGTATTTTTTAAATTAGTTCACATAATACAAGGGCTTCTGTGAATGGGAAAAAGAAGGGGAGGGCGACCACAGTGAGTGGCATTGTAGAAGTGATCTTCCTGGAGCACAATAAACCTGTCAGACGTGAATAATAGACACAAGTCTACAAGACGGCAGGCACCTCCTTAGACTTAAAGTGATAATGAACACGTGCGGTTTAATTTACATTGGCCCTTCTGTTTCTGTATGTGGATGACGGCGCTGTAATTATTTTAATGAAAAACAAAACAAAAAACATCTAAGTACCTTTTTCCTAATCGATATACAGCTGTCACATGACCCAGCTCTTTCCCATATACAGCTGTCACATGACCCAGCTCTCTCCCAGCCTGTCTGCAGGGAAACATAAGCAGGAGGAGCCTCTAGTCCTCTGCTGCTGGTCACATGTTCAAAATAAACAAAAAACAGCCTTTGGAATACAGAGTAAAAATAAATAGTTCACATCAATAAACGGTTTTAAAAATTCTCATACAATTATATATTTGAAATCAAATCTTTATTATTTTTTAATAATAACCTGGTGTGGGCGGATTTCTGCCAGTCACAGGCTGTGTCACGCCCCTCCAGCCTGTGTCTTAAAATAAGAGGGAGGTGAAGCCTCCATTAATCGACATGCAATATCCAGTCCCCATTGTGTTTGGCTGGTTAGTGGACATGGAGGAGGAGGAGGGAGGGAGGGCGTGGGCTGTCATTGTGTACACGACCACATGTGTGACTCTATAGTCACATGGGCTGCTCAGATGTGATAGGGAGGAAATGTTCAGCATAGAAACTCACTGAAAACTGAGCATGTGCAGAGCTGCCAACACTGCTCTGCAAATTTCCTATCTGAATTGGGGACATGGACAGAAGGGGGAGATAGAGAGCAGTAAAACCAACCAGTGTTTTTTGCAGAATAAAGAAAAAAAAACTCAGTGACTGAGCGAGTATGAACAGCATGGAATATACCATTTATTGATTTTTTTTTTGATTTTTTTATAATGGGGGTTAAGTGACAAATTTAACTCACGGTACGCCGGCAGTTTTTACAAAGTAGCTGAATTCCTGGAATTCAGCTTTAATGATAAACATAAATGAGGGACAGGCTCTAAGCGTCTAAGGGGATCAGTCAACCGCTATTAAAACACTTGGGTACCTATCTAATGCGACTTCCTCCAAACATTCACTGGTGGAGAATCATAACAAATGATAAATACTACGATGGTCATACAAGCAGAATATCACGATATCAGTGCCACCTGGTCCGTACTTACCGGGTTGGGCGCTCCCACTGGGTGGTCCGGGTGATGTGGTTTAAGTACTGGATGCGCCCCGAGGCGGTCCGTCTTTCCTCCCAGCTACGATCCAGACACGGGAGAGATAAAGCAGTGAGTGCTATTTCCAGGAAACCCAGGCCGGGCCTTATAGTGTGGCCGCCAAGACAAGGGAGAAAATAAGCAGGTGTGATATGAATTATGAGGCTAGCAACGGGTGGCGGGCTTTGCTGAAAGGTCGGAGGTCAGAGTGGGCGAGTGGGGCTTCTTCCATCCACATTGGTCACCCCCCTTCCAAGTTTATTGGACTCGGATCAGATCCGACTAGGACGGGAAATATCGGGGGCTCACCCCTACCAGCCAATTAAATCCCAGATGTCGTCCAACGGTAGTAAGAAAATTAAACCATAGTGGTTGCCAAGGACACAACCTCTGATCTCTATAGAGGGGTGTAAGTTTGAAGGGTTAACCCATCCAAAACTGATACTTCAGGCATAGGCGGATTCTGATGGCCACCCCCTAATTTCTCCAGAACTCCAAGGGGCTCCTGGGAGCAGTGAGAGAACATCACCAGTTCCTGCCCCAGTTCCCACTCATCCTGCTACTATCTTCCTATTGTAACAAGTCAAGCATCCATCAGGGATGGTGGGAACCCCTCATAATGGGCACAGCGAAATTTGTGATCTGGCATTTTCGAGCATTCATTAGTGCCACATCCAGTAGTTAAGGAGAAAAGAAAAGATCCCCTTGTGATGGACTTTAAAGGCACAATATATTTGGAGATATATTTTAGAGTTTTAAAGTATTTAATAAACATTGTATATAAAAAACATGTAAAAACAAGGAATGCTTAACATATCTACAACATTGTCACCATCACTTAAATGTAGTACAGTCTACAATTCTTGCACACAACGCGTTTCGGAGTACACGTGTCTCCTTCAGGGGAATTTATTAGCAAGAAGAATTTGTATTCTAGAATAAAATATTGAGAAAAGTTAATACCGTATTTGCCGGTGTATAAGGCGACCCACTAATTTTAAAGGTTTTTGAGATTTTTTGCCTGTACTCACCGTATAAGATGTCCCCCCCCCCCCCCTTACGAGGCTTCCGACGCTTCATATCCTTCTTCCTTTTTGCTGGAGCCAATCACGGCGAGCGATGAATTCTATTAATGAATACAAAGCCTGCTTGGATTGGCAGAAGCTGTAACATCATCAGCCCGCGCCTCTCTGACTCTCAAAGCCAATCCGAGCAGGCTACTGTATGGAGCCTGCTCGGATTGGCAGAGGTTGTTACTCCAATCTGCGCAGGCTCTGTTTTCATTTGAATACAATCGCTCACCGGGATTGGCTCAGCAGTATATACTGTATAGCCGAAGCTACATACAGTATTACCACACATCCAGCAGGCATCCGAGCAGCTGACCCGGCATATAAGACGACCCCCGCTTTTTGACCAGTTTTTTTGAAGTGTAAAAAGTCGTCTTATATGCCAGAAAATACGGTACATAACACTGTACCGGTGTCTATAAGACCCCTTTCACACTGGGGCGGTTTGCAGGCGCTATTGCGCTAAAATTAGCACCTGCAAACCGACCTGAAACAGCGGCTGCTGTTTCTCCAGTGTGAAAGCCCCGAGGGCTAGCAGGACGGTTAAAAAAAAATTCTGCTAGCAGCATCTTTGGAGCGGTGAAGGAACAGTGTGATTACCGCTCCTCCACCGCTCCTGCCCATTGAAAGCAATGTAACACCACGGCTATACCGCCGGCAAAGCGCCTCTGCAGCGGCGCTTTGCGGTGGGTTTTAACCCTTTTTCGGCCGCTAGCGGAGGGGGGAACCACACCGCTAGCGAACCGGATAGCGCCGCGAAATTGGCGGTAAAGCGCCGCTAAAAATAGCAGCGCTTTACCGCCAACACACCTCCCACCCCAGTGTGAGAGGGGCCTAAATATACACAACATTCCTTAAATTTCATAGAGGTTCACTTACATACATTATGATGGTATGATTGAAATTGCAATATGTTATACTTAAAGCGGAGTTCAACCCCAAAAAAATGGAACTTCCGCTTCTCCGAACCCTCCCCCCCCCTCCAGTGACACATTTGGCACCTTTCAGGGGGGAGGGGGATGCAGATACCTGTCTAAAACAGGTATTTGCACCCACTTCCAGGCATAGACTCCCGTGGGAGTCACGCCACTTCCCCGATTGCTCAGCCTCGTCTGCCGACATCGCGGGAGCGCTGGACAGGTAAGTGTCCATTTTTTAAAAGTCAGCAGCTGCAATATTTGTAGCTGCTGGCTTTAAAAAAAAAAAAAATTCGGGTGGACCTTCTCTTTAAAAACATGTGAGAGCAAAATGGGCTTTCAGTTTCTCAACCCAGAAATCCATAGTAACGTTCTTTTGGAAAAATGTCCGTATCAGGCCCAAAAGGAGAGTGGCTCACTGTTGACTCAGCCCCCCCCCCAAAAACAAAAGAACGTTACTAAGGATTTCTGGGTTGAGAAACTGAACGCATATTTCGCTCTCGCGTGTTTTTAAGTACAACATATTGGAATGTCAGTAATAATGTATGTAAGTGAACCTCTATGAAATGTTGTGTATATTTATAGACACCAGTACAGGGTTATGTATTCACCTTTCTCAATAATTTTCTCTAGAATACAAATTCTTCTTGCCAATATATACCCTGAAGAAGGAGACACATGTACTCCGAAACGCGTTGGGGCAAGAATTGTAGACTGAACTACATTTAAGTGATGGTGACAATGTTGTAGATATGTTAAGCATTCCTTGTTTTTACATGTTTTTTATATTTAATGTTTAATAAATACTTAAAAACTCTAAAATATATCTCCAAATATATTGTGCATAATGGGCACAGCAGGAGTACAGACCCAGGAACTCAGCACAGGGATGGTGGGAACCCCTCATAATGCACACAGCGGGTGTACAGAGACGGGAACTCAGCACAGGGATGGTGGGAACCCCTCATAATGGGCACAGCGGGTGTACAGACCAGGGAGTTCAGCCCAGGGATGGTGGGTACCCCTCATAATGGGCACAGCGAGTGTACAGACCCAGGAACTCAGCACAGGGATGGTGGGAACCCCTCATAATGGGCACAGAGCTGGAAACTCAGCACAGGGATGGTGGGAACCCCTCAAGGTATAGAATGGGGTACTGGCCCAGGACTCTGCACAGAGATCTCACCAACAGAGTCCCCAAGAGACAGAAGAGACGGTCATGGGGTTTTAACTCTCCAGCATCTCCCAAACACTGAAATATCAGATTTGGCTGTAATTTAGGACATTTTAGGGCGATGATTAGGTAAAACGCACTCTGACTCCGCCTTTCAGCAAGACTAAGCTCAGAACAGAGAACAAGTCATGTGACAGATTAAAACAGACAATAGGCACACACAGCGAGTCACACACCACCCCGGGGTCACATCTATTAGGTTAATACAGCAAGAAAAGAGGAAATAAATCATTTATTTCACGTCAAGAGAAGCGTCAATCTTATCCGCATATCAATTCATCACATACATAACAGTCCCCCGGCCCACTAACCGGCACAGGACATCAGGCAGATCAACGCTGATCAGTGTCAGTGCCGGGACATTTCAATTAGGAGATTACTGTATTGATGGATTCCCTTGGGTCTGGTTCAAGACTTTTGCGGCTCTACGAGCTGCGTTTTGGGCGGGGACGACAATACATCCATTTGAATGCGCCGTCGTGCCTCCCGAAAACGCAGGGTAAGAAGGTCCCTGCTCCTTTTCTGAAATCGTTATCAAGGACGCAACTGCGTTTAGGTGTAAAAAAAATAAATAATTTTAGATGGAAAAAGATGAAAAACGCATTAAACAAAATGGAGAAAGAAGGTGCTGCGCCATTTCCAACACTATGAATAAAGTATGATCAAATTCAAATATATCCACAAAAATGTACAACGTCCAAATGCGAAAAATGTTCAAAGGAAATGTGATAAAAGTGACCATATCCACCCACATCAACAGGAGACGAGGGTATCCTGAAAGATCTTCCACCAGGTAACACTGTATAGGCTCACCAGATAACCATGACCTATTTACAGAATGGTCAAATCGCACATCAACCACAAAGCGCTTATAGGAATCTCCCGACCTTTCCTGGGGCAGGAGTGACAAAACGCGTAGGGTGGAGCCTGCTGTGACGTCATCACGCAACAGGAAGTTCTTACTGGTATACGCTATGTGGATTTTCCATTTATATCTTCGGCATTAAAACTACGGGGACGTATGATCGAGGAATCTCTCTGGGTGTACCCTTCATGAGGAGTGGAGCATACATAACTCTCTAAGGATTCGTTTGGGATGATTCCTATGAGCACTTTGGGGTTGAGGTGCAATTTGACCTTTCTGTAAATAGAAGGTCATGATTATCTGGTAAGCCTATATGGCGTTACCAGGTGGAGGATCTTTCAGGATACCCTCGTCTAACTGTTTATGTGGGTGGGTGTGGTCACTTTTATCACCTCAACCACAAAGAGCCAATAGGAATTATCCCAAACGGAGTCCTTAGGGCAGGGGTGTCAAACTCAATTTCATCGAGGGCCGCATCAGCATTATGATTGCCCTCAAAAGGGCCGGTTGTATCTGTAAGATTAGGTGTCCAGCGCATCCCCTCCCCTTACATTAGATGTTAAGAGCCACCCCACCATCAAAAGTTGAGTCCCCCACTCTCCCTTACATCATAGTGCTCCTCCCTTTCCTTAAGCTGCTGCTGGAAAGAAGCTGGATGCATTGCTTAAAAGCAGAAAGTAAGGGTCTTGAGGAAGACCAGAGGAGGGCCACATGAAATGGCCTGGAGGGCCACATGAAATGGCCTGGAGGGCCACATGAAATGGCCTGGAGGGCCACATGAAATGGCCTGGAGGGCCGGATTCGGCCTGCGGGCCTTGTGTTTAACACCTGTGCCTTAGAGAGTTAGGTATGCTCCACGCCTCATGAAGGGTACATCCAGAGAGATTCCTTGATCATACGCCCCCATAATTTTCATGCTGAAGATATAAATGGAAAGCTTCACATAGCTTATACCAGTAAGAACTTCCTCTTACGTGATGACTTCACAGCAGATTCTCCCCTACGTGTTTCGTCATTCCTGCCTCTGAAAACATCAGGGGAGATTCCTATGAGCTCTTTGTGGTTGATGTGTGATTTGACCCTTCTGTAAATAGAAGGTCATGTTATCTGGTACGCCTATACAGTGTTACCTGGTGGAGGATCTTTCAGGATACCCTCGTCTCCTAACCATTTGTGTGGATGGGTGTGGTCACTTTTATCACATTTCCTTTGTGCATTTTTCACGTTCAGGCTTTGCACATGATTATTTTTGTTAAACAGATTTTTGTTGATATTTTTGATCATGCTTCATTTATTCAGTGCAGGAAGCTGCCATTTCCATTGCGTGCGAGTGCCATTAGGATTATTGGCAGCCCGCACGCATTTCCTGCATTATTTCTGTGTGGGTGGTGGCTGTGGGAGCCACCCGCACATGTGTGAACCAAGCCTTAGGGGCTCATTCAGATGAGCGTGGACACCCATCGTGCATGCTGAGCTGCCATTTTCGGCATCCTCCTTGGACGCAACAGCTGCAGGGACACAGCCACAATATGACATGCGTGCACGGATGCAAACGCATACTGTCTATGATCGTATCCACACGCCCGCTCCTGCACGCATGTCAAATTGTGCGTGCAGCCGTTGCGTCTACAGCCACTTGTTGAGGCCACCCCTGTAGGCAGTCGCAATAACTAGCTCAGCATGGAGGACGGGTGTCGGCGCCCATCTGAATGAGCCCTAAAGTGAAGAATTCTGTACGCCAGCGGTCACACTCGCCAGCTGCCCATGTACCCCCTGTATTGTCCTCATATGTGGCACGGAAAAGAAGAAAGGTAACACTGCTCTCTGCAGGGACAACTCAATCCATACACCAGGTCCACTCACAGGTGCCGAGGCTCGATGTGTCCCAACACACTCCAATGCAACAGTAGTAGTAAGAGCCGGCAAAACTGTAATCCTTGAAGTGTCGTTTATTGGTACATCAGTGACAATAAAACAATAACGACGCGTTTCGGCAAAAGCCTTAAAGTGGTTGTAAACCCTTAGAATTTTTTTTTTTTTAAAACTACCTGTAAGAGAAAGGCATAATGAGCTAATATGACTAGCATAATAGCTCATTATGCATCACTTACCTTAGATCGGGGCCCCCGAAGCCGTCCTCGTCTCTCTCTTCAGCCGCATCCATCGCTGCGGCGATAGCCGGAAGGTTACTTCCGGGTATCGCCGCACCAGCCAAATCACAGCGCGCGCGAGAGCCGTCACAATCGGCTACGCCCAGCGATTGCTGGGAAGTAGCCGATTTTGTGAATGGGATTAACCCCATGAATGCGTCGTTGTCTACGGCGCGCATGCGCCGTAGACAGCGGCGCCTGTCATTTTTAGTAAATATCTCCTAAACCGTGTAGGTTTAGAAGATATTTCTTGCACCTACAGGTAAGCCTTAATCTAGGCTTACCTGTAGGTGCAAGTTTAAAAAGTGGGTTTACAACCACTTTAAGCCCTGTACACACGGCTGGGAATCCCGTCAGGAAAAAAAACGTCCGTTTCCCTGACGGGATTCCTGGCAAGCTTTTCTTGCTCGCCGAGTGTACACACGGCACATTCAAAAGAACCGCCGTTCTTTTGAATGGCAAGAACGCGGTGACGTCATCGACTACGACGAGCCTGCGCTCGTCACATTAGATGCCGTCGTCGCCATCTTGCTTCACCCTACACTACCCTTGTAAGCTACCGCATATGCGTCGAAGTCTCATCGAGCATGCGCGGGTTTACCTGGAGACACCTGTTTCCCGATGCACGGTTTTCTCGTCGGGAAACAGGCCGACGAGAATCCCGACAAGAAAATAGAGAGCAGGTTATCTATTTTTCTCGTCGAGATTCCCGGCAGTTTTCCCGACGAGAAACAAACACACGCTCGGTTTTCACAGCAAAAAGCCCTCCCAGCAGTTTTCTTGCCGAGAAAACTGGCCGTGTGTACGATGCTTTAGTCACAGCTAGGACTGAGGCTATTGCCGAAACGCGTCAGTTTAATTGTCACTCTGATGTACCAATAAACGACACTTCAAGGATTACAGTTTTGCCAGCTCTTCTTACTACTGTTCATATGTGGACGTGGCTCACACCCCTCCGGATCTACATTATATTTATTGTCGTGGTGAGGATCTTCACCTTTTGAGGACGAACGAATCTCATAGGAAAACACAGACTGGAAACAGCCACTTTGATTCCCATAGAGGAGCCACATCATCCAATGAGATTAATGGGCCAATAAGAGCACGTCTGTTCCCATAGAGGAGCCACATAATCCAATGGACCACAAAAATTCTAAATCATACTTTTGTTTTTTAATGGAGTGGGTTCAGTTAGTAGTTTTTACTGCAGATTAGAAGGGAGCAGAAATCTTCTCAGACAAAAAAAACCTGACGGACGCTCCCACCCCCCTTCCCCAATAAGCCCACAGAGATAAGTCAGTCAGTGAGGTCACCGCAAGCACAGGCAGCTGAGAAGACATCAGAAATGCACACAAAAAATGCTGCTTAAAATATTGCACGTGCAGCACTGAGGGAAAGGAGTAAATTCTGATTGGTCTGTAGGTGGGCGGTGAGGTTTCATTGGCTGCCTGTGCTCGGACCAGTGACCTTCCTGTCTGATGTTAGGGGTTAGAACACATAGAAGGAAAACAAAAAGCACGCTTCTCTCACCCATCAGGCAAATCATTGTCGAAGAGACGGCTGCAGTCCACCACCTGCCCGCCAGTGCCGATCCGGTCCCGGGACTGGAGACTAACTGCAAGAGAGAAACCAGAAAAACTGGATGTTACCCAGAGGAGCCAATCAATCCCCAGACTGCCAATGATTGGACATCAGACATGGACTCCAGTCTGCCTGCGACTTCCAACCTGCTGCACGGTACAAGTCCCACCTCCCTTATAGATCATTGTGGCCTATAAGCTGGGAACACCACCGAGACCCCGCCCACCAAGAGGACTATCCTCACTAGGACAACAATATTTTATGTCCTGTAACCCTCTGCTCTGCTTTTCTTTGACCTCCTACCCTGACAACCCCCGACCAGTCTTACATCCCTTCCCATTTCATTGTGGCTTATAAACTGGGAATACCACCGAGCTCCTAGTATCAAATATTCCCGACCACGGCCACCAAGAGGACTATCTTACTGGAAGGATGACAACATTTTATGTCCTGTAACCCTCTGCTCTGCTTTCCTTTCACCTCTTCCCCAGTCTTTTACACCCCTACTCATATCATTGTGGCCTATAAACTGGGAACACCACAAGCTCCTAGTATCTAGAATTCCCGACCCGCCCACCAAGATGACCATCTTACTGGAAGGACGACAACATTTTATGCCCTATTACCCTCTGCTTTGCTTTTCTTTTACTTCCACCCCCAACAACCCCCACCCAGTCTCTGCGACACCCCTTTGCATATTATTGTGGCCTATAAACTGGGACCACCACCAAGCCCCTAGTATCAAATATTCCTGACCACGCCCACCAAGAGGACTATCCTTACTGGCAGGAGGACACTATTTTATGTCCTGTAACCCTCTGCTCTCCTATCACCTCCTCCCCAGTCTCTGACACCCCTTCCCATACATATCATTGTGGCTTATAAACTGGGAACACCACTGAGCTCCTAGTATCAAGTATTCCTGACCACGCCCACCAAGTGGACTATCCTCACTGTAAGACAATATTTTATTTTCCGCAACCCTCTGCTTCTCTTTTACCTCCTCCCCGTCAACCCCTACCCAGTTCTCTGCGACACCTCTTCCCATATCATTGTGGCCTATAAACTGGGAACACCACAAGCTCCTAGTATCTAGAATTCCCGCCCCGCCCACCAAGATGACCATCTTACTGGAAGTAGGATGAAATTTTATGTCCTATTACCCTCTCTGCTTTGCTTTTCCTTTACCTCTGCCCCCAACAACCCCCACACAGTCTCTGCGACACCCCTTCCCATATTATTGTGGCCTATAAACTGGGACCACCACCAAGCCCCTAGTATTCCCGACCCTGCCAACCAAGAGGACCATCCTCACTTGGAGGACAATGTTAACTGTAACACAACTCTCTGCTCTGCTTTAATTTAAACTATTCACCCGACAACCCCCACCCCTTCCCATATCACTGTGGCCCATAAACTGGGAACACCATGAGCTCCTAGTATCTGGTTTTCCCAACTCTGCCCACCAAGAGGACTATCCTCACCAAAGGAAGACAATGTTTTATGTCCTACAACCCTCTGCTCTGTTTTTCTTTAACCTCTTACCCCAACAACCCCACCACCTTCCCATATAATTGAGGCCTAAGAATTGGGAACACCACAAGCTCCTAGTATCCTCAGTATTCCTGACCCCACCCACCAAGAGAACGATCCTCACTGGAAGACAAGATTTTATATTCCATAACCCGCTGCTTTTCCTTTACCTCCTCCCCCAACAACCCCACCCAGTCTCTGACGCCCCTTTCCCATTTCATTGTGGCATATAAACTGGGAACACCACCGAGCTCTTAATATCTAGTATTCCCGACCCCGCCCACCAAGAGGACTATCCTCACCGCAGAGGAAGATAGTTTTTGTAACCCTCTGCTCTGCTTTTTTCAACTCCTCCCCTGACAACCCCCACCCAGTCTTTGTGACACCCCTTCACCCCACCCCCTTTCCCCAATCATTGTGGCCTATAAACTGGCACCATCACCAAACTCCTAGTATCAAGTATTCCCGACCCCACCCACCAAGATGACCTTCCTCACTGGAAGGTAGAGGATGTATTATGTCCCGTCCGATGCTTTTCTTTCACCTCCTCCACAGTCATTCTGCACCCTACCAGCAGGCAGGTCATAGCAGCCAACCATGAAGATGCAGAGACCTGCTCCGAGGGGGTGGGCACAAGGCCCTGCAGGAGGGGTATGGAGGATGAATTCTGCATCTGGCCACCAATAGCCATCCAAAGTGTAATATTAGGTGCAATCAAGTGCCTGGCTGCTCTGCTAGTCCCCTGCCTTTGGCACTTTTTAGTCACTGACCTGAACCAGCATGCGGGAAGTGAAGTCAGAACTCATGATGAACATCCTTGTTCTGGGTCAGAGACAACTGACATTGGCTACACCATCCAGCCTTTCAAATACACCATAGGTTGCAGTGTGGACAAGGACTACCTACGCATATGGTCATGGCTCGTGTGCACTTACCTACTATCTGCCCCCGAACGTTGTCATTGTCATTCGGGCCGAGCTTGCATAAATCCAGCCGCTGATCTATAGGAGAGAAGAGTCAGACAGATTCGGGCAGGAGTCAATCAGTGGGTATTGATCATGAAGATGGACTTCAGTGAAGACCGATATTAAGCCTTTGTGCAAGACAAGATCCCACAGCCCAACCCCCAAAGGACTACAAGTGCTGACATCACATGATTGGTGCACAGCTGAAGACACATGATCACCGCACAGCACACAGTCTCTACTCACAGCCGGTATCTTTGAGGCGGTTGATGGCGTTGGAGAGGAGCCGCACGCAGCCCAGGAACCCGGCGCCCTGCTTCTTGTGGATCTTTTTATGGTTCCATACACTGATGGTGATGGAGTCTGACTTCCCGATGTACCTGAGGAGGAGACGAGAAGAGAGAATGAGGCGATGGTCACCATTGTACCGTGTTACTGCTTACATTTAGTGACACCAGGAGGAGGAACCACCACAAGGAAAGCATTGAGAACATTACTCAATCCCCGATACTACAGATCTGCATCCATTTAAGGACCTCCACAAACCTGCAACTCTGATCTGCCTATAACACTGGCCTTTACGTTACGGGGTGGGGGGGTCGCCCTTCGCGTTACGGGGTGGGGGGGGGGGGAGGCCTTCGCGTTACGGGGGGGTGGGGAGGCCGCCCTTCGCGTTACGGGGTGGGGGGGAGGCCGCCCTTCGCGCTACGGGGTGGGGGGGAGGCCGCGCGTTACGGGGTGGGGGGGAGGCCGCGCGTTACGGGGTGGGGGGGGAGGCCGCCCGTCGCGTTACGGGGTGGAAGGGGAGGCCGCCCGTCGCGTTACGGGGTGGAAGGGGAGGCCGCCCGTCGCGTTACGGGGTGGAAGGGGAGGCCGCCCGTCGCGTTACGGGGTGGAAGGGGAGGCCGCCCGTCGCGTTACGGGGTGGAAGGGGAGGCCGCCCTTCGCGTTACGGGGTGGAAGGGGAGGCCGCCCTTCGCGTTACGGGGTGGAAGGGGAGGCCGCCCTTCGCGTTACGGGGTGGAAGGGGAGGCCGCCCTTCGCGTTACGGGGTGGAAGGGGAGGCCGCCCTTCGCGTTACGGGGTGGAGGGGGAGGCCGCCCTTCGCGTTACGGGGTGGGGGGGGAGGCCGCCCTTCGCGTTACGGGGTGGGGGGGGAGGCCGCCCTTCGCGTTACGGGGTGGGGGGGGAGGCCGCCCTTCGCGTTACGGGGTGGGGGGGGAGGCCGCCCTTCGCGTTACGGGGTGGGGGGGGAGGCCGCCCTTCGCGTTACGGGGTGGGGGGGGGAGGCCGCCCTTCGCGTTACGGGGTGGGGGGGGAGGCCGCCCTTCGCGTTACGGGGTGGGGGGGGAGGCCGCCCTTCGCGTTACGGGGTGGGGGGGGAGGCCGCCCTTCGCGTTACGGGGTGGGGGGGGAGGCCGCCCTTCGCGTTACGGGGTGGGGGGGGAGGCCGCCCTTCGCGTTACGGGGTGGGAGGCCGCCCTTCGCGTTACGGGGTGGGAGGCCGCCCTTCGCGTTACGGGGTGGGAGGCCGCCCTTCGCGTTACGGGGTGGGAGGCCGCCCTTCGCGTTACGGGGTGGGAGGCCGCCCTTCGCGTTACGGGGTGGGAGGCCGCCCTTCGCGTTACGGGGTGGGAGGCCGCGTTACGGGGTGGGGGGTGGGAGGCCGCCCTTCGCGTTACGGGGTGGGGGGGGGAGGCCGCCCTTCGCGTTACGGGGTGGGGGGGGGGAGGCCGCCCTTCGCGTTACGGGGTGGGGGGGGAGGCCGCCCTTCGCGTTACGGGGTGGGGGGGGGAGGCCGCCCTTCGCGTTACGGGGTGGGGGGGGGAGGCCGCCCTTCGCGTTACGGGGTGGGGGGGGGGGGGAGGTCCGGATTTCGCGTTACGGGGTGGGGGGGGCCGCCCTTCGCATTACGGGGTGGGGGGGGCCCGCCCTTCGCGTTACGGGGTGGGGGGGGAGGCCGCCCTTCGCGTTACGGGGTGGGGGGGGAGGCCGCCCTTCGCGTTACGGGGTGGGGGGGGAGGCCGCCCTTCGCGTTACGGGGTGGGGGGGGAGGCCGCCCTTCGCGTTACGGGGTGGGGGGGGAGGCCGCCCTTCGCGTTACGGGGTGGGGGGGAGGCCGCCCTTCGCGTTACAGGTGGGAGGCCGCCCTTCGCGTTACAGGTGGGAGGCCGCCCTTCGCGTTACGGGTGGGGGGGGGGAGAGGGGAGGCCGCCCTTCGCGGCACGGTTATAACTTGCTTGACATTAATACATTGTGCCCCTTAAAGTTCAGCTCCAGGCCAAAGAGCTATTCCACAGTTAAAATACAGAGGAGATTTCCTGCCAGAGGAATGGTGTTTAGCCAGTTTTGTGATCCAGACGTGCCTGCCAGACACCACAGCCTGGGTCCATGACCTGCCCAACCTGTGATCGGACAATGAAGGAGCAGAAGCACACTGATGAACTTGCTTATGTCCTCAGGCGGATTTCAAGACAGACTTGAGCACATACAATTTTAAAGGCGATAATAAATACATAAAATGGGTGTTATTAAAATGGCTGATGCTCAGGTTTAAGCAAACAGCAACCAATCCTGAAGCAGGAGGGGGCGTTACCGTTCCACAATCCATGCTGTGACCTCGGTCATATAACCTGTCCCCCCCATGCCCCTCCCCCGGGGTTGTCACAGAACGTCTTACGGGGTGGCTGTAGGAGCAGAGCCCAGGCAGACGGATCCGCGAGTTCAATTCAGGATACAGGAGATCTGAGACGGGCCACGGTTGGTTCACGCCGTCTCGTGTTAATTCTCCGGCACACAAAGTTCGCCCGATCGGGAACACAAAAAACACACACCAGCCTCTGAACAGGTCCAGCGCCAAGATAAACCCTCTTTTTTTAGCAAGCAAATCCCCTGTAATCTCCCGGCAAACATTCCTGTAGACTCTCCGGCTCGAGCAGGTCTGACCGGGGCACCGAATAAAATTTGGCTAAATATGTGCGTGCCGAGCCAGACCACACAATCTGTGCTGAACCCGCTTCCAAGGACCGCCGCTGACCCGGAAACTACGCGTGGAACTCCCAGGATCTCCGGGGGAAAGGCAGCCAGGTGTTATTACACAAATCCACGTATTCTGGGGTATTACTCTACCTTGTCAATTGCGTCACCCCTGTTACATCGGCCTCCTGCAGGGTGACAACGCTAAAGAGCCTGCAGTGAATTCATTGCAGTGTTGTCACTCTGAGCAGCTGTTTGGACTACAGGGCTGTGTCTCTAAGCACGTCAAGGAGGGAGGGCTATCGGTGTTGTCACCAAAGATCTGCACAGAACACATACCCAATGAGCTGCTGAACACAGGGCACCCCCTCAGTTCCCGCCTCCCAGTTCAGGTAGGGGAAAGACACCTGCAGCAACGTGATCAAGTCACTAAACAGAGAAGAGGAATTCTTAATTCCAGAGGGAAGACGAGTACAATATAAACATGGGGAATGCCTATCTGGGGGGGGGGGGGGGAATCTGATGGTAAAAACAAATATGTTCCATCAGAGAGGCACTTTAAAGGGGTTCTCCAGCTCCATCTTATGTGGTGACAATTCACTTTGCTCCTGAGGATACTGGCTGCAATATGTGCCTTTACCATGCCAACATTCAGGGGGCACTCTCTACCAAGCCAACATTCTGGGGGCACTCTCTACCAAGCCAACATTCTGGGGGCACTCTCTACCAAGCCAACATTCTGGGGGCACTCTCTACCAAGCCAACATTCTGGGGGCACTCTCTACCAAGCCAACATTCTGGGGGCACTCTCTACCAAGCCAACATTCTGGGGTCCCCCTTTATCAACATTCTGGGGTCCCCCTTTATCAACATTCTGGGGTCCCCCTCTACCCAGCCAACATTCTGGGGTCCCCCTCTACCCAGCCAACATTCTGGGGTCCCCCTCTACCCAGCCAACATTCTGGGGTCCCCCTCTACCCAGCCAACATTCTGGGGTCCCCCTCTACCCAGCCAACATTCTGGGGTCCCCCTCTACCCAGCCAACATTCTGGGGTCCCCCTCTACCCAGCCAACATTCTGGGGTCCCCCTCTACCCAGCCAACATTCTGGGGTCCCCCTCTACCCAGCCAACATTCTGGGGTCCCCCTCTACCCAGCCAACATTCTGGGGTCCCCCTCTACCCAGCCAACATTCTGGGGTCCCCCTCTACCCAGCCAACATTCTGGGGTCCCCCTCTACCCAGCCAACATTCTGGGGTCCCCCTCTACCCAGCCAACATTCTGGGGTCCCCCTCTACCCAGCCAACATTCTGGGGTCCCCCTCTACCCAGCCAACATTCTGGGGTCCCCCTCTACCCAGCCAACATTCTGGGGTCCCCCTCTACCCAGCCAACATTCTGGGGTCCCCCTCTACCCAGCCAACATTCTGGGGTCCCCCTCTACCCAGCCAACATTCTGGGGTCCCCCTCTACCCAGCCAACATTCTGGGGTCCCCCTCTACCCAGCCAACATTCTGGGGTCCCCCTCTACCCAGCCAACATTCTGGGGTCCCCCTCTACCCAGCCAACATTCTGGGGTCCCCCTCTACCCAGCCAACATTCTGGGGTCCCCCTCTACCCAGCCAACATTCTGGGGTCCCCCTCTACCCAGCCAACATTCTGGGGTCCCCCTCTACCCAGCCAACATTCTGGGGTCCCCCTCTACCCAGCCAACATTCTGGGGTCCCCCTCTACCCAGCCAACATTCTGGGGTCCCCCTCTACCCAGCCAACATTCTGGGGTCCCCCTCTACCCAGCCAACATTCTGGGGTCCCCCTCTACCCAGCCAACATTCTGGGGTCCCCCTCTACCCAGCCAACATTCTGGGGTCCCCCTCTACCCAGCCAACATTCTGGGGTCCCCCTCTACCCAGCCAACATTCTGGGGTCCCCCTCTACCCAGCCAACATTCTGGGGTCCCCCTCTACCCAGCCAACATTCTGGGGTCCCCCTCTACCCAGCCAACATTCTGGGGTCCCCCTCTACCCAGCCAACATTCTGGGGTCCCCCTCTACCCAGCCAACATTCTGGGGTCCCCCTCTACCCAGCCAACATTCTGGGGTCCCCCTCTACCCAGCCAACATTCTGGGGTCCCCCTCTACCCAGCCAACATTCTGGGGTCCCCCTCTACCCAGCCAACATTCTGGGGTCCCCCTCTACCCAGCCAACATTCTGGGGTCCCCCTCTACCCAGCCAACATTCTGGGGTCCCCCTCTACCCAGCCAACATTCTGGGGTCCCCCTCTACCCAGCCAACATTCTGGGGTCCCCCTCTACCCAGCCAACATTCTGGGGTCACCCTCTACCCAGCCAACATTCTGGGGTCACCCTCTACCCAGCCAACATTCTGGGGTCACCCTCTACCCAGCCAACATTCTGGGGTCACCCTCTACCCAGCCAACATTCTGGGGTCACCCTCTACCCAGCCAACATTCTGGGGTCACCCTCTACCCAGCCAACATTCTGGGGTCACCCTCTACCCAGCCAACATTCTGGGGTCACCCTCTACCCAGCCAACATTCTGGGGTCACCCTCTACCCAGCCAACATTCTGGGGTCACCCTCTACCCAGCCAACATTCTGGGGTCACCCTCTACCCAGCCAACATTCTGGGGTCACCCTCTACCCAGCCAACATTCTGGGGTCACCCTCTACCCAGCCAACATTCTGGGGTCACCCTCTACCCAGCCAACATTCTGGGGTCACCCTCTACCCAGCCAACATTCTGGGGTCACCCTTTACCCAGCCAACATTCTGGGGTCACCCTTTACCCAGCCAACATTCTGGGGTCACCCTTCACCCAGCCAACATTCTGGGGTCACCCTCTACCCAGCCAACATTCTGGGGTCACCCTCTACCCAGCCAACATTCTGGGGTCACCCTCTACCCAGCCAACATTCTGGGGTCACCCTCTACCCAGCCAACATTCTGGGGTCACCCTCTACCCAGCCAACATTCTGGGGTCACCCTCTACCCAGCCAACATTCTGGGGTCACCCTCTACCCAGCCAACATTCTGGGGTCACCCTCTACCCAGCCAACATTCTGGGGTCACCCTCTACCCAGCCAACATTCTGGGGTCACCCTCTACCCAGCCAACATTCTGGGGTCACCCTCTACCCAGCCAACATTCTGGGGTCACCCTCTACCCAGCCAACATTCTGGGGTCACCCTCTACCCAGCCAACATTCTGGGGTCACCCTTTACCCAGCCAACATTCTGGGGTCACCCTTTACCCAGCCAACATTCTGGGGTCCCCCTTTACCAATGTTCAGGGGGCATCCTCTACTAAGCCAACATGCCGGGGGCATCCTTTACCAAGCCAACTTCCCGGGGGCACCCATTACCAGTGTTACAAGCTCACCCTTTAACAAGCTACAGAAACAGTGCCTTGAAAAAGTATTCACACCCCTTAACATTTTCCACATTTTGGCATTTTACAACCAAAAACGTAAATGTATTTTATTAGGATTTTATGTGATAGACCAACACAAAGTGGCACATAATTGTGAAGTGGAAGGAAAATGATACAAATAAATATGTGAAAAGTGGGGGGGGGGGGGGGCATTTGTGTTCAGCCCCCTTTACTCTGATACCCCTAACTAAAATCTAGTGGAAACAATTATCTTCAGAAGTCACCGAATTAGTAAATAGAGTCCACCTGTGTGTCATTTAATCTCAGCTGTTCTGTGCAGCCCTCAGAGGTTTGTTGGAGAGCCTTAGTGAACAAACAGCATCATGAAGGCCAAGGAACACACCAGACAGGTCAGGAATAAAGTTGTGGAGAAGTATAAAGCAGGGTTAGGTTATAAAAAAATCTCCTAAGCTTTGACTATCTCACGGAGCTCTGTTCAATCCATCATCGGAAAATGGAAAGAGTATGGCACAACTGAAAACCTACCAAGACATGGCCGTCCACCTAAACTGACCGGGCCGGGCAAGGAGAGCATTCATCAGAGAATCAGCCAAGAGGTCCATGGTAACTCTGGAGGAGCTGCAGAAATCCACAGCTCAGGTGGGAGAATCTGTCCACAGGACAACTATTAGTCGTGCTTCTCCACAAATCTGCCCTTTACGGAAGAGTGACAAGAAGAAAGACATTGGAGGAAGAAAGTCATAAGAAGTCCTGTTTGCGAGAAGCCATGTGGGGGACACAGCAAACATGTGGGGGACACAGCAAACATGTGGAAGAAGGTGCTCTGGTCACATGACACCAAAACTGAACTTTTTGGCCTAAAAGCAAAACACTATGTGTGGGGGAAAACTAACACTGCACATCACCCTGAACACACCATCCCCACCGTGAAACATGGTGGTGGCAGCATCATGTGGTGGGGATGCTTTTCTTCAGCAGAGACAGGAAGCTGGTCAGAGTTGATGGGAAGATGGATGGAGACAAATACAGGACAATCTTAGAAGGAAACCTGTTAGTCTGCAAAAGACTTGAGACTGGGGGGAGGTTCACCTTCCAGCAGGACAACGACCCTAAAGTACAGCCAGAGCTACAATGGAATGTTTTAGATCAAAGCATATTCATGTGTTAGAATGGCCCAGTCACAGTCCAGACCTAAATCCCATGGAGAATCTGTGGCAAGACTTGAAAATTGCTGATCACAGACGCTCTCCATCCAATCTGACAGAACTTGAGATATTTTACATAGAATGGGCAAAAATGTCCCTCTCTAGATGTGCAAAGCTGGTAGAGACACCCCCAAAAAGACTTGCAGCTGTAATTGCAGAGAAAGGGGGTTCTACAAAGTATTGACTCCGGGGGGCACCATACACATGCCCCCCTACACTTTTCACATATTTATTTGTATCATTTATAAATTTTCCTTTCACTTCACAATTACCGTATATATTCTAGTATAAGCCGACCCGAATAAAAGCCGAAGCACCTAATTTTACCACAAAAAACTGGGAAAACTTATTGACTCGAGTATAAGCCTAGGGTGTCCATCTGCATGCCTCACTGTGCCCATGCCTAGACTGACGTTTAACATGGGAGTCTATGGAAGGGGTGCCCGGCTTTGAAAAATCGGTGCTCCCCGGCCGTAGGTCCCCCAGACAACAAACTTTGCACACTTGTAGAAGAGAAATGGGGCTACATGTGTGCAAAGTTCCGGGTCCAGGGGACCTACGACCAGCCGGTACCGGGTCCCCAAAGTCACCAGAGAAATTACGGTTTATGTTTCAATGATGTTTATTAAAGAAATTTTTCAGAACAAATACAAGAGTATCACAGTGCATTATCGTACAGTAATAGAAAACCTCTGGAGGGTAACTTGCCATTGCTCATTGTACAACACAGACCTTTCCCGTCTTATAAATATTAACTAATAATATCCCATTATGGGGATCAGTAGTCTAGACCAAAGCAACCAGTCTTGTACAAGCCACCTCTATCATGGGTTCACACGCTATAGCACATAGTACCGGCCCGACAAGCGAACCCTCCCCCCCCCCCCCCGGGAAGAGCCCACCCAACAATCGGGGGAGGCGGCCTCCCCCCACGGGAGCGATCCCCCCAAGGGCCAGACCACTCGCTGTTTAAAACTCTCGAACCCGTATGAGGATATATACTGTAGCATTCTAATAAGCACTCTAACGTGAGAACGTAAGGGGAAAAGGAGACATAGAAGAGAAAAAGAAACACGGAACAAGAAGGAAAGGAAGAAAAAAGAGAGAGAGAAAAAAAAAACAGGTAAAGGGAGAAGGGGATAAGGAGGAGCTGCGGTCCAGAGCCCAAGCACCCCGCACTAGTGAGGATAACTAAGTAGCCAGCGTCCTCGGGTCATTGGTAAGATATTCGAACCATGGGTCCCAAACCTTATGAAATAGTTTCATCTTGTCCTGGACCAAGGCCGTCAATCTTTCGTTCAGCATTAACCAGGACAATTTGCTTTTCAGCTGGCCGAATGGCAGGGCAGCCGATCTCCAGTTCCTGGCTATAGTAATTCTAGCCGACATGAAAATGAAATTTAGAGGCCTCCTTTGGGACTTGGAGATTTCCGCCACCCTGTCACCCAGGAGAGCCTGTTTGGGCGATTTCTTTAAATTGATCTGTGTAAGGGTATATACAAAATTGTAGACCCTGATCCAAAACCTCCTAACCTTAGGGCACGACCACTAGATATGATAGGTGGTTCCCACCTGACCACATCCTTTAAAACATCTAGGAGGTGGCCCCCTGCACAAAAGGTAGCCAGTCTGGCTGGTACCATATACCATCGTAGCAGAACATTGTAATTAGCTTCTATGATTGAGGTATTCAGGAGTGAACGGGACGCTGTGTCTGCAATTGCCAACCAATTGTCCAAGTCCAATGTTTCCTGAAAATCACTTTCCCATAGAAGCATATATTTCAGCTTATTCGTAACAGCCATCAATATTGTATATATAGTAGATATAAATCCTTTAAGTCTATCATAATGCTTACACATATGTTCCATGGGGGTCAGCTTCACTAGGTCACTCTTACGAGCTAATGTTTGGACAAAATGTTGTATTTGAGTATATCTATAGCGTTCTATTGGTGGCATTTGATGTTTTTCAGCCATAGAGCGTTCCGATATCATACCCTTATGATCACATAGGTCTGCAATACGTAGTAATCCCTTATTGGCCCACCATGAAAAAGCAAGAGGAGTGAGACCCGGGGTGAACAATCTGTTCTTTAAAATAGGTGCTAAGGGAGTATGGGGCGATTTAAATTTCTTGGACCTGGACAATCTGTCCCAAATATCCAGTGAGAAGAATAAGGAAGGACATAGTATCGTCGGCCTGTCTGTAGGCGGGAGCCACATCAAGTGGGATATCGGGTCCGGATGGCAGGAATAGGATTCCATCGTCATCCATATGGCGGGTGGTGATTGTGAGTGAAACCTAGATAGGTGGGCCACCTGAGCCGCATAGAAATACTTCTGCAGATCAGGTAGTCCAAGTCCACCCATCCGTTTAGGGGCATACATTGTGTTTTTGTTCACCCTAGGCCTCTTATCTCCCCAGACAAACTGGAGTACTTTCCGTTGAAACATTTGCAGGTTGCTGCGTTGCAATGCTATAGGTAAGGTGCGAAAAAAATATAACAGCCTAGGTAGGATATTAATTTTTATCGAGTGGGGTCTGCCAAACCACGACGGGGGGTGAATCTGCCATTTTGCCATATCCTCCGTTAATCTTTTAATAAGAGCGGGGTAGTTCCTTTTATATAGTGTTTGAATAGAAGAGGTCAAATTGATTCCCAAGTAAGGAAGAGCCTCAGCTTCCCATAAAAATTGGTGGGATAGCTTGAAATTACAGTTTAACATGGAAGTCTATGGAAGGGGTGCCTGGACTTGAAAAAATAGGATTTTTTGTACTCACCGTAAAATCCTTTTCTCTGACATCCATGGACTGACACGGTGTCTCTTTACACTTTACACGTGGGTTATGTCCCTGCTTGCAGGAGAAGACCTAGGCAGAATGTGAAATGTTATACATACATTCTAAAAGCCAGAGCTGAACAGCCCCACCCAGGGGGCGGTCCCTCCGGACATAACCCTCCCACTACAGTCAGCAGACTTTAGTTCGTAACAAAGCAGTACAAACTTAAAAGGAAGGGTGGGTGCCGTGTCAGTCCATGGATGTCAGAGAAAAGGATTTTACGGTGAGTACAAAAAATCCTATTTTCTCTTACCATCCATGGACTGACACGGTGTCTCTTTACACTTTACACGTGGGATGTCCCAAAGCAGTGTCAAGAGGGATGGGAGCAGTATAAATGGAAAAACCAAACTTTCACTCCAAGAAGGCAGATCTCCTCAACGGAGGAGTCGCAACTTTAAACAGCGGCCTGCAGCACCCTGCGGCCGAAGGAAGCATCTGAAGATGCAGCCACATTAACCTTATAAAACTTAAAAGGCATAAACAGACGACCAGGTCGCCGCCTTGCACACTTGTGCAACCGATGCTTGATGTCGGGAAACCCAGGAAGCACCAATTGCCCTGGTGGAATGCGCCGTAACCGGAAAGGGAGGCGCCCGCCCTTTGAGAGCATAGGCTTGAATGACGGTTTGTCCGATTCCCCTAAAAATGATGGCAGACGAAACCGCTTGGCCCTGTTATGGACCAGAGACAGTCACAAACAGTGAGTCGGACTTCCGAATACAAACAGTAGCAGACAGGTACACCCGTAAGGCTCGTACCACCTCCAATATGTGCAGCGCAAACTCTCTGGGATGAGATGGGTGAGGACACAAGGATGGGAGGGCAATGTCCTCATGTAGGTGAAAGGTCGACACCACCTTTGGCAAAAAAGGAAGGTCGCGGATGCAACACCGCCTTATCCTTATGGATGACTAAATATGGCAACTTGCTAGACAAAGCCGCCAACTCAGACACTCGTCAAACAGAAGTGATTGCCACTAAAAAGGCCACCTTCTGAGACCAGACAAGAGGGGAATATCCCGGATATTCCCAAAAGGAGGTTCCTGGAGGACCGAGAGCACCAAATTCAGATCCCACGGTGGGAGAGGAGGCTTGACAGGAGGGAGCACATGGCGAACCCCCAACACAAGGTGCTAACCAAGAAAATGACCCGCTAGAGGTCGCTGAAAGAAGACGGCCAAGGCCGAAATCTGATCCTTGATGGTGCTCAAAGCAAGCTTTTGGGTCACTCCACACTGCAGAGGACGCAGGATTCTGGGGACGGAATACGTCCGAGGACGCCAGTCCAGCGCTTCGCACATGGCGATATAAGCTTTCCAGGCACGGTGATAGATCTGCCTGGAGGAAGACTTCCGTGTCCTTAACATGGTCAAAATGACCGAGTCCGAGAGACCTCGGTCCCTCAACACCTGGCTTTTAACAGCCCTGCCGTTAAAGCCAGAGACTGTAAGCCGGATGAAACATAGGACCTTGAGACTGAAGGTCCTCCCTCATCGGCAACCGCCAGGGAACGTCCGCAACGAGACGTACCAGATCAGCGTACCAGTGATGCTGAGGCCAATCCGGAACAATTAGGATCGCCAGAGTTTATATCAGGCGATAAGGACCCTATGGGGCCACCAACGCATCCGAGGCATCGCCCAAGGATCCCTGGATCTGGCCACAACCTCGACCCTTGCGATTGAGTCGAGAGGCCATCAGGTCCACATCCGGCGTGCCCCACCGTCGGTAAAGGAGTTGAAATATTTAAGGACCACTCTTCTTGGTCCGGTGTCTGGCGATTGGCGACTCAGATAGTCCGCCTGCCCATTGTCTATGCCCAGAATGTAAAATGGCCTACAGAGCCGGCACGTTTTTTCCGGCTCACTTCAGGATACGGACTACCTCGGAAGCCGCAGCTGAGCTCCGAGTTCCCCCTTGATGGTTTACATACGCCACCGCCGTGGCGGTGTTCGACTGGCTCCTGATGGAGCGACCCCGTACTCTCTCCGACCTGAGGAGAGACACAGTCCGATGGCCCGTATTTCCAGAACAGTGATTGGTAAACGGGCTCGTCCGGAGTCCAAGGCCTGAGCCGACAGGACTCCCCAGACTCCACCCCAGCCCGTCAGGCTGGTGTCCGTCGTGAGTACCGTCCATTGGATGGGAAGGGAACGACTTTCCGGACCGAAGAGCCGAGGATCACAACCACCATGTCAGGGGCGCCCTGACCAGGTCAATCGCCTGGATCTGAAGATCCAAGGACAACGGGGATTTGTCCCAGGTGGACAAGATCTCCTTCTGCAATGCCCTGGTGTGTGATTGGGCATACGGAACGGCCGCAAAGGAGGCCACCACGAGTCTCGGACTCTCATGCAAAAAACGGATTGACAACCATTTTTGGGATGTCAGCACCCGCACCGCAGACTGAAGTGTCAGCAACTTATCCTGAGGTAGGATACCTTTGCCTCCAAGGAGTCCAGAATCAGAACTAGATACTCCAGACACTGAGTCGGGACCAGGACTGACTCCTGAATGTTCAGGAACCACTCGAGTCCCTGAGGGTCTAATTGACGATAGTCACCTTTCCTCTAAGTCTGATCCACTTTCTGCTCTTAGCAGATCGTCCAGATAGCCCACGACAGCAATACCTCGCTGTAACAGAAGGCTAAAACCGGAGCAAGCACCTTGGTGCACACCCTTGGTGCCGAGGCTAGGCCGAAAGGAAGAGCCACAATCGATAGTGGACTTCGCTGATCGCAAAGCGCAGAAACTTCTGGTGACTTGCGCAGATCGGAACATGCAAGTAGGAGTGCTTGAAGTCCAAGGACGCCAGAAAAAATCCCTTTGGTGGAGTGTAGCGATCACCGTGCGAATGGATTCCATGCGGAATTTCTGCACCTTCTCGAAGGCATTCAGGGCCTTGAGGTCCAGGATAGGTCAAACCATGTCCTATTTTTGGGACGACAAACAGATTCGAGTAGAATCCCTGAAAACTCTCCTGTGACGGAACCGGCACAATCACTCCGGACCTGATCAAATCCTGTACAGCCCCCAAGAGGGCTGCCCGACAGGTAGGAAGGAGAGGAAGATTTGAGGGAAAGAATCTGTCTGGGGGCCAGGATCGGAATACTATCCTGTATCCTGAGGTGACCACCTCGCCCACCCACCAGTCGGAGATTCGGGAGGACCACCGATTCGTGACCTGCGAAGTCGTCCCCCCACCCCAGAGTCGGGCGGAGGCAAAACTTCACGCGGAGGCGGGCTTGGGAGCCGCTTGTTCGGCTTACGCACCCAGGGGCACTTGTGCCCACCAGCCGCACTGCCGTCAGTCTGAGAGGGCCTACCCGTGGACTCTGACTGACGAAAAAACCCCGTTTTGCTGGAAAGGAAGGCCCCTGTTTGCGGCGGGCCTCCTCACCCTTGCTAGTCTAAGGAAGAAGAGTGCTTTTACCTCCCATGACATCCATGACGATGTCATCCAGAGCAGCACCGAAAGGTCTACCACCTTTAAATGGTAGATCCGTCAGGAGCTTCCTAAGGCTAGGTCAGCAGACCAGCACTGCAACCAGATAAGACGACTTAATACCACCGCCGAGACAGAGGCCCTGGATATTAAAGGGGCCGTGTCCAACGTGGCGTCGCACACATAAACCAGGCCCTGAACCAGTTGGTGGGCCAAAGCAACTGTGTCTGGAGGAAGATTATGCTCCTGTACAGCTAGGTGCAACATTTTTGCCCAACCTGTAAGTGTTTAAGACACAAGGGTCGCCGCTACCACAGGCCGTAGGGCGGATCCCAACAAGGCAAACATGGCTCTGCTCACCACTTCTGACCTCCTGTCAGTGGGGTCCTCAAATGCAGGAGTCCCCTCCATCGGGAGAGTGATGGCCTTGTTCAACCGGGTGACTGGAGGGTCGACCCTGGGGGAGAAGCCCACTTTTTAAGTAGGGCATCTTCAAGGGGTATCTGATAGACAAACGCCGCGGGACCATAAAAAAAAAAATCTTCTGCGGCTTTTCCCAGACCTTATCAATGAGCTGGTCAAAGAAAGTACATATGGAAAAACCTCTTTAGAAGGCCTGGCCTTAAAAGAACCAAAAGGAGACTGTATCCGCCTGAGGTTCTGCATCCGCAGCATTTTAGCTTGAGAGTGTCCCTCACTGCAGTCATGAGTACATAACAAGCGCCCTGTCATTTACTGACTCAGAACTGGAGTTTTCCTCATAAGGAATGTCCTGTTCAAAACCATCCAATACATTCAGAACTAGGGTCCTAAGCGGTAGTGGCTAGGCCCATATCTGAATCAGCGCACTGCCCTCATGAAGTAAAGTGGGGAGAGGGCGCTTTTTTGCTCCCTTGCGCTTGCACACAGCTCCCATCCTGGTCAGAAATGATTCCAGGACTGCCCACAACTGGTCCCTAGAGACCGCAGGTGCTGAAGCACTGCCTGTTGTCCACTGACATTTAGGGGAAGCTGGTGACAGAGACTCCATATTGCCCCCCTCTGAGACTCCTCAGATAAAAAGTCCACCCACAGGCTGTGCTGACTGAGGAGGGGGCGCCCAGGGGACTCACCAAACCGGACCAGCGCTGGTGAGCTGTGAGGAGATTGTGAGGAGATTCGCGCTGTTACAGCAGCGCTAGAGGCCGAAACTAGTGCTGAAGTGCGCGCGGGCTACAAGAAAATGGCAGCCGCACTTCACTGAGGCGATCCGCGGCAAGATGGCCGCCATGACTCAGCAAAAGTGAAAACAACAGCACACACACAGCGCCACTCGGCGCTCAGGCCCCAAAACACACAAAAAAAGGCCCCAAGCATATCTGCAGACCAGCATTAGCCCCTCCAAGAACAGTGTGACCCCCAGGCACCCCACACAGCACAGCTCCAGCAATGGTGACAGAGAGTGACAATGAAATACAGGGGGAGACAGGGAAAATCCCCCACAGAGAAACACACAGCCTTTTGTACTCACCTGCAGGCAGGAGAGACTACTTACCCGTCCCGAGGGACCCACTGGTGTGTTTCTGACAGGACTATCACAGTGCAGTACTGAGTAGCTGTCGGCCCGGTCCACCGCGAAAGATACAGTCAGTCAGGAACTGTTCAGTCTTGAGAGGACCGTGGGAGCATGAAAGCAAACCCGGCCACCCCTGGAGTCATGGGGCCTGTCGTGAACTGAGTCTCACGCACACAAGGCGAGGATCAGCACGCTCGATGGTCGGACAGGGAAGACTACGAGGATATCTTGTACCCAACCTGTTGCCCAGCCGACAGTTGATAGAAGATTCTCAAAAATAAAATAAAAAAGAATTCCAAAAAGGAATAAAATAGGTCAGGAGACTGGCTCCTGAGAGAGCCACGTCTTCTCCTTCTGCTAGGCAGAAAAAAACTGAAGTCTGCTGACTGTAGTGGGAGGGTTATGTCCGGAGGGACCGCCCCCTGGGTGGGGCTGTTCAGCTCTGGCTTTTAGAATGTATGTATAACATTTCACATTCTGCCTAGGTCTTCTCCTGCAAGCAGGGACATAACCCACGTGTAAAGTGTAAAGAGACACAGTGTCAGTCCATGGATGGTAAGAGAAATCGGTGCTGCCCGGCCGTAGGTCCCCCGGACAACAAACTTTGCACACTTGTAGAGGAAGAGTGGGGCTACATGTGTGCCATGTTTGGCTAGTATCGGGTCTCCAAAGTCCGGGCGATCAGGTGCAAAAAGGTGACTCAAGTAGAAGCCAAGGGGGGCATTTTCAGCACAAAAAAATGTGCTGAAAAACTTGGCTTATACTCAAGTATATACGGTATGTGCCACTTTGTGTTGGTCTATCACATAAAATCCCACTAAAATACATTTACGTTTTTGGTTGCAACATGACAAAATGTGGGAAATTTCAAGGGGTATGAATACTTTTTCATGGGACTGTAAATGACAATACACATACAGAATGCTGGAGGAGGAGCAGCAAATTCTGTATCATTCCGCTCTACCTGAAGGGGCAGCGCTGCATGCGGACCTCCAGCACAGGCAGCAGATGGCGGGGTCCCGTGTATCAGGGCAGCTCGTGTGCCATGTCGGTTCTTATGATTTCCTTGTTTACACAAAAACGGCTCAATAAAAAAAAAAAAAGGTACATGAAATCAGACGATATCCCCATTACTATCCAATCACTGCGTGTCTGCGGGAGGATCACACATAACCCGGACAATATACAGGAACTGGAGGAACCGGTCTGTTCTGTGTGGCAGACGAGGCCAGTCTGGCGGGTCGGAGAACAATACCTCCACTGTCCTCTTCCCAGCACCATATGAGATGTCACCTCGGAGGCTCTGTGTAGTGCCAGTTCTTTTTGTGTCTGAACTCCGCCGTGACCCAATAATGAGCATGAAGGAGCCACGTATGGGGGAACCCTGGCACTCCCCACAAAACTGATGTCACAGTGGTTGGCGGAGATGCACCTAATGTTTTCTTCACCCCCATGGAAACTCAAGTTGAGATTTCTGTACTTCCTGGCTCTGAAGGGCCACGATAATTTTTTTACAATGTCCCTTTAACCACTTCAATACCGGGGGGCATTTTCACCCCCTTCCTGCCCAGACCAATTTTTAGTTTTCAGCGCCGTCGCACTTTGAACAACAATTGCGCGGTCGTGCGACGTGGCTCCCAAACAAAATTGACGTCCTTTTTTTCCCACAAATAGAGATTTCTTTTGGTGGTATTTGATCACCTCTGCGGTTTTTATTTTTTGCGCAACAAACAAAAATAGAACGACAATTTTGAAAAAAAAACACAATATTTTTAACTTTTTGATTTAATAAATATCACAATTTTTTTTTTAAACATTTTTTTCCTCAGTTTAGGTCGATATGTATTCTTCTACATATTTTTTGGGGAAAAAAAAAAAAAAACGCAGTAAGCGTATATTAATTGGTTTATGCAAAAGTTATAGCGTCTACAAAATAGGGGATAGATTTATTGCATTTTTATTTATTTTTTACTAGTAATGGCGGCGATCTGCGATTTGTATTGTGACCATGACATTGCGACGGACATACCAAGACATTTTTGACACATTTTTGGAACTATTAAACATTTATACAGTGATTAGTGCTATAAAACTGCACTGATTACTGTGTAAATGTGACTGGCAGGGAAGGGGTTAACACTAGGGGGGCACTAAAAGGGGTTAAATATGTTCCCTAGGGAGTGATTCTAACTGTAGGGGGAGGGGACTCACAAGGGGAGGAGACCGATGTGTGTTCCTCTGTACTGGGAACAGACCATCGGTCTCCTCACCTCTGACAGGACGTGGATCTGTGTGTTTACACCCCATCAATACACACACAGATCCACAGTCCTGCTGTGATCACGGGCAATCGCGGGTGCCCGGCGGACATCACGGCCGCCGGGCACGAGCACCGGGTCCCAAGTGTGCCGCGCGCGCCCACTAGATGGCTGGGAAGCCCAGGACGTCATATGATGTCCACCCAGGATGGGAGATCCTATCTGTGGACGTCAATTGACTATGGGCGGGTAGGGAAGTGGTTAAACAAACAGAAAAAAAATTATATATATATATATATATATATATATATATATATATATATATATATATATATATATTTTGATTTGATGCTTTCAAGAAAAAATAAAATAATTCACATCATCCATAAACTATTGACATTGCTTTGGTCCTACTAGATCA